>JNEY01000110.1:45903-201527 GCA_020875895.1 Aphelenchus avenae | reverse complement strand
ATATAAAGATCTCATAGTATAACATAGAGATCCACAAATAATATTTACAGACATACAAAATTCACGCGGAATGCATCATATGAGCTTGGTATGTTCGAGTGCACCGTTCTCTTCTGCCTTAGGATGGATCTTCGGCGAGCTCGGTGTTGACTGCAGAAGCGTGTTGACGCTCTTTTGACTGCCGTTCTTCGTAGTCTTGCGAATCGAGAGGGGCGAGTCGCTTATTTGCGAGTCCTAGAAATCGCTTATTTACAAGTGGACTCGACATTAGGACTGTAAGACGTTGTTGAATGCTTCCATAGCGTCGACGCTTTTCGGTCCGATTCCAAAGCAAGCAGCTTACCAGTATATCCCTGGTAAGCTTGCCCGCATTCGGCGCTTTGTCGACCACCTTCACGTAGACCGGCCGGTAGAGAATCACATCCTCCGCTTCTTCAGCGTTACCGTTGCCGTCGTACACGTGTCCGAGACGGAACTCCGGCGAGATGTTCCTTCCTGTCTCGACGTCCTCCGAGCAGAAGTCTAAAGCACGAGGTTAGCGATTAAAACCCAAGCGTGCTGCATACCGTACGTGACTGAATACACTTGCGCATGCGACGACCTGTATGGAATAGTGCCGATAGTGAGAGGAAAGTCCATTTCAAGCGTCTCATTCTTCCGCTCGTCCTCGATACAAGCCTAGGAAGATAAGACTGACGAGGCACCCGAGGCAACGACGTTACCTTGAGAATGTAGTAAACCTGCATTATTCGGCACACGCCGACCGTGGTCGGTGGTACGACCGGAATTTTGATGGGTAGCTGGTCCTGCGATGAATCGAACTTCTGTTGAGCATTTGCTGCGACGTTCGGTGAGCGATATTCCAGCACCGTCGATACCACGGACTTGACTTCGCCAGCGCCTCTGTCAATCCGGTATTCGATATGCTAAACCAGAGCGCGTCAGGCATATTATGTGTAACGTATGTATGTGCAGACAACACGCGGTATACTATTCACCCTTCGTACGGTTCAATTCGGGGAACGTCAGGCATGCCTACCTGAAACAATCGAATGCAGAGTCCGACAGTGAAGTCCTGGCGGTTCTCAATGTGTGCTTTCAGTCGTAGTTTCTCGCCACAGCAGTAGGCAGACCGTTCCAAAACCAGCCGAAGGGCTATCGTGCCCCGTCGACAGCATCGGAAGCAGCGGACTTTGTGGTCTGCTCCGCTTAACGGTGCCTAAACGATAGAAGTCACTTGACAAAAGATATGCCAGTTAGGTGAGGGAGAAACAGCATTCTGCTCCTTGGTCTCAGGATTGTGTCCGAAAGGTAAATCTCAAGGCTTTACGGTCCGTTTCTGATACCCCAGATGGACGTTCGAACACTCTCGAAATCGCGCGACTGTTTTAGTGGTATATGTGCGTTCGTTGTGAAGGTTTACAGAAATACGACCATCCGTACACAATAGCGTAATGTTTCTCGTGAAGGACATCAAACCATTGTATCCTTGCTAATGACAGACTTAACAACCATGATGAACCATACAGAGATCTTCAGGCTCACCATGTACTTGTCCTCCATGCAATCCGTGTGTGGTCCGATGAGCGTGAAGTACTTGATGCCCTGCGGTGAGCTTGCGTACGGAATGTCAATGATCACTTTCACGTAGTAGCGAATCGTGCCCGCCTTCGTCTCCATTGAGCACGGCATTTGGCACTGAGGCAGTTGAAAGTTGAAGTTGAACTGGTGAAGACCCTTCGGCAGGATCTGTACGCCATCCGACTCTGGGTCGTCGGGTTTCTCTTAAACAGGCGAAGAGGTTTATGGTTTTGGTGGACGGGCCAACCTTTCCCCCAAATCGTCGTCTTTTCGTCCAGCAGATACTGGTCGTCTTTGAGCGTTCGCGACTCTCCTGACTTCAGCACTTTCCATTGAACACGGGCTCGGCCTCGGAGGAATGCTCGAATTCCTAAACGTTAACGTAAGTAGAGGTCGATTGTTCCTGTTAATGCTAGTTACTGTGCAGGACATCAGACGAGGCAAGCACCGACTTACCTCGAACCTTGATCGGCTCGGAGTTCTCCAGAACGACGCATCCTAGAACGGGCTCTCCCGGGTAGTATACGTCTTTCTCCAATCGAATGTCAAAGCTGGTGATGAAGTCCATGAACGGTGGTTCCGCTGTCCTTATGCTTGAAGTGGCATCTTTAGGGTCAAATTCATAACTGTACGAAGGGCTAAATGCATGTGTGTGATGGAGGACATGCGAACAGGTTCGTCGCGACGCGAACGCAAAGGAGTGTATCCACGACAAGTGCCCCGTAAGGTTCAACTTTCTGCGCACTTTAGCATCAGCACAGTCAGGTGGTCTCGATGACGATGTGGGATGACGGTTAGCGCTGATTGGGCTGATAATGATAGATCCATGGCCTCGATGGCATCGGCTCTTGCGGCGTGTAAAACGTCGTGTAAGCGTGAACGCGATAAACGATGAACGCTGCTCTTCCCGAGGGCCATTATCGAATTAGCCTGCGCGACGCCGCGCGAGAACGGCTCTCTATCGTTCCTTTAGTGCCGCGCCACGACGAGCTTACGCCGACTGCTACTGTGAAAACAGATAATGCCCTTGCGGGCCGGATGCGGGGCACAAAGTGCACGGAAGCCAAATCGAATCACGTGAAACAACTGAATGAAGAGCCGGCGAGTACGCGGTGAAGCATTACCGCTTTCGTTTGGTTCGCTTCAACCGACGGCATACAATGAGGGCAACTAAGCTTGGTTTAACCTGGATGTGATACGCACGATGCTGGGTAAAGTCTTCGCGTCCTCTCGCTAAGCTCACTTCTGGTTTGCGATCAGGGGACGATGCGTCGAGGACGCCTGGCACAGTTGCATACTTTCTTTAGGTCTTGCTGTTCGTGATCATGGCAAGGGACGCTACTGTAGAACGCTAGATGCTAACGCTTAAAACGATTTACCCTACTTAAATTCTTTGAAAGGAGGGTCATATTGAAGTTAAGTAACAATGGACAGAAGGGCTGATGTTAGAAGAATAAGTGTCGTGTAATGGTGCATCAATGAGCGGGCACTCACGAAACGTCTAGTGTCGACAGGCGTTCTTTTAGTTACACCGCAAACTATACGCACAATGTGCATCAGGCCTAACAAGCCAATCTGAAAAGCAGTTCAGCGCTTGGGTACGGCCATGAATCGCAGACTGCAGCAATTAAGAATTAGAGGTCGCGAGGACTTTGAGGAGGTGGGTTTGTAACCATTTATAGAAGTGCGGTCTAAGCTATGTCTATGCGCTACGCGACTACCTAAGTCCTGCGGGACCAGTGAAGTTCTAACGCGCAATTAAAGGCCGCTTAATTCACGGCATGACAGCAGGGTAGACGCCCAACTTAGGGAATGGGACAAACAGACCACGCAAACTTATAACGCTGAACCGTAATTCCGGTCCCTCGAGAAACAGCGAGCCATTAATAAACGCGTCTATTAAGCGGCGTCGACGACGCTTTGAGGTCGGCTGCCAACGCACTTCATCAGGTAAAACGGTGGGGTCGACCTGGGCAAAAAGGTGTCATGTTTCGAACGAGTCTATGCTGGGTTCGCATGCGCAAGCATTGTCCATTCTCACATAGTAGCACGAATATCATCGAAGCGGTGCATAGGAAACAGCAAATACAACGAGAGCTTCCGAATCACCCAACTTACAATAAAGTGCTTCACCAGCCGGCGGATGCGCTACAAGGCACGCACTCACGAAGACATTGGTTACAATTGCCGTTCGCGGGGCACCAAAAGTGGGCTTAATGAACACTCACACACCCGGTATTCAACTGGGCAAAACATTAAAGCTAAGCCAGACGATATTATAAAGTCACAAAGGTATCAGTCTCATAGCAGAAAATAAATCGAGAACAAAGTTGTTCGCTCGGATTTCAGTTACAGTTCCAATTTTGAGGAAGGCATATCATTCTCGAGTCCTACCTGAATGCAACAAATAACCGAGCAGCAGAGCAAGCAAAGCGGAAATCATTCGCATACTCAGCCGTGCACAAACATGCATTTCTGGAACCTAAGAAGCTCATCCTCTCTGCCAGAATATCCGCAGTACGCAAAGCACATACGTGTACGATGACAACGGAAAAGACAACAAAGATGACTCTGACGACGCATAGAGGTTGTTGCCGGCGCACCGCGATAGCCCAAAAGCGAAAATCCGAGCCGTAGTTTCACACGCATCTGACGCCGTAGCGCCACTCTGTGCTTCGGTCGTACCTCCAGGGAATAGTCATAAGAGCGCAGCGAAGCACGCGCCGACAGGCTTTTAAGCATTGCCTGGGTCATCTTTTATCTCGGAGCGGCACAACAAGGACGCCGGGCCGCACGGCACTTAATTACGACGTATTGACGTACAGAAGTCATCAGGGCCAAGTGGTCGACGCAAAGACGACGTGGACTTTCTTGATTGCTTGGTAAGTATGCACGTCGCGAAGGCATGCTCAAGACCAATGTATGAACACGGACGTTAGTTTGATTACGTGAAGCACATACCAGCCTTCTTGATAGAAGTATGCTATATGCCGTTGAATCAGGGTGTCACGCGTCAGAATTAAACTGGTCCTGTAGATCAGTGGTACGCAATCGCCGTTCATCTCGCATAGCAGAATGGCCAAGTGCCACGCAATCGAAGTGACAAAAGACATACCTTTGATTCAAGATCAAGATTAGAGGGGGAAAATGGCAATGCCGGGCAGGAGGCTGCGTGACAAGACAAAAACAGAAAGAAACAAATGAGTGCCCTCTTGACGGTTCCCTAAGACCGGATGTCAAAAAAGCAACGCCACGAGCCCTAAAAGCGGCACTCGGAAGCGTTCATGGAATCCCTCGACACCGGAAGGAAGTGGTCGTGCTCAGCAGGGCAGAATAACTATCCTCAAAAGACCCTGCGTGGAGAGACGCAAGTGTTTCGGGGGGCTAATGGCTGCCTGGGACCCATAAGACGAAGTTGTATCATCTGGGCTTATTAGGTTCTCCTCACCTATTTTACGTGCAGATTGCGGTGTAGTACCAGACCGCGTTGCGAGTGGGGTGGTCGCAATTGCAGTAATGATCAGCGTCGATGAAGGAAGAACATGAAAGTAGAGCGCTCGGAGAATTAGGCAAAAAGTGTTTTATTTCGTTTAACACGACTACATCGTTTACCCAGCCCACCGTCAAATGTCCAGGTCAACAAAACTGTAGGCTGTAATTTTGACGCGAAAAGACATGAGCGTCTTTAAGGCTCGCATTGTGAACGGACCGATCTGGATGCCGTTGCCGAAGGTTGTGCCTACAAGTCCAGCTTTTCATGCTTGCACTGACGTTCACGTGAATCATGACAAGGAAGTGAACGCTCGCGACTCACATAGAAACCCACTCCAAACGTGGACATCAAGCCTATGCATTCCGAGCAACATGATAACCGATACCGCAACGTACGCTCAGACACAATGCAGACACTATTCGAAATTCACCCATACACCCCAGAGAGGTTCAACGACTAGTGGAGCTCCGTCCAGGTGGCGGACCTGCCGCGGGATGGCCCAATGAAGAGGCGAAACCACTTCGGAATGGGTGTGTAGAGTCCGAGCTACGTCGTGTTAGTCGACCATCGACAAATGGGGTTGGAGGGCAGGGGTGCCACCGGCGCTGGCGCGAAGCAATTCGCCGCCGTTGTTTTAAGTGCCGACGCTTCGGGGCTGCCATTGTCAGCGGCTGCGTCGCAGCAGCAGCAGCTCCTCCCTCCTTGCGCAGTAACGAGTTTTTGCATTTCGTTCTCGACGACGACCGGTGGGGTGTGGCGGAGGAAAATTAAAACTGCTCGCAAAACGCCGGCGGTCGCCGACGAGCACAACGGCATCCACCCGCAACTCACTTGCAGCTGCTCTTGCTCCTGATTTGCTGTTGCTGCACACTGGTCCAAAAACCGAAACGACGAAGAGACGCGTAACGAATAGCATGAGCAAAATGGCACTTAGGTAGTAAAAATGGGAACAACGTCCACAGAACGGATGACCGATTCGACCATAGGGAGGAGGTCACGCCGAGAGGTACCATCGAAATAGCTACAACTTATGGATGCGCATGGATAAGTCTGATGTGCATGCACATGGAGAGACAGTTTCGCGAATACATAATTTGGCAAATACAAAGCTATGTTATGCCGGTTAAAAAGTCCATGGAATGAGGATAGTTCGGGAGGGTGCCTGTGGTTTTACAACGTTAAACTACGCGACATGTCCCAGAACGAAACCGCCGAAGAGCCTTCCTTCGCTAAGCTGCAAGAAGTTGGTCCAGTGTAGGAAAAGAAGGACGTTTCATCCTAACAAATCAATGATGCGTCTGCTATTTGGTACAGAGACATTAGGCAACGTACGGCCCATGAACATCTAGGGTCTACACGAAACAGAGGCTACCACGTCGTGTCGCAAGCAATTCACGGAGTAAAATGACGACACCCGATACCAGCGAACTCATCAGCGTCGCAACGCGTTGTGAAGCTAATTCCAGAGAAGAAACGTCGCCTGCAACGGCAGACAATTCGCGAAATTAAACGTCGTCGAGAACAAACATTTCATCCTCCCGCCACGACGGCACCGCCAGCAATAGCAGTGAGGGAGGTTCATCCAGCGCAAGTCGCGGGGTGGTGGTGGCGCGAGCCGATGAGATACTTGCTCCTCAGTGGCGCCAACTTAGTGCCATCTTGGCACCGTCCCACCCGAAAGCAGGACGAGGCGTCCCCAAGAAGGAGCAGCCACCCGAAAAGGAGCCGCTGTTTGTGCCGGAAGATAGCGTCATGCCATTCTCTGCTGGAGAAGCGGGGCAGAGAGCAATGAACCCGGCGCACGACTTTCGATCTCGCTTCTCTTCACGCCACGTTTTAGTAGGTTTCACTTGCAGGGAACATGCAGCTGGAGGATGCTATTAGCCTAATCGAGGAGGACAGCTCGAAATAAACGCTTCAGGGGCAGTCCTCAACAAACTCCACAACGAACGCTTGGTAGCGTTCATAGCAAATTAGCACTGGTTCAAAATGCCAACCTTTCCGATTAAAATGTACCTCTTTAGGCAAATGGCGTCCAGGAAAAACTCCATATATACGTTTGGATTCCGGTGCATACACGGTTAGTTAAACTATCCGAAAGTAGTTTTACTACCCTAAAGCGACAAATGGCCATGTTTACCACCGTTATCACTGGGCAGAAAAGTGTAGAATCAGCTTACATGTCAAACCATAAGCTAGCTATTTCTAAGCTTCTACATGTACAAAACACAGCTTCAACCAACTATAAAACACGCTTAGCGCAGTCACGAGGGTGTGAACAACAAGCAACTAAGTGCGCAAGTGTGCCACTTTGTTACAAGCCGCCTCCCTCACGCGCACTTGTTTTCCGCGCGCTTTAATAGGCCGCTTCCGGTTTAATGAGTTCTCTGCGCAAACGTAGATGTCCGCACCCGCATCATCCGCGAGAAGCGTCTGTCACGACGGGTGCCAATAAACGAACCGTTTCCGGCTTCGAAAACAACCAGTGCGGACCCGTCAAATTGCTGCGCACGAGATTGTTATTGGGCGCCGCTGAAGTGTTGCTCTTGTCCCAAAGATAGCTGGTAAGGTACAACTTGGTACCTAGCTCGTTCATACACCCAGTACATACAAACCAGTTCGCGTGTAGTTGAGGGCAAATCTCGACAAGCTGGAAGTTGCGTGCACTTAACGTGCACTCGACCTCACATGACTCATCGTATGATGTTTTGCTGAGGTCCACAGGTTGTCTTTTGTGGGTATTACTTTACCCAGATAAATACAACAGTCGGGAAAGCGGCGACTGTTCGAAGTTAAGTAGGCGACCTGCTAAGCCCCTCCGGCCCGCCATGATCCCCCAGAATGCTAGCATATTCTACTCCTTAATTTAACAACCATTGCTGGAAGCAACCCATTCAAGATTCCGTTGAACTACGGTGATATTCCCCACATTTTTTCATTGTTCCCTAGGTCGCGGAAGCATAAACTGTTTTTGCGCCATCATAGAGCTCTCGACATCATTCTGCGACTCGACAAATGCGGTCGGCAATCTTAGCCGTCTCGCCGAAAGGAAATTGCCTCGCATTTACCCACCAGGCAAACAACATCATGCTGTTCTTTTACTGCTCGCCCGTCGACTGCCAAAATGAATGGCATCGACGCTGAGGAGGACAGGGGATTTGCTGCGCACCGCTTTGGTGGGTGTAGCGTCGTTCGGCCACAAACGTGGGAAAGACGTTCAGTGACCACGATGAACTTTCACTTCATCGGCTGAGTGAAGGAGATAATTATGCAATCTGCAAGCGACTGCTTAACGCCCCTATAGCAACATCGTTTGCAACCACGCGCGAAGTAGGAGTTGGCGTTAATAGACGTCGATGGCACAGATAATTTCGTTGTTGAAAGGCGAAAAGTGCAGCTCTTACGACGGTCTAGGATTGCCTTGAGAACGACGCCAGATACGACGATCACCTTTGCCAAAATTTTATGTCAAACCCATGCAAAGTCTCGTGGTCTCGGAGCCATGAAAAGCAATAGCAAATTTTATGAATCTCCACAACTTAAGTTGCTCTGCCATTGCTTCTTCTACTGTAGAGAAAAGTAGGCTACTTGACAGGCCTTTCCACGAAAAGCTAAGAAGTATTCGTGTAGACACCACTAATAAGCCGTTATCCTGGCTTCACGATGACATTCAGCGTGCAACTGGTAGACGGCGGAGATGCGAACTGTCGTCGGTAATGGCAGGTTTGTTTTCGTGCTAAACACAAAGCCGGGCAGATGCCTTTTTCATATGTGCCACAAAGGTAGACATTTGCGATAGCGTTGACTATTAAACGCACGGACCGGCTTCCCTTAAAAGAACATCTAAGTTAGGCAATGCCAACAGCAAGTACTAATAGACGTCTAGGTATGTTTAGCAGTCCGCGTGGAGCGCACATCTACCTAGAACGTGCGGTTACAGGGGTCGTTTATTCATGCCACAGGTGGCTCTCTGTATGGTCGACGTATAACGATGAACAAAAGACAAGTGTGAAAATAGAATTCTTCAGTCAGTAAAATTTGGCTCAAGAGTGCGCGGGCCGGTGACCCGAGAGGACGAGCGCGTGCGGTCCCTGGTTGAAGACGACGCGTAGCACTTCCTTGCCGCCAGCCCGGAAGTCGAACACCGTCTTCGGGTAGCCGACGCGTGTCACCGATTGGTTGTACGTATGCAGGAGCGCTTGTTCCGGGATGTAGACCGGCTCGACCATTACCTCGAGCGCGTCCGCGAGCTCGCCCATCCGCCAGATCTGAACTAGTCAACCGTTAGGTTGCATTTTCACACGCATCAAATCGTGTGCCATGCTTATCCGAACATCGGACAACTCACCTCAATCATCTTCGACGTGAATTCCGGCGATACGTTCGCGTATCGCAAACATAGGCGGCACGTCGTTTCAGTGGCGCTGCTGTCGCGGTCACAGAAGCGAATGATTCCCGCGTCAGAGACTTCGAACCGTTCGCTCCCATCGCGGAAGTAATCCGGCCACACGAGGAGCTCGTTGATGGCGTGCTCTCGGCATCCTCCGAGGAAGTCGTCCGTGATGTGGCCGCTGAGCATCTCGCCACCGTCAATTGTGAGAACGGCAAGCGAGGGCAGGGAGAGCATCGTCTCATGGAAGAGTTGCGGATTCACGTCTAACATACGATGAATTTTTTAACGCTGACTCACACCGAAAATGTCGAGAAATAATATGCGTAGGCTTTTGTTGGGATAGCACACGAACCTCGAAAGTCGACGTCCTTGAAGGCGAGCGCGTGGACGACGAACGATTCGCCTTCTGCCTGCTTGAGGTAGTCGAGCAGTTCAAGCGAAAGCTTGGAGTACTGCACTCGGAACATGCTGATGTTGGAAGTTCGAAGAGCGTTGCGCAGGAAGCCGAGCACGTCGTGGAGGTCACCGACGCGCGAAGCTTTCTTGCCGCTGGCACTCGACACGTAGACCTAAAAGCAGACGTCAAAAGGTCAGCATCCGTTAGTGGAACACGGCACCTTGTACTCCTCTAGGCGATAAACGCCTTCGAAGGTAACAGCATTCAAAGAGCGCAGGCATTCGGTCGTGAGCTGGAAAGAACCGTCTCGCAGGGACTTCGTCAAGGGCTGCAGCATGTCGATGTGCTCACGGCTCAGGCAGCGGAGCACGTCCGAATTTTGTGCCTCCGATAAAAGCCACGGCATTGTCATGGGCTGCGTTATGAAAGCCTAAGCAAATGTCTGTTAGGCAGTGTCAGCAATACCGCTCGATTGTTACGAAGACCGCGCGTGGTCAAATTCGGCCAATTTTACCAGAAATAGCCCTGCATATTCTGCGCTTTTCTTCACATTGCCTGAAACGTATCGAAACAGCACAGGTTTGTAGGGCAAAATGGGAGTGATACCGAAATAAATGGCATCGCCCTTGAAGCACGCCTCTGCGGAGTGAATGGGCTGAGAGTGCAACCGCTCTGGCAGTGCAGTCGGTGTTATGCGCTCCTGCAGGACAAGAAGGTTGGGGAAGAGCAGTCGACTGCTGCGCTGCGCATAGAGATACAAGGGGCTGGTGCGCCAACGCTGTCCGCTGCCAACAGCCGATCGCACAGCCAACAGTGGTATCGATTGCAACGGAGAGCTTAGTAGTCATAGCCTTAGGTCGACACCTAGGCATAGCCGAATCCAGTCAAATATATTGCTTGCTACTTCTTTATTTGTGTGCTAGAAAGATCACTTACAAAGGATCATAGGGAAGCATAGTACAGGTAGTATGACAGAAGCAGATATATCGGACAGATAAAGCACCGCAGGCTATGCACTAGTACTCATGCATCGTTATGAAACGCCGTGCCGTTCTACTTGAGCTCGTCGTCTTTGTCGTGCTCATCGTTGCCGGACGACTCGTCCTTTCCGATGTCGTCCTCATCGAATTCATTTCCGCTAACCTCGCGATCGCTCGGATGCTCCTGGTCGACCCTCTTTACTTTTTCCGTTTGGACTGGTATCTCTCCCTCCAACCACAGTTTCCGTCAAGACTTGGTCAGCACCGCGTTCTCAAGGATCTTCCTCCAGGTGACACGGTCGCTTTCCGGTCCTTCCTTTAGCGCCTCTTGAAGTTCATCGGATATTTGCAGGAGCTCTGCCCTCCTAAGTTTGCCAACGGACTTGACCTTGCGCGACTTCATGAGCACTCGTTTGACGGGCGGCGACAGCGCCTTGTACCACTTCTTGCGCAGTTCCTCGGTGAACTTTGCCAGCTTGTCATAGATCTAAAGGCTTAATCTATTTTATTAAGCGAATCGATGCATGAGAGGACCTTTTTTTCTTCTTTGGAAAGCAACTTCCACTTGTATGAACCGTCTTTCGCCGAGAGCTTGTTGTGCATGCAGAATAGCACGAATGAACCCGTATAACTGAAGCCGATTGGACGGTTATTGAGACGCTCGTAGGAAGTATCCTCGTCATCGAAACCATCATCCTCCGAAGAAGCCAAAGCCGCCGACGATGTTGTAAGATTCCGAAGACTGATGGCGTGCAGGGAAGAATGAACCGACAAGACGAGGAAGTTGAGGTGGATAAGACCGTCGAAGGTGTTCCGAGCCGACAGTTTGACGCCTGTGGATAGATTTAGTCCCAAAGTTCAGTGGAATAACGAACCTGGGTTCGCATTTCCTAACAAGGCAGCCTTCTTCACGCCATCGCCACTTGCGCAGGTGGACACGGCGAGCTTCGAGAAACGATCCAGGTGTCGGAAGCCCCACTTAGGCAAAGTTCGCAAAACCTGTGACAGCATCATTGCGAAGAGCCTAAATCATCCATGAATACGATGGCTAACGCTTTGTATGCGATAGTACGCGAAAAGTTAAGCATTCTGGAAAATCCGTTGATGCCACTAAAGGTTTCACATTCGTTCTGAAGGAGGGTCCTGAAAACCTAGCACTACAAGCACAGTGTGATGTTGCAAGCGACTAGAAAGAAAGAAAGGCGCGTTGTAATGTTTGACGCTCCCAAGCCAATATTTTGCTTTATGGACAATAGCGGCACTTTGCGCTTGATTGGCATATTCCAGGTACGCCCATCCACCCGTTTCGCTGCTGGACATTCGCTTCGCTCCTTGAGATTAAAGTTAAGTTTGTCGAAGATGGCGTTATGTGAGCGTTGATGGCGTTATGTGAGCGGTGAAGAGGGCAGTGATTCCGAATTCGACCACTTTCACGTCTGAAGGCCACGATGGCATCTACTTGTTGCGTATGAGAAAAGGACTTTCTACGCTCACTTGGTCTGTCGCCATAGGCTCAGCTTTAGGCACCGAGCGGTGCTACCTTGCTTCGTGCATCGAGTACCACACGGCCGCCGTGAGGCCTAGGATCCAAAAACCTCTCCGCGAGGACTCTGTCTGCGAAGCATAGCAATGCAGTACACGTGGAAGCCCGGGCCAGACTACATCGAGTCTGCACAGAAATTGGATTCCGTACTTCTCAGTGGTGAAAAGAATTCTCAACTTTTCAGTTGTGTTCTTTGAACAAAGTCAATTCTTTTTTTTGTCGAAAGTTGGTGATGGATCTGTTGTAAGCTTTTTCTTGTACTCATTTTCAACGATTATGGCTGTTGCACGAATTGCCGCCGCCACAGTACGACTTTCGCTTTAGGTCCCTCGTCGCATGGTCAGCGCGAATGCAGCACTCGCTTCATTTTCAAAAATTTCCCATTGGATGACATTAATCCGCTACCTTTCACTTGTCACGGCCAGTTGGGGCGTTTCCGCTCCTTGCACGTTGCCTCCGACCTCCGACGAGGAACCTGCCATTTTATACTGTTCGTAACGGACAAAACTAAGGATGTTTGGGACGTTTTGGAAAGCAAACACCTTACGACAGGTGACGGCATACCAGCCGTCGATGGATAATCTGTGCAAGGTTCCCAGCCATTCCAGTATCTCGACCCAAACATGCCCACAGCCGCCTCAGTTTTCCTTTTTTGCGGTGGTCCATGTCACGTAGTCCTGCCTACCTTTGCAACTATAACATCACGTGTTTATAATGTAATGCTCAACGTGTTAACCGTAGTTGATGCATTGATATGAAGCATCTGCACTATGTCAACAGCATTTTCAGGATGTATCACAACAAAAATGCCTTCGAGGATTCCGTCCTCTTTTCTCTCGAGGCGGAACGGAAGTACCTCCCCATCGCCAAGAAGTACGCTCGCCCAGAGCAGTACCAAAAAATGAAGGCCGATTATAGTAAGTTAACGCCCTTAACTCTTAGGGGTAAACTATTATCAAGCAAAAACTACTTACGTGAACATTTTAGAAGCACGTGAAGCGGCGTTGGGCTTGAGCAAGGACAGCAAGGAAGTGGCGGTGTTGAAGAGCGCACTTCAAACGAAGGAGAAAGAACTGCGCGGTGTCGCCGAGGAAGCTCGCAACCACGTCGAGCTCCAGCGACATCATGCCGAGCGCATCGCTCAGCTCGAGGCGGAGCTCGCTCAAGCTCGTGCCGAGTCGACGCACACTGGTCACGAGCAGCAGGCACTCCTGCTCCAGACGCAGGTGTCCACTCTCGAGAAGCAGAAGCGTCAGATCTCGGTGAGGTCTTCTACCCATTCGAACGACTAGGAGACATTGGGTTCAGACGGAGCTCCAGTACATCAAAGACGTCGTCGCGTCGCTCGCGTCCCATGATCCTGCTGGTGCGTCCATGTGCGATGACGTGCACGAAGTTGCCAAGAAGATCGAGGAACTTCACGAGAGGTATCTGTGTACACCCCATAACAGTGATAACCTCTCTTGCACAGGAACCTCGATCTTGAGCGCCGGGTGGCTACGGCTGAGCAGCAAGCTGCATCCGCAGCGGAGAACACCGTCGACGAGCGCGTGATGGCGCACGTGAGAGCGCAGTATCAGCGGCAGATCCACCAGCTGAAAGCCGAAGTGGCCATCTTGGTACGCGACCTTTTACCTAGCACAAGAACAATGAGATTTACAGGAGGGCTCAGATACGACTCAAGTACTGCGCTTCACGCCGAACAACCCGAAGGACGCGGCCTACGAGCGCGCCGTATGGCAGGAAGCTCAGGCATCGGTGGCCAAGCGTTCCCGTATGGTAGGCTTCCGTGCATCGAAGGATGTGTGAAGCAACTTGAGCCGATTTCAGAACGCGAGCCTCAGTCGTACCGGGGGCAACACCAGCATGATGGACAAGGGACTGCGCGAGGAGCTCCAGAAGGCTCAGGCTCAAGTCGAGCAGGTCGCCAAGCAGAAGGCGAAGACCGAAAAGGAGTTCCGCGATCTCGTCGCGTTCCTCACCGGCTACAACATTGTGCCGCAGGAGGACGGTCTCATCGAGGCGGTCAACACCATGGACACCAGCCAGGTCTTCCGTTTCCGCGTAAGCACGGAGTTTGAGTCACTTCTGACAGTGTTTTGTGTTATAGCAGCCCATCGAAGGCACTACGCATGGCATCGAGGTCCTGTGCAGCGAGGCTATGAGCATCTACGAGAACTTGGCGCGTCGATACCTCGATAATCTCAAGTCCATTCCCGGCTTCCTCGCTGCCGTAATGGTTGAGAACCACGTAGGTCTATCCGTGAACGAACTTTCCGACGAAGAGATATTTTTAGTGCCGCGCTGAGCCGTCCACGCAGATCCTCCCCCAGGACTTCAGTGTCTTCAAGGACGACTAGGAGCTCTCCACAAAACGAATGTCCAACGCCTGTACAGTACCACCGGATGCTCGAGCGTTAACGATCCTCCACGTAGCTTCAAACACATCTATTCAGTTTATCCTTAAAGATTCCTTATCTCTACTAACCTTTATCCCATTGTACACTGCCATTGTTGCCCGATTTTCTGTATGCTTTCTTCTGGTGCATACTACATGCTCACATTGTACGGTTGTTTATCGCAACATCGTGGTCGATAAAGACGGATCTCCTCAGTTTTATGACTTCTTAGCGCGTAGGCTCAGTGACACTTTGCAAGGAACTTCTTTCCCACTAGCCACCGTCTGCATAGTGATTTCAGAACAGAAATGTTTTGTATCAAACCACGTCGCTTGGGAAAACTAACTATTTCCCGGCTGGTAACGCACACCTCGGGAATAAATGCTGCATGAACCGTCGCTCGCCTCGGAGCACTTACCCATGCGTACGTCGACTCTGTCACTTCAAAAATTCTAGCTGTGAGTCAGCACGTTTTTGTGACAAGCAAGCGGTTAAGCGTGAGAACCATTGGTGGAACTGCCAAAGGGATTGCTAATCGACATATTACACTGTCTGGACTATATCAACTTAGTTTCCGTAAGGTTCGCTTCGTAATTATTCTGCACTACAATTGTTGGATATTCTGACTGTTTGGCCAGTCAGAGGTGCTTCCACGTTTACTTCTCCGCTAATGAAATCGAATTTCGACAGGACAGCGATTTTCGGATTATTCAGCCCTATGACCCGTGGAACCAAGCGTCTCTTAGTCATGCCGGTCATCGGTGTTCCACCATTTTCGGACAGCATCGCATCGCACATGCACATTTCTCGGCTGAGGCATGGATTCTTTCACATTCTGCAAGTATTTTCACGAAGCAACTCACCGGAGCACAGACAGCGCTCCATGCTACTCCTCCGATGGTCGGCTACGGTGCAGCGAACGCAGCCGTGCATCAGATGACCAAGAGTTTGGCTGCGCCCATGTGCGGGCTTCCTGACTGCCCATCGGTGCTTGCCATTGCCCCGATGATGCTCGATACGCCACAAAACCGCAAGTGGATGCCGAATGCCGATCACTCCAAGTGGACACCGCTCCAGTTCGTCGCTGCTCGACTTCACCACCGGACCGTGCAGAGGGGATGATCGCCCCAAAAGCGGATGCATCGTCAGCTCCGTACCTAACACGTGGACAAATACGTCTGGACAAACACGTTCGGACAAACACGTTCGGACAAACACGTTTGGACAAACACGTTTGGACAAACACATTTGGACAAACGTTCGTTTGGACAAACGTTCATTTGGACAAAAATACGTTTGGACAAAAAATCTAGATTTATAAAATAATAACTAAATGGCGTCCACAGCTATTCTCCTCTGTATTAAACCCGAACATAACAGAGAGCGCTGGCGTTCTTCCGGACGGTAAATGGAATAAGCCCGCGTTACTTTTATCTGCAACACAATGTATAACTGTCGAAAACCAGGAGAATACGTCGCGTGTGATAGGTAATCATGAGTCAAAGCCGTAGACCGCGAAATGCTCTCGTACGCGAATGGCGCGTCGCACTTGCATCTGGCCCATATCAATGCGTCCGTAGCTCATGCTGGGGAAGGTCTGTCAGAGAACTTTGAAAGTGAGGGTACGTCTGTTTAGGATTACGTACAATCCCCAAACGGCGGACTACGTCGTCACCCGTGACCACCAGCATGGACGCGAGGCAAATTTCTGGACTTCCTAGATTATTTGTCCAAACGTATTTTTGTCCAAACGTAATTTGTCCAAATAAGCGCTTGTCCAAATGAATGTTGGTCCAAACGTGTTTGTCCAAACGTATTTGTCCAAACGTCATTTGTCCGAATGAGCGTTTGTCCAAACGTATTTGTCCAATTGTAATGTTCCGTCGTCAGCTTGAAGACCGAAAATGGCGAAGCACACTTGTCCAGCTATCAGTAACGTGGCCGTTCCAAGTGCCTTGAGACACTTTGAATCACTTTGACGAGATCTTGGGAGGAGGTTAGAAAGAATAAAGTAAGATATTGGTATCTGCTCAGCCGGTACGTTTACACGTAAACTGAGCACCCCTTTTGGTTGCTTGGATGGAGCATACAAGCAAATTCGTGTTTTACGCACCTGCCAAAAATTAGCATACCCTTTTCATCGTTCCACACCTCTATAAATAACCGCTGTCTTTGTCGTAAACTTCATTTCCGGTTAAACGTTGTCGTCCAGTCCAGGCGATCTACGCTCTCGTCACCTTCGACGCTCAACGCTCAAGCTCTTCATCTGGCGGCGCTTCACAATGCTGCCCATTCTTCGTCAGTGCGGTGCATCGCCGAATCCGTCCCGCCTCTTCGCCTTGATCTCCGTCCTGGCCGTGCTCATCAGCTCTAGTCACTTCGCCTTCGCGGACGGCGAACTGCCCACCACCACCCACGCTCCGGCTGAGACTACGACCACCACCCCTGAGACGACTCCGACCCATGGCCACACCGGGGAGCCGATAGTGACTACGACGACCGAGAAGACGACTACGACGACCGAGGAGACGACTACGACTACGTCGAGCAAGAGTCCCGATTCCATCACGACTAGTCCGGCCAACGAGCTCATGTCCAGCCATCCTTCGCTGAATTTCACCACCGCCCACAACGGAACCTACAACGGAACCACCGAGCATGCGCCGTCTGCTGCTGGATGCGTTCACATCGGCATCGTCACCGTTGCCATGCAGTAAGTACAAACTTTTACTTTACTGATACTAGCCTGTTTGCTACGATGCTATATTTATGTGTTCTACGAATTCACATGTAACCTGTTGTTTGTAGGCTGCTGCTCATCGCTCTGCTCGCCTAGTGCTCGACGCCAAGAAGCACCCCAGCCAACTACCTAACACAAGTCCAGTCGATGCGCATCTATGTATAATGCCATGCATTCGACAATAAAAGTACCTATTCTGCTTGCTCAGATGTCTTGCTCAGTAGGAACTAGCCTTATGAGGGATGATATCGTGTTAACATTGTAAATTGTAGTCCGCTGCACTGCCCATATCCGGCGACGAAGCCACTACGCTAGAACTAGAACGCTAGAAGTTAGTATCGCATGGCTCGCATGAAAGTTCTTGCTAAGCCTTTCTCTGTGCTGATCCCCTTTCCTTTACAGATCAAATTATCCTCTCTGCGGTAAAGGTCATCACTTCCAAGAAACTGTCGCCGGACCCCAACCCTCAAATTCGGCATTCGACGATGGTCACCCAAACAGAATTGGAGACTTTACAGAACGGGCAATGTCACTCTCAGCAGTGTCCATCAACTTGCTATCTGTAACTATCATTTTGACTAGGACGGAGAATAAAAACCAGCCATCGGTAGAGTAAGATTTAATGTCATGGCAAAACCTGTTAAAAACCTAGTCGCAAAGTGAGGGCGGAACAACTCTGTCGCAGTGGCAGTCGTTCTCGAAGCGTGGCCCTTTACTTGGGCTCGAGCGCCTAAAATAACACTGTTAGCCGTTTCGTCTGCTGTAATGCTTGATACCTGCTTGACGAAAGTCGGGAGTGCGAATGCGGCTCGATGCATCTGCGAGTTGTAGAATCGTAGGCCCATCTGCTGGCATCGCTCATCCGTCAGCTCACGCGAAGGAACGAAGACGCCACGGGCCTAAACAAGCTTCACCATAAAACCCTTGAATCGTCGAAGATCGTGCATTTGGGGGAAACAATGCTACATCACTCAAAACAGAAGAAACACACGCAAGGGGCGGTAGCGTTACGTACTTCCTTCGATGCGATCAGGTAGCCTAAACACACACAGATTAACGAAGCACAAGGCCGACAGCAATACCCATCGATCCAGACGGGTAGGTCGAGACGATCGAAGACGCATAACGAACGGTCGGAAAGATGTCGCGACAGAATCGTACCATGTGCGCCACCAGGTCGACGTGAAGCCAAAGGCTTTCGCCTACAAGCGTGAAACTAAGCGATAGTCGAAGAAACAAGCACTAAACATATAAAAGCCGACACGCACACTTTGTAGCGTACAAGAACGTGTTAGTACCAGAACACTTAGGGACTGTGGGCCAGAGAACACGCTGGTCCAACCTCTTTGCAGCACAGCAGGTATCCCATATAGCCGCTGGTGTACGTGGGGACGGAGGCGGCTGCGAATTGCACGGTCGGGAACACTTCCCGGGAGAACCCCACGAGCCGTTTAATGAGGTTTAGATCAATCCACGGGCATTCCCCTGAAACCAGCAAACCTGACAAAGAGAAATACTGAGAATTCATCTTTTGCAAACTTTAGAGGGCAGATTGGAACTTATGTCATCAAATGCAGCCTTGTCAATCTCATGAATGCCTGCCCAGGTGCAATGCGCCGCGCTGTGCAACGTTGCACGCATAACGCTTTCGCCCTTTTCTTTCCCCATTATGCCTGCCTACCTTGCGAACTAAGAATTCCGCCTGCCCGCAGGGAGTCATTGATCAGCTCGTAGTACGATTTGCCGAATAGGCTCTCGGCTGGTCCGACCGGGTCCGAGGAATCGGTGATCACTACGTCCTAAACGTATGTCGGTAAATTCGTACTCCACCATGGACCTACGAATTCGTCCTTGTGGTTTTTGAGGAAGTCGAAGCCATCGCCAATATGAAGGTCCAGTTTCGGATGTCCGAAGTCCTTCGACATGTGTGGCAGGTACTTCTTGGAGACGTCGACGACGAGCTCGTCGATCTCGCACATAGTCACTCGCTCCACGGTGTCGTGCTTTAGCACCTCGCGTAAGATCCCGCCGTCACCGCCTCCAATGATGAGGACCTAAATAGCGGCTTGGGTGTAATCCCCTGGTACAACCAGATTTTTATTTGCGGCAACGAAGATGTTTGACATAACTCTAGCTCAGCGCTCGCATTTGACTTCAGGCTTGCAGAGAGCAACGTTGATTCAGACATGTCTCAGTGACTCCTGGAGTGCACCTACCTTTCTCGGGTTCGGATGCGCGAACATTGGCAGGTGGGTGAGCATCTCTTGGTAACTGTGCTCGTCGCGTTCAGTGCACTGGATGATACCGTCGAGTACCAGCACGTTCCCGTAGGTTCGACTAAGCACAATCGTTTACGAAACTCTGATGATTGCGTCGCATACCTTTTGAAGACCAGAACATCCTGGTACTTCGACCGCTCGTGGAAAAGCACCTCTTCGACCTGAAGTGAGAACGCCTGCCCGGGCCATGCGCCACCCATGTCGGCACCGTCGGATTTCAGCTGCTTACTGGAAACGTCCGCATCGTTGTCACCTTTCTTGAGCCTCTCCAGGTCGTCTGGTGAGAACTCCGTGAACCAGCCCTTGTGCAGGAGATCCATGACGTACCTTAAGAGCTCATTCATCCATGCGAGTGACAGCAACAATTGATGCTTACGGAATAGTGCGAGGCAGATCAAATCACATAAGCTATGAAAGGTTTGATGAGATAGTGGGGTTTGATGACAAAAATATCGCCATATCAAAGACGAATCGAAAGTCAGACATTTTTTAAAGTAGAGTTAACCTGTAAGAAAAAACAACTGGATGAAGGTTAGCTAAAGGGATACATGGATCTGAGGCAGAACGCCATGGCAACTTCTAGCAAACCGCACTCATGAAGTATTGCAAACAAGCAACTAATCAGAGCACCTCCTTGACCTTGCATTGGCTTGCACCAGTTTACAAGCCTCACGGCGCATGTCTAGCTGAAAAGAAGCTGATAAGAAGCGGTCAAAGGTCTGCGCCCGCACAGAGTTCACATCTGTGGCCGACGAACGAGTACAAATCCTTGCAAAGGAGGATTTCTTTTTCGCCCGCCTTGTTGGAGACTAGGTCCAGGAGTTGGTCGTCCTTTCTCTCACAGCCTTAAAAATTACCATGAAGTTGCATCACACGATGTCGGGAAACATTAATGGCCTCCATTCTGCAGCAAGGGTCACTTTCGTTTCGAGCAAGTTATTTCAAATCAAAGTCATCTTCTTGCGGCTACATCGCGCTACTAGCAATGCTTGACTGATTCTTCGAGTTCGGGTTGGCGGAAAATGCTTACAGCATCATCTGACACCCAGTCTGGAGCATGCATCGAGTGAGCAGTGAAGTACTTCTCTTCCCAGTTAAGTGGGAAAAGCAAAACAAATAACGACTGCTATCGAACGTGCCAAGCATGGACGCATAACGAACGCATGTATAGCGTGAAACTGCGCCACGGAGTACAGGGATACATGGGTGCTAGCGAAATTCAATTTTTTCAAGCCACTGCTGAATGTCTTCCCAGGGTGCACCTTAGGTGTGGCCCAACAAAGTTTAATGAAGTCAATTACACAACTGTAGCTTGCTCCATGTGCCTGTCTATTGAAAGTCTCTTCTGGTTACCTGGTCCTAGTACCAGTTCTACGATCTACAGGATTTCTTGAGCTTTATTCGAATTCATGCCACACATATACATGCTAGAAAGAAAAAGGCCGCGATCCTATGACACCGCTGGTGTGCACGGACATCAGTGATGAGCGCCCCAGCTAGTGTGCCCGTACTTCAGAAAGCTGTAGCCTTCCTCGATGGCGATCACCGTGGCGGCAGCGATGAGACCGGGGCGAAATCCGCGCAGCGTCACCTAAAGTCAGCCAGTTTAGGTTAGAAGCATCTTCAATGCACGTACGTCCCAGAAAGTGTGCGCCATGCCCCGCTTGTTGACGAACAAGTGCACATGATTTCTGAAATAGCGCATTTTATAGACTGGCGACAAAGTTAAGTGATACCGGGTAGAAGGCTTAGAGCGAGATCACTCACTTACGCGTACAAGAGTACTAGTTAGTTGTGCTAGAGCATTGTTCGCTGTCATTCATTCAAGCCTAGCCTAGCGCGCTTGGTCTTCTCGCATAGTAGTAGAGTAGCACAAGCTAAGGACATTTTCGCGGCGTGGGCAGGACCCCGGGAAGTCCTCGCACTAGCGCGTCCCGGCACGTTTACAGCTTCTTACGTATTGCGCGTTGAAAGAAACACCTTGACAAGTCATGTAATTCGCAAACTAAGTCAGATATTGTGCTTCAAGTTCAGGACGGACGGACCGTGGGATCTTGGAGATTTCTTAGTGGAACTTTACACGTTTTCACACACCTAATCCACGGGTCCCGCAGGCCAAGTCGCTTCAGCTTGTCCTCATGTGCGGCCAGCTCCGGGAACTTCCGGTAGTTGTTGTAAACGGAGTAGTGCGGCACGTCCAACTTTTCGTGATGCCCACCTCCCATTCTAAATTATAACGTTAACGTTCTGCAGATATCATTATTAGCTTTGTAAACATCAGCTTATCAACTGGATAACTTTCCGACAACGGGCTTCAGGACACATTTTGCCATGTACTGCCGTAATTCGCTTCAGAGTCGCGTTCCTTGAATGCGACTTCTGGCCCGAAAGCCAATGACTAGAGAATTCACCGCTACTGCAGCGGTCCTAAGCGGCGCAAAAGTGCCGGATCTCCATTGCGGCTTCACCATCTGCTAGGATCTTCGAGGATGAACGAAGCGAAAGAATAAACCAAGCGAAAATCCACGCCAAATTTAACCAACGGTGAGTTGGCCGTCCGATAAGGCCACGTAGCGCTAATCCGCAGGTGGCCTACTCCGAGACGGGCGTTGTTCCGCGGAATGAGTGCCGATCTTTTCTCTTGTCGAACGAAGCTACGTTGGCATGAAATTCGGTTGTGCCAAAGAAAAAGTAGCACCCATTTTTACGTAACGTTGTAGCCTTCTCACAGTTGCTGAGTTTCTAGGCATGCTGCAAGTCGTGCTATTCCACTGCCTGCAGTTCCTGTACATTATCCTCGAGTTCGTGCAAAGTCTGCTGGAGATCCACCGGCTGAAGGGAATCCGCGGCGCATGGCAACGGCTGCGCGATAAGCGGAAGGTGAAGCCGACGCCACCGAAGCATCTCGCGGTGCTCTTTGTTCAGGAGGACCAGATCCTCTGGGTAGGTCTCAGCTCGCCGCCAAATAGCCAATGGTATATTCAGACCTGGATAGCGGACATCGTTGCGTACGCGTCGAAGTACGGCATCGAGCGAGTGACGATCTACGACCCGTGGTCCACGCTTAAGACGCAGGAGAAGCAGCTTAGGTCCTTCCTGTGCAGGATCTTCGGTGACAAGCGCGAGCGGCACATGCTCCTCTTCGACGGTGACGGCTTGGACGCACCGAAAGGCGCGCTCCGGGTGACGGTTCTGGGTCGGAGTGCCGGCAAGGAAGCGCTGGTGAAGATGTGCAAGAAGGTAGGATTCGAGCGTTGGAAAGTTTGTTTATGTACTAGTTCTAGTTCTGCCTGTCCGGTGAGCCGATAACCGCAACGAGGATCAGCGACGCCCTTGCTGAACAGCACGTCGACGAGCCGGACTTCCTCGTCAAGGTCGGCGACGTCTCCACATTGGCCGGCTACCCGCCCTGGAGCCTGCGGGTCACGGAGATTCACCAGTTGGCGAAGTTCGCGTCTCCCGAGCGGGTACAGGAGGCCGAATTCGAAGAGCTATTGCACGTCTACGCAGGACGGGATCGTCGCTTGGGTCGCTAGGAACCAGCAGTCGACGAGCTGTACAGCTTTAAGCGCTTATCGGTGGAGTACGCACAACCAAAAATCCTCCGTTGTTGCCCTTGTGACTATTCTGGTGATTGTTGACTGAGGCCCTTTCCCGCCCTCACTGTGATACTCTCTTTCTCTCTGCCAATGCCGGCTAGATACCTTATAATCGTTGTCTGTTATCTGTTGTTACTGCCCATGAGTTAGCGTTACAAATAAAAATCGGTTGATTTTAGCGACGTCGCATCAGTAAGGCATCGGAATAATGCATGGGAATTCGGATGCAAGCATTGAAGTTGCTGATGTACTTCTATCGATATTAACTTGTTTATTGCTGATGTTCCCCTTGAAGCGTTGCACTTGTTGCCCATGGTTTTAGCGGCAATGACCACTTTTCGTCAGTCTGCCAATGAAATTTTGTTACATGTGAGGCAACCTCCCCAGCTGACGAAGAGAGTACATAAGCCAAGCGGTGCTACGTGGTTGAGGAAAAATTCTGTCTTCGTCTTTTAAATGATACCGTTCTGTGAAGACAGTCGTATGAGTAAACACACGGTAGTGCACTCCCCATAGCCGTTTGAGAGCATCGGATGATGTACGTAACTGCTTAGCAAAAGACGCGTCTTCAGTAGTTAGTCAGGGGTCGCTATAAACCCTAGGGCTTTTTCTTTCTCCAAGCCACGTACGAGAAGTGAATGACGAATGCTAGCGGTAGAAGCAGTTCAGTCTCGAGTTTGTGACCCTGCGTGGGGAGCCGGACAATTTCTCGCGGATGACATTCTTCCGCTTGTAGTTTATGCTTTCCAATGCGCGCGCCGTGACAAAAGCAAAGAATGCGTGGCTGGGTGGTCAGCGACTCAAAGTCTATTTTCTTAGCTGTTGCGTCGTCATTAACCCTCGCGATTCGTGGATGATTAACCGCGAAATGTTTGCGTTCACAATTTCCGTACCAGTTTAGGCGATACTGGTGAAAATTCATTGCTGCCGACCGACGAAATGGGATTGCTAACGAAAGGCACCCCGTTGTCATGGAATGAAACGGTTCAATACGTGGATTATATCAAGGTACGCTTGGCTTTAACAATGAGGGGCAACCATGTTTTCAGAAACACGGAATTGCGCAGTTCATTAACTTGTACCACCGGCTACAGGATCGGCAAGGAGATCAGCTAAAGTGGGGTGACGAGATCGAGTATACCATCGTCAAATTCGACCATGAAAACAAGCGGGTAAGTACACGAAAGTTGCACGCAGTATTGGCTCACCAAGGACAACGGTGAATCCACGGCTGATTTTTGAAAAACTAACCGCTAAAGAACACCGCTGCAAATATTGCCATCAAGATCCTTTAAACTCGCAGTTTACTTTAGGTACGCGTGTCCCTCCGTGCAGATGATCTACTCAAGCGGCTGCTGGCGCAAGAGGAAGTCAACAAGATGGTTGGCAGCGAGAATAGAGCATTGTGGCGACCTGAGTTTGCAGCCTACATGATCGAAGGCACTCCCGGAGTTCCTTATGGAGGTATTGACTTGTTGGCCTACTTGTAACGAACGAGACATAACTCGTTCAGGCCTGATGTCCTGCTTCAACGTCGTCGAGAGCAATATGTTATTGCGTCGCGCAGAAGTTACCCAGCTGCTTAAGCTCAATGAATCTCTGATTTCGCTAAGCTACCCCGCTCTGGGCACTCCGGACTTCACGGACCCACCAACGAAGCCAAATCCGGACGATCCTGAAGGTGCGGGGCGGTCTGTATTCTACCCCGACGAGGCTATCTACCAAGGCCATCCAAGGTGCAGTTCATTGTAAACCGCGTAGTTAAAACACTGTTGCGTTTAGGTTTAAGAACCTGGTTCGCAACATTCGTGGTCGGCGTGGAGCTAAGGTGGCGACCAACGTGCCGATCTTCAAGGATAAGAACACTCCTTCTCCATTCGTGGTAGGCTGCAACATGCGTACCTGGCACTAAATGTGGTAACGCAGGAAGAGTTCACCGACGCAGAAGCGAAGGCAGCCGCGTTGCCCGACCACATCTACATGGACCATATGGGCTTCGGAATGGGACTGTGCTGCCTGCAAGTCACCTTTCAAGCGGTCAACGTCGACGAGGCTCGCTGGCTGTACGACCAACTGACGCCCATCACGCCCATTCTAGTGGCGTTGAGCGCAGCGACTCCCATCTTCCGTGGCTACATTGCGGATGTGGATTCACGATGGAACATCATCTCGGCTGTATGCTAAATTTTTGTGTGCGCCATTCAGTCTTTCCTTTCAGAGCGTCGACGACCGCACGGCCGAGGAGCGCGGCCTAGAGCCACTGAAGAACAACAAGTTCGTGATCAAGAAGAGCCGCTATGACAGCACCGACTGTTACATATATCCATGCTCTGCGCCCTACAATGACATCCCACTGGAGTACGACGAGGCCATCTACAACCAACTGCGCGAAGGAGGCATCGACGAGCATCTGAGCAAGCACGTGGCGCACATGTTCATTCGCGATCCGTTGCAGGTACTTTGTCTTTGAGCGGACCTAAGGAATGTTCGTTTCCTAGGTGTTCAAAGAGCGCCTTGAGCAGGACGATACCAAGTCGACGGAGCATTTCGAGACCATCCAGGTATGTAATTAGTCGCTTACGTCTGCTCAAACTTGTTTTAGTCCTCAAACTGGATGAATATGCGCTTCAAGCCGCCACCACCGGACGCACCAGAGATTGGATGGCGCGTGGAGTTTCGGCCAACCGAGGTCCAGCTTACCGACTTCGAGAATGCGGCCTATTGCTGCTTCGTCGTGCTGCTGACAAGGTAGCACCCAGTTTTTGCATAGTAGACACCAACGAAGACAAGTTGAAACCCTTACGGCTTGATGTGTCGTGCTTGTTAAAGCCGTGAGACTACCTCGGAACTTGCTTAAATGACCTTTTCAGAGTGATCGTCTCCTACAAGCTAACGTTCCTCTCTTCTATCTCCGTGATTACGGAGAACATGAAGCGCGCCCAGCGAAGGGACGCCGTACTGAATGAGAAACTCCTGTTCCGTGCCCGCCTGGCTACGTGCGACACCCCACCAGAGGCCAAGCAGGGGCTGGCAAGCCGGGATCCCTCGTTCGAAACCGTGGACATGACCGTCAATGAGATCGTTAACGGTAATATAAGCCATCTCGACAAACTAAAATGCTTTCTTTTAGGTGACGGTAAAGAGTTCCCTGGTCTAGTACCGCTGATCCGCCAGTTCTTGGATGGGGCGGATGTCGATGTCGACACACGCTGTACCATCATGCAGTATCTGAACTTCATCTCGGTGCGTGTTCTTCTTATTAGATCAACTGAAAACTCTTTGTTTTTCAGAAGCGAGCTTCTGGCGAGATCTACACTTTGGCTCACTGGATGCGCGAGTATGTCGCCAACCATCCCGACTACAAGCATGACTCTCGCGTGAGCGACGCTACGTTCTACGACATGCTGAAATACGTACGTGGCTGATGCATTATCAACTTGTTCTTTACGAAATCTTCAGATGGATGAGTTGACGAAGGGTCAAAAGCACTGCGAGAAGCTGCTCGGCTGCTTCCGCTCGAAGACCGACTCGAAGATCCCGGATGCGGTTCGGCGTGCCGAAGAGGCGCTCATCATGAGCCTGGCTCGCCGCAAGCACTGACCCTACCACTTGATCAGCATAACACTTCCGCGTGTAGCTAATCGTGCATTTGCCAACTAGAATCTTTTTGCGAGTCTTCCCAGCTTCTTCACTTCCCCTTGGTACGGTGAGCAAACAGGAGCTCTATTAACGGCCATTCCCTCACCCTTCTTAATGTCCCGCTACCAAGTTTCGATTTTGAACCCGAAGTGACTGCTTGCACAATGGACTGACTTCTTATGTGGTACGCTACCCGTACGCTCTAGCTTTGTTCTTTTCCCTTTCTAACTGTGTCATTCTTGAAGCCGAACCCTAACAGTCTGCGATAGTTGCTGCATTTACGTCCTGTTTCGACCATAACCGTCTTAGTATTAACTCATGCCAAAACGGTATTCTTTACCTAGCCATATTGGACACTCCCAAAGCAGTTCGTTGCCTTCCAGTAGCATGTCCTACTACCATTCTCACCATGACCTATTCCCTCTAGCCATGAACACCTTTGTTTTTCTTTACGTTTTACTTCAGAGCATAATTTACAAACACTTGATTCGTTGCTTATCAGTAAACAACCATCGGAGATGGAAAACGGTCCACAAAGGGATGAAGGTAGGGTTTCACCAAACAATACTTTCGGAATGGCACTGGATCTCCCTCGCTAAAAACCCGTTTCGCTGACGAAGGCACGCTCGGATGCGCGTTGAGGATGCGGACGCTGCTGTTGACGATGGCGTCTCCAGGAATGCGTAAGTATCTGTGCTCCTTCGCGTTGGTCCTGAAGTTTGGAGCTTCGGCTTGATCTTTGCGCGTGCCGATCCCGGTGAACTCTGACGAACGCTTCCGATATAATTATGCAGTTTTGCGTCTTCCTTCTTGCTTGAGGTGACCATGGAGGCGTGCATGCGCGCAGCAGCATCCTTGACGACGAAGTGTCACGCAGCAGTGTGTGACGCAAAAATGAGCCTCTCTGTGTCCCGCAAAAAGTGAACAGCGTTGATGTGCGCTACATGCTTGAGGAGAGTTCGGAAACAGCGATGGAAACTGCGTCGGCGTGTGACGACATCGGAATGGTCGTATGCGTGAACGTCGAGGGCGGTATGCTTCCGGATCGCGACTCCTGAAATGGAAGTGTTAAAAGGGTGAGGCGTAGGACGCATGAAGCCGTTTGTGCTAAGCTAGGCATGAGCCTCCCGAGCCAAACTCAAGGGCATTCATGCGTACCATGCGAACGGTAACGCATGCAGTGCGTATTCTGAACGTAGGAAACGCTAGTTATAGCTTGCGAATTCTATGATGTTTTCGATAAGGTAAGAAGTTCGCTTCCTGTGTGCTGTAGGCATGGTGGCCTATTATAAGTACGGTTAAGCTTGAATCTTGACTGCTAACGAGGACTTTGCCTACAACTGTCTAACACTGGACAAGGGCAATAATGCGAGAGCACTATTCTCTGATCCGCGAAGGCTTCTCTGGTCGTTGACGCCTTGTAGGTGGAATCTTATGCGAATGTAAACATACCTCAGGAATCACGTCCGTCGCCACTGTGTGGCTTAAATAAGGCGCGTTGGAGGCAATAAGCGGCGACTGGAATAGCACCGTGGAATGAGGATGGGGACCCGCAAGCGTCGTACTCAAGAAGGGCTTGCTGGCGGAGCGAACGCGTTCCTGGGCCACTTTGATCTTCTCGGCATTTGCGCGGTTCTTCTCGAATGGCGTCCAACAACAACATACGTAGCGTGCGAGCAAGTCACGGAAGAGCTGAAAAGTATGGTGTTAACCGATGCGAGATTAATGCGAACTTTGCAGCACGAGATGCGGATCCAACGAATTAAGCCTCTAGAAACTTAGTGCAGCACGGCGGGGGCATAACCAAGTGTGGATAACTGAGTCGAATTTGGGTCAGTGACTACCACATCTAATTATTAAGTCCTCAAGTTGTAGGCCTAAATAAGCTATCCGGATTTATCTTTTTATGAGATGTAAGGACTGAGCTTCAATGATGATCTTGCTTACGAAGCTTAGCGTACCGACAGCTCGCGGACTCTTAACGCTAATGCAAGCATCTAACTTGCGCACCTGCGGTGTGTTCGACAAGTAGCCGCTTTTCCGCAAATGTTTTATCATACCAAACCTTCGCCTATTATACAAAGCTCACAGCGGGGCTTGCCACAATATCGCTTCTGAGTGCTTACCTGCGGCGCGGCGCACAACACGATGACGATCATCCACCCCAGAAGGATACAGATGCCCAGAAGGAAGATATGGTGGTCCGACCACTTCATGGTGTCGAAGGCTAAATCCTCACGGCTCGGCATCGTAGGGTCATACAGCGTTAATATGCGGTGATCACGAAACGCGAACAACCCGCGAAGGGACTGAGTGGGAGAGCGAGCTCAGCGTGTTGCTTGCCTGCTCGGGCATGTGTTTCGGCAAGCGGCGGAAAGAAAACATTGGTTGGGACCGGCTGTCAAATGTTACGGCTCGGTTATTTATGACCCCGTCCGTGCCGTTGAGGCGGCTCGGCTTGACGCAATAGCTGTGCCTACCAGTACAGCTTGTCATCCGCGTGCCACAACCCTAAGGAAGGATCTGTGCTATTATAGGGGGGGGAAAGAAATTATAGGTCGGGGAAACAATCCGCCAAAAATTAGAGGTCGGGGAAAGTATATCTTCAGATTTCAAAGCATAACAAAGCCCGAAGACATAGAAATGCATTCTACAAGCCTTAGAAGCGTAGAACAAAACAAAATCTTTTATAAAATTTGTTTGGCCGCTTTGCTATTATAGGGGGGGGAAGACAAAAAACCAAAGGGGGACCCTTTGGTCAGAAATTTTTTGAAATTTTTCAATGGAAGTTTTCTGTCTCCAGATTCGTTGTAAAGAGCTAGAAAACAATTCTTGGATCGGTTTGAGGACTTCTCGTGGTACTTCTAAGGCTTTCGGGCGATTTCAGTTTTCCCCCCTCCATAATTTTTTCGGATGATTTTCCCCGACCTATAATTTCTTTCCCCCCCCCTATAATAGCACAGATCCCTAAGGAACAGCGTCGCAGTGGGAGGCATCGTGAAACTTCTGAAATTTAGGGTAAATGCGGAAAATATAGCGCTTAGTTCTTGCAAAGGGGAAGGAAGTGGTACCAGCAAAACTCATTAGGCCCCGACGACACTGGCTCCTTTCAAAGAGCTTCCTAAGAGCTCTCGTTACGGCATAGTTGATGAATTATTGATCTCATCCGTAAAACGTCTTTGTGCAAAAAATTGACGGTGAAAACGCGTAGAGAAAGCACGCAGAACACGTGGCTGTGGACTTCCTGGCGCCCAAAACAATGCCGTTGCTGTGGTCCCTGGGGGATTGTAGGCCTAAGCGATAAATCAAATGACGCGCGCATCAGTTTAATGGACTGGAAGCGTGATCTTCCAGACGTAGTGAACACCGGTATCAAAGGGACCAATTCAATCGCCGGCCGCACATTACGAACACGTGTGAATAGCAGGCGCTAATACGATGTCGCATAGAGCCTTTGGCGTAGAGCTCTGTTCTATAAGGAACGTACATGTCGCGAAGAGACTGATTGCGTCACAGGCTCCCCTCTAGTAACCAGAAGTGACTGGCTTTTAACGGCACATTTGTGCCGATTATGGCGACTGGTCCGCTTGCTAGGCGCCAACCATAAGGAGGTCAAAGAGTTCTCTTCGCGGCAATGAGGAAGCGGCGGCGCGGTCTCGGAGCTTGAGGCAAAAATTGGAGGCATTATGGCAAATGCCGACAATAGCGATGCCGAAAGTGTCCTTTGCCTGAGAGCGGTCTTTTATGCGAACGAGAAGAAAGAGCGACAGACGCGCAGAGCGGAAATGAGTTGCGCCATAAGGGATAAGCCGTCCCCTGTGTGTATAGCGTGCAAATTGGAAAAGATTACATGCGAGTGCTTATGCCACGTAATTGTCCATGTGAAGAAGCATGCGAACGGTGTAGACATGCAACAAGACTATACGAGGCGCATACGCTTCTTGTTCTTAAGTACGGAGCGAAGAATAAAGAAGATCATTTCGGCAGCTGTGGAGCCCAAGTTATGGCTACGTACGCTATTCCGGGTACATTAACACGGACGGCGGAGGGGGAGGGTCTGCAGCCACACGCAAAGTCAGTATTTTCAAAACTTTACAAAGCTGAAGACGCTCAAGACTGAACCACATATGCGCTCAGGCGGAGCGCCGCCGGCGGGTAAGCGAACGCTAAATGAAATGAATGCTTATGAGCCTTTCCACTAGGGAAACAAGCTCACGTGGCACGTTCGTCCGAACGCCGTGCGACGCCCGTCGACATTAAGAAAACGAAACCCATTTTGGCGTTACAGCGAAGGCGAGAACCTAGGCTGACGCAAATTTGTCGCGAGAGAGTGAGTGGGTTGCTGCCCTAGGAATGCGTCCGCTGCTGGGGACTTCGGATACTGAATCGTTCGTCCATTCGAGCTGAGAACGATGGTCTTGCTAACGTTTGCTGTTGTTGGACGCCATTTGAGAAGAACCGGGCCAATGCCGAGAAGATCAAAGTGGCCCAGCTCTGACCTGCCTGAAGGAGAGGGGCATTGATATTTTTTGTGGTGGCAGATGAAAGTTGGTGGACAAGGTGGACTGATGAAAGCGATGTACTTCATGAGGGTGCACAGTTGTACGAGGCCGAAGGACAATGTCCAGAGCAGCGCTATACCGTGCTCAAGAAGTTAACATGCATTCAGAAGCGGTGTAAATGCCCATAACACAAGATTTATGCATAAAAGTGTTTAGCGGTAGTTCGCGAAAGAGTAAACTACGTTCAAAAAGTTGTTGCATGAAAAGTCAGTCACAGAAACCTCCTACCAGCCTCTCAGACACAGCACATGGCGTGGATATAAAATCCAGGGTTGCCGACAGGTCACGGGGCCAGCAATGAGGCAGCACTGCCCGTGGCTGTGCACTTTATTGGCAGGGTCGTTCTGGTGCAAAACAAGCAGTTTGACGTCCGTGGGCAACACCACCGCCGTCGACTTTTAGCGGGTCGGACGGGACTAGCCGGCCATCGTTCCAGCAGGAGGGCCTTGTTTTCCCGTGTGCTCCTTACGCCGTCTAATGACACGAGCTGGTGGTCGATGGCAGAGTGCGTCCAGGGAGCGCCTAGAGCCAGTGTGGAGGATGGGAGAACGAATGGCAGCACATGCGGGAAAGTGGCAGAAAACTTGGCCGCCAATGCCGCCAGCGATGTGCGCTAAGCGTGCAATTACATGTCCACGCCTTGCGGGCAGGTATCTCCCTCCAACGCCGCTGGCGTCTAGACGCAAAAGTGCGGCCCGGTGACGTACGCTGCGGCTATGGCAGCGAAAGGAAGTCGGAATCCCGCGGTGCAAAAACGCGCATAAATGACTATTGTCAGCGCTAATTTGTTTACGCACCTGTATAGGCCAATGCGTGCCTCCTGGCGGAATGTGCCTTGACGTGGGCACAGCGTGACCTCTTGCAAACTTGGGGCATGTTGATGTAAGGCAGCAAAGTGCATTTATTGTTCAACGAAGCGAAGATGCTTGATCTTTGAAAGTTGGGATAATCGGTCGTGAGAGACATGAACAACCTATGCTGCAGCAGCTAGCCGTAGGTTTTGAGGTCCAGAATGAGGAAAACGAACAGCGTAAACTTCTTATTAGGTAAATTGAGATACGCCGCGTCTTGACTCACGTTCAGCCGTTTGCTATGCGCTCTTAATAAGCCCTCTCTTTCCTCCCCACAACGCTTTCCTAGTGGTCATAGCCAATGCATGTCTTCGCCTTCCGCCTCGTTTGCCATCTTTCTTCCTTCCCATTTCAGTTTGAAGGTACAGTTAGTTGAATCGTATGGCAATGACCCCCTAAAAGTTTTCATCTTGTCCAGGAGAATAGCCTTTTGATGTCTTTATGCCTGAATTCTTCCAAACGTACGACAGGCTCAAAGCCCCTGGCGTATATCGGCTGGTGATAATGCGGACAAAGCGAATAGATCTTCTGCCTTCTTCCGCTATTAGGCCTTATACTTCCGCGAACAGGACAGAGAAAACACAAAGATCATCGTGGTGACGTGCTGGCGGAACTTGCACTATTAGCGCTTGCGGCAACGCAGCATCCACGCGAATAAACACCAAAACAACGTTGTCATTTAGGCCACCCATCCATACGGGTATCCACTGCGGCCATCTGCCGTGCGCTGCCAACGCGATGTGCACTTTTCTAAGCGACGATCCTGAAGTACCTAGTAAGTTTTCTTGTAAAACAGTTATGTGAAGAGTTGTTTAGAAGACCCTCGAAACGCTACGGAATGCACGGAGCTGTTGAGTAAGTTGGCGCATCGCTTACGCATGCACTCAGCCAAGAACAGAACACGCAATGGTGTCTCGGCGACTGCGGGCGATAGCCTACAGTTTCGGAAGGTCCTCTTCCTAGCAGAGGTACGCAAACCACCGACATACTCACTGTTAGATTCATGCACGCAGAATCAACATTGTGTTTTTCGCCCCCCCCAGGGGAGCTTCATTGAAACTTCCCGCCTTACTTTCGAGTTCTGTGAATATCCGTTTCTGCAAAGGCATCCAAAATGTTCTAAAGGCGCCCCTAGCAGGCATTCTGAGCTATGCTCTTGTCCTGAGGGACTTTGTTTGCATTATCGCCTTCATCAAGTATTTTCTTTTATCGCTAACCTGCATAACTTCAACTAACTGAAAATTAAACTTCAGATGGGACTGTACGTTCGAGCGACACAACTAGCCGTTACTCTAGTTCGGGAATTGCTCGAGAAAACAAATGGATCGCAGGCAAGCCCCCATCATCTGGGTACGTTGTCCGTAATTAGCCCTGTCGGTTACAAAGTGTTTTAGCCACTGCTCTGGAAAAGCTGGCGCTAACCATCGCCTCCACGTCGATGCCTCAAGCTTGCTCAATCGTAAGCACCTACGCATGACAACAGAGTGATGTTTTTTCAGACCCACAACTTTCCACCTCTGCTTCCTACAAGCGCAACTTGCGGCAGAGTTCGAGGAGTTCGTGCTGAAGTGGCTTGCCGCATCGACCTTGCTGGCGGTTGGACGGATACGCCACCGATCACCTACCAGTGCCAGGACCCGGCTGTGCTCAACGTGGCGGTTCTAGTGGACGGGAAGGTATCCACGAACGATTAGCGTACCCCTAAGCCATCTTTGAAATTCAGAAACCTGTCAGTTGCGGGTGCGTAAAGCTGGACGCATACGCTGGTGTCTACATGGACGTTTGTGGAAAGCTACTGCATTTCGAGACGGCGAAGGACGTGTGGGACAACCGGTGCCATCCAAATAAAGACGGTAAACATGCCATGGAGAAATGCTTGAAACAATACATTCTAGGTTCGCTGTTATGCGCCATCCTCGTAGCGAGTGGGATCGTCACAAATGACCGCATGGATGGCATCGAAGCCCCGAAATTCCGGTTCCACGAAGGCGACACTTTTGACTTGTCGTGCCGTGGGCTATTCATAAGATGTCACTCGGCCTTGCCGCACGGCTCAGGCACGTCATTGTACCCTAGTGCTCCGACTTGAGTCGTTCGTATTTAGGTATGGGTACAAGCAGCATCTTGTCAGCCGCACTGTTGGCTTCGCTTTGGCGGTTGTTCGGCAAGGAATACACCAACGAGGACCTGATAAGCACGGTACGTGACGTGCTCAAGCTGTAGCATGTAGGATCACACGATTTCACAGGGGCTTGTTTCCCTATGAAATGTCTCTCGAGGGTTGAAGTACATCAAGCTTTCAACTAACGTGAAAACATTTGTTGTTTTGCGATAGGGTCGGTCCTCTTTGTCCCTCTCCTCTTTGCTGTATAGTTTGTCCAAGCGAAGTGCTGTCCTTTAGGTGCTCAAAGTGGAGCAGTTGCATACAACAGGTGGAGGCTGGCAAGACCAAGTAGGCGGCATAATTCCTGCCGTAAAAATAGTGTCGCTTGATTCCGCAACGAATGCCGTCCGTTGGCGCCCAGTCGACTTGGCAGAGCCCTTTAAACGGGAAATTAGCCAGCGCCTTGTACTAATCTACACTGGAACAACTCGGCTAGCAAAAAATCTTCTCGAGGTAAACACATGAACATTAGATAAATGAGGTTGCGAGCTTTAGCAAGTCATCCTCAGCTGGTTGCGACGTGAGCCGACAATCCAGCAAGTGGTGCGACAGTTAGCAGACGATGCACGCGCTGCTGCCGAAACAATGCTCGAAGATATGTTGACAACCAGAAAATATTCTCCTAAACTTGTGTCGTAAAAGCCGTATCCTGTATCCTGCGTTTCCCAAATTACTGCTCGTACCAAACATGTTCTGAACAGGTTAGGCCGGCGTCGTAACCTAGAACGCGAGTAATGCTGAGGAAGATCCTTCAAAGGCTCGATTGTTTAGCTTAGCGTACTTTTTGCTAATCAAGGCCTTAGCTACTATTGACCCGCCTTACTTTCAGGCACGTTCCCTACCAAGTACTGCGAGCGCTATCGAAGCCTCAAGCACACTTTCTCGGAGGATGCAGAGCCACCATACGTGAAGGAGCTCATCAGCGCCCTGAAAAGCAACGCAGTCATCGAGTGCGCTTGTCCTGCAGGAGCGGGCGGCGGAGGCTTCATCTTCGTATGGCTCGCGGAAAGAATGGAAATCGGAGATGTTCGGCGGTTTCTCCGGGAAAACGAGGTGTACTATACATTGCCACAAGATGTAAGCCTGTTAACCATCTTTTAGGCCTTCGTCTCTATGCACGCGTCGTCCGTAGAAGTAGATAACGAGCCCCTGCACATAGCCGCTTACTGATGCTCAACGAAACTACGAATGCCCGACATCTTTATCCTTCTCTTTCCGTTGTAATCATTCCGACATCCCTTGTTCTAAACAAGTATCGACCAACGCCCTTGTATACGACACTGGCTTTCTTGTCCCTTTTTCCACTAGTCAAACAACGATATCACACCATATTACTTGCCTCGCAAAACTCATTCCCCATCTAGTCGATGCCTTTTCTCTTGCCTTCTTCGCTTAAAGGACACAATACCGTCGTACGTACCTCTCATTCCATAAACACATTCAGTCTAATAAATATCTATTGTCCTGTAGACTGCTGAGATTTTTTGTAACGCAAAGGCATATTTGTAGCGAAGATGCAAGCTTAGTTAGTACAGCGTAAGGGGGTAAAGACCTGCTTTCCTACAAGAAGGGCTTAACAAAAGCTTCAGTGGGTAAATTGTACGCGTGTACCACTGAATCTCCCACGTGGAATCAAGCCTTTTCTAGCGGGTTTCCCTTCAAGTTTGGCTACCTACATTCACTATTCGCTCGAAGTACTGAAAATTTTATACAATTCCGAAGCTTGTGATTTGGATGTTTCCTCTAGCTGTTTTAAAGAGTAGTCCAATGGGCATTATTTTAATGAACATTACCACTTTGACGAATTTCAGCGTCTACCGAATGCAATTTGTCGAGGAGTACAATGGAGTGCCAATACGCGAATACGTTGAGACGAAGGATGGGGGCCTTGTGACGCAACCTATTTCGAGCCTTCGCGGCTATAACTTCTTCCAGCGCATATCGCTCTGGTTCAGCAGCGTGTTCCTGCCGCAGGGCTACCCGCACTCCGTCACGCCTGACTACCTCAGGTACCAATTCTGGGACACCGTCCAAGCGTTCGCGAGCTCGCTCACCGGCGCGTTGAGCACCGCTGCGGTGCTCAAAGGCGTTGGCGTCGGTAGTGAGGTAAGCTACGCCTTCAGCTAGTATCGTGCTTGTTTTCTTTTACAGAATGCAACGGTACTGGCGGCGACGCTGACCTGGCTGCTCAAGGACGGTACCGGGATGATTGGGCGGATCGTGTTTGCGTGGGCAAAGGGCACTAGTCTTGACGCAGGTAAGACACTGTGATTGTATCCGACGAACATTAGCAGTGACAAGTCCTTCAGATACGAGTGCAGAGAAAAAGAGTCTGAGATCAACTTAACGCGCCATATGTTTCCTCTCAAATACTTTTACTTTTTAGACTGCAAGCGATGGCGCCTCATTGCCGATGTCCTCAACGACGTGTCCTTCTTCATCGATCTTCTCGCGCCGCACTTTCCACAGTATTGCTTCCTGCCGATTGCGTGCACATCATCGCTCTTCCGATCAATCGTCGGCGTGGCGGGCGGCGCTACCAGGACCTCCATCGTACGGCATCAGGCGCGGCGTGGCAACCTTGCCGACGTGGCGGCCAAGGACGGCAGTCAAGAGGTAGCTCAGAGCGTGAGATTATCCCCTTGATTTCGGTTCTAGACTCTTGTCAACGTTTGTTCCCTTCTGCTCAGCCTCGTCCTTCTTCCGATGGTCGATGGCAAGCCGTTGGTCGTATGGGTTCTGTTTGCGATGTTCACAACGCTCCACCTCTACGCGAACTACAGGGCGGTACGCACCCTCTGGCTGGACACGCTCAACCGGAATCGACTACAGATCTCGTTGAAGTACGGTCTTAATATTTTCCCTAACGTTTATGTCCGTGTCCGCGTTATGTATGCGCCTGGACCTAACTGAATGCAATTAAGGTACTTTCTGGAGCACGAGAAGGCGATCCACTTTGGAAAGGCTAACGAGCGTGAATCCCTCGTCCGCCCGTTCTTCAGGGGAGAGCGATTCTTCGGCTGCGAGCTTCGCGCCATTCCCGCGCCAATAACCGGCCTCATCTTCGTCACGGAACTGGACTGCGGCATACTGGCCTACCACCGGGGTTCCCGCGCGGGGTGGATCGCGCTACATGCGAACAGCACGAACGAAGACCAGATGCGCAGTGCATTCATTCTAGAGCACTTTGCATGCCAGAGCAAGTACATTTTGGTATCTTAAGCTCCGGAATGTTCTGTTCTTTCAGGTGGGGCACGAATGCACTTTTCGGGGAGTTCCGGACGGCGATGATCAACGGCGGCTGGAACATGGACTCTAACCACCTTGGCTTCGACGAGTGGCGCTTCCTTACAAAGCGCTACTAACCTGCTTGCATAACTCTCGAGTTTTGAACTGTTTACTACTCTTTCTTCTGCTTGTTGTACTTACGGGATCGGCCTCCGTGCATTAAAACGTGCCTTCAAATGTCCAATACGTGTGCACGAAATTCTGACTTCGAAGTCAAAGTCCGATCAAAACAGTAAAGTTTACGGACTCAGTCAGCTAATGCCTCTTACAGTCCGGTAAATGCATCGGGCATCCCTTCGTCGACTCAAGGGCCTTCTGAGTCCGTTAGCGTCGTGCAACTTTATTACAAGACAGTGCTGATTGGAGCCCAGTTTAGTTTGGAATAAATGACGATAAACCCTTGAAAAAACGGTAAGTAGATGCCTCTTAAGCCGATGCCGGAGACTATCATGCATCGCACTTTTAACGCCAAGGTACTTAGATACACTGAGTACTCTTTACATCTTTTTATACCCTCCGCATCTCGTCAGAGAATGTCTGTATCGATAAAAGTGACAAGTTAATATGCCATACTTGCGTTTCTACGAATGGGCTGCTTGCAACTTTATTCGCAGACAAAGGGACGCGTCGGAATCCAATATAACGAAAAAAACGTTCTGAGAAGTCCCCAAGCTCAGTGGAATCAAAAACTAGCTGACGAGTGTCGCCGCCATTCAGCCATAGTTCGTTTACCCATCCACACGGCACATTCAATCGGCCAGAGTTCGCTGGCACCGCACAGCTCAACTTCACGCATGAGCATATCAGCCCTCGGGGACTACCGCGAATCTCGCCATAACACATTCCGATGTCTCCTAGAATTTGTCTCGATATTAAACAAATGCATATGCACTTTCTGTTGTTTGTCGGCTCTCCCAGTGTCATCCTTCAGAACCCCTCGAAGCACCCTATCAGTCTGTTTCAGTTAAAACGACTTTATGTATGAGTCCTCCGACGCAAATATTTGTACGTGCCCAACTTCCTACACATCACGCCTAATTAGCCCTTAAGCTAGCCCTTAGCCCTATATTTGGCCCAACAACTTACGGTGACACGCTTTTGTTGTAACTGTGATTAAAACTAGTCCACATCTTCGTACTCTTCTGACTCTCACAATCCGTAAGTGTTGCAACCCCAAAATCAACGACAGGCAAGAAGGCCTTTATTTCTTGTCATGCTGAGTGCAGAACTCACCTGACAACATTGCATGGCAACAATCCCATAGTTGACCTGACCACTTTATCCTTTCATCGGAACTGTACTTCCCGAACGTCATAAAATAACACGTTTTCATTGTTTTAAGCGCCTTGTCTTGCGCCTATAGACCTGAATAGTCGGAATTGTCACATATACCTATGCCGCTCAAAACAGGTAATGCCTTATAACATTCTTAGCCTCTTCCTAAGGGACTATAGCTCTCGAGAATCCTAAGGGATTTCCGAGAGCGTCGTCAAAGCAGCAACCTTCAGTTCGTCAGTGTCCGCTAGAGTGCCGCTCTTTGCTCGTTGGAGCCTATCGTCGAAGCGCTAATTCGCGGAATTCGGCCGGTGCTGCGTAATGCGACGCCTCGCCTTACGTCCTGCTCCTCCGGTTGCCGCCGCCGCCGTTACACGATGGGCCATTCCCGGTCCCATTTTAGCTTCTCGGCTTGCCGTGAATCTCCCGTCACATCCAGTCCAGCCCATCCATCCATCGACGTGAGTGAGGGCGGATGAATGGACGTGAACAGCGCGGCGGGGATATAAACGTACGCTGCGCGCGTCGGCAGTGTATAACCGAATGCGCAGCACCGCTTTGCCCCAGACGACGATGCCACCAGTAGTGAAGAGGGGGCTTTTCGGGGATTCCATGACCAGCAGTGCCGCAAATAGTGGGCATTTGTGCGCGCGCGCGAAGCACCGAGGTCTGGAGGAGCAGCCCATTTGGTGCTTCATTTTTTCGTCCATGTGCGTATGGGATAAGCGGCGAGATGAGAAACGGTTTCGATGTCAGGCCGGTGCCCTGCAGACTGGCAGTCTTGGAGCGAGTATTACTCTGCCAAGCGTCCAATTGCATGCGCTTTGTGTACTTTACTTTATTGCACCTGCAACTTCGGTGCATTAATATTCTGGTCTGTGAGTCCTTCCATAAGCCACGAAAACTGTGGTGAAGCCAAGCCTTTCCCTCAAATAAGCCGTAATTCTTTGAACCACCTCGCCTCTCTCGTAACTGGTCAGATATTTCAAAGGAATAATTTGAAAATGGTTCCAAATCGCGCGAATGATTCCATGCATGCTTTATGGTCTCCTGTTCGCAAAAGTAGTCGGTACCTAACAAACCGAGCAAAATATTTTTGGATTAACACCATTCGCTGCGTGGTCCCGAAAACATGACCTCTAAATCCAAATCAAATAGATGATTCTACGCTTCGACTCATATGGCTTCCTCGATTCTGTGACTGAACTTTGAGCTTTGTTTACTGAACTCCGAGGGCCGGCGAAATGACCCTTCGAAAATAGAGTTTGTTCTCCCCGATGCGCTAACGAAGTTTGCGGCCCACGCCTCTTTAAATAGGAGGACACGTATCCGTTCGTTGGGCACATGGAGAACGAATGAATTGCGCAAAGAACAAATGCCCTCCAGATATGACGATTATGCTCGATCGTGACCGCGGTGGTGCAAAATCGGCCAACAGGACATAAACCAACAGGCTAATTTTTGCAGGCCCGCAAGCGCCTTGCAGCATGAAAGATCGTATTGTGGCTAAATATACTCCCCTGAAAGGGGCCCAACAGTAAAAAAAAACCTTATTGCCAAATTTGACGGCTGCCTATAAAATTCCCTGGACCTGTAAGTGGATGGGCTTCATGCAGTTTAATCACTCAGGCGCTTAGCTTGGGCCAGTTCAAGCAGGTTCTTACATTTAGGGACGGTTAAGAATTTTGGAATCTGACAGCTTTCCTTAAAGTGTGCGTTAGTTGTCCAGTTTTCCGCGAAGGTAATTCCTTGGTCTCGTTTTATCCGCTAGTGTCACTGCAACCAACTGGCAGCTTCCATGTATACCCGTTCATTATGGTCAATTTCGCGTGGGCTGGGGCGTGATCTGCCTCCGCCTATCAGTCTCTTCGAGCGGAAATTATATTTACCGCGAAGATAACTATGGCGCAGGAGTTGCTTCTTTTTATTGAATTACCACATTATCCGTTCCCTCGATAGACGAGAGTCCCGACGGGCATACAAGGAAAGTCTTGTCGGTTTTGACTCGACTATTGTCTCTCGCGCTTAACTGTCACGTACTCTCGCTAATCAACGTATTCGTATGCGTCCAGACTGGCATCTCTCCAATAATGTCTTGGATTGATCTCGATGGGCCTAACTCGTATTTGCCTCTATTTGAGGTCTTTCTATGCTGCATGTTGTAGGCTGCTTAAAAGGAGGGCCAATCGGCAATGCAAGTGGAGGCAAACAGCTTCGTGTACGCTCCGAGAGCCAACCAGCGAAGCTCTCGGAGCGTTCATTGTCTGTAGACATGTAAGGCTGAGTAAAACCTTCTCGTTTTCCGAGATTAAGAAACCTCTCTACAGTACAGTGCTACAGTGACGTCATCGCTACGTTAGTGCCAAAAAACGCCAAATCCCTGCTTCTTTGCCCGTAAACCGCCGGTCGTTCCAGGAGAGATGCCATTTTGTCGAAGACGTGCAGGAACGCGTAGCACAATCTAAATTAGTCTAAGGCGAATGCCGTCGCATTCGTAGTTGCGGGTCAGCACAGCATTGCTGCGCTAATTGCTTCCGATGCGCCTTCGGGACTGCTTGTTTTCGGCGCTGTGCATGCACGGCATGGAAATGCCCCAGCCGTTCGCCCCATCTTCGCAGCACTTATAGCAGGGCATTCGAACAACGTCTTACTTGTGTGCTGTGCATTGCACGTAAGATGAGCCTTACAAATGACCTACAATGTAGCCTACGGTTGTAGCCACTTAGGCTCGTTGAGCTCTTTCTCGTTCTATGAGAATTGATCTCGTTCCAAACGCCTGTGCGACCGAATGGTCCGTCAAAGGCTTTTCCGCTGCTCTTCGACTGCATAATTCTGAATAATTTTGTGAAACAATTCCTGCTGGATCCTATAGACAATACTAAAAGTGCGGTACCTTCCACTTGGTTTTCGACTGGCTGCATTCTTCGATTCCTTACAATTCGTGTCGTGTCTGTCGAGTGCATAACGACTGAGGGCATGTGCCATCCGACCAAATTGTTAATTACGTGCCGCTGACCCTTGCAAGTATCTCTTGTCGCCATTTGGCGAATCAAAACACGCCCCTTGCGAAAGATTTTTGTTTACGTGAGTAGAAAGCCAGTCCTGTTGAATCGGAGGTCTCTATCTATATACTAAGCCTTCCCCTTCCACGATCCGACACGATTTTTTCACTCGGGTGCCGCTTGTGCAGACTTCCACTTCAGCAGACGCACGATATACGCAATTTGAGTTATGTGATGCGCAACCAACACATTATCAGATGGTTCAAGTGCAAAGCTGCCAAATTCCCCCGTGACGGTCAAACGTACAAGAATCGAAACAACAGGCTTCCCGCAGGGTTGCTGGGAGAGACCTGATTTCTTCTGTGTCCCGATCTTCAGTCCATTGTCCGCAACCATAAGGCAGCTCTTGGAAGGCCGAAGCCTGCGCGCAGAAAACGTACTGTGCAGGGTTACGTCAGTCTCGAAATTTGAAGTACGAAGACGCATGGCATTGGTGCCAGGTGTCTACGCAAGTTGAACCAGTACGTCAGCGGTGATGACCCGCTTGCTCGTGGGTGCCAATTACATCGCCGCTTCTTTCAAAGTACTTTTGACGCACCCTACGAGGCAAGACCACCACGGGGAGTGCCTTGAAGCGGCCTTTCATCGCTTGCGCAATTAATCCAAGCAAACGCGCGGGTATTCAGATTGGCTTGCTTGTCGTTGGAGCGGCGAGACCAAGAATGAAACCCCTGCGAGGTCTACGACCGCCACCAGCGACGTGTGATTGATGCAAGCCGGGGACATGTGCGCTAGAAGAGCACCTGCATGAGCATGCACCTCTGCTCCCTGTCACTCCACGAGAGGCCATTCATCCGGCCACAATCCCGGGGCTAACGACCTGTTCGCGGTTGAAGATGCATGTTCCACCCGGCGACGGTCAATTAGTACGACACATGTTGTCCGCAAGTTGTCGGTTGTAATTACTGGCGTGTTGCAAGTGCAAGGTGCTTCGGAAACTTGATCCACACGCGTCGAGACATTGATCGCTTAGCACCCGCGAGAGCTTGTTTACCTTTGGCGGATATCATGCGCCGTTTGATGGGTTAGGCTTTTTCTTGTTGTTCTAGCTTCCTTCATACAAGCGTAGCATGCTATGTTGTCACGTCACCTCTTGCTTCTTTTAGTTTTGTCATTTCTTCTCAGATTGCAATAATCGTAATCCAGGTCCACAACAACGCTGAGTGTCCTCCTAACAGGTAGACGATAGTGAAGCCGTTGAGTCCAAACGGTTTACTAATTTTCGTACTAGCGCGGGCTGTTTTTTTATGTACATGTGTGTTTGTCTTTTCGTCTACAGCTGCAATATATTCTAGGTGATCGGCCTAAGCCATTTTTCCGACCGTACTGACACGTATAGTTATTTCTGCACGGGTACGAGCTGCTTCGCATGAAGATTGGTTCAGTAGCGCACGTCGGTTCGTCCAGCTAGAGGCTAGAGGTTAGAAGCATTGAGTCATAGGCCGCTTTGCGACTTCTGTAGTGCTTCATTAGAGATGCCCTCGCTACAGCTGCACTTGCGAAGACCCTCGGGTATTCCTTGCTCAATAGCATGAGATTACTCATCAACGTCTTTAGGCTGTGTGTAGCAGTTGTCCTAAACGGCTTTATAAAATCTTCCTTCTTCCCTCCTGTTGTCTTTTTTCATTTTTTTACCTTAACGAGATTCTCCGCGTCGCGTCATTGCGGAAACTTCTACGTATCCTGGAATTTGTTGCAATCATTCTCAAGCATTCCGTTCAACGTTCATTTTTTAGCCGCTACGTCATGATCTAAGCTCTCTTCTCGTCGTTCATCACAGAGAACACTGGAGAATCACGTGCACTTCGTCGAGACCACGGAGCTTCTCGAGCGTACGGAGGAGCTCGCCAACGGCACCGTACGGCTTCAGATGACGCACAGCGCAGCCAAACGCCGCAGCGCGTGGCGGCAATATCGCGCGTGGACCACCGCAGCAACACCCATTCCGGAATGGTAAGTGCGAACGGACAGATGTGGCAGAGGTGGAGGTGATTGGGAATCCGACGAAGGGACGCTGGGAAGAGTGAACTGCACAATTTTACCGACGTCGTCGAAAACATACAAAGATATCTGAAGTCTCCTCCTCATTGCGACCCACTCCGACCTGCCTCCATTCTCACCCTTTCTTTGGCCGAAATCTTAGGTGGGCCGACCTCACCGCAACTCCGAGGGCCCCGCTGTTGAAAGCCCAAACGAGCCTCTCAAGCCACTGGGTCGTGGCCTAGCGGAAAATCCAATTGCGACCCCTGAGAATGGCCCCACTCAAGGAAAACACGCGGCAACCGCGGCCGTGGCGGGAAGGAAGCCGGCTACAATGGCGGCATCTTCGTCCACTTTGGCCTCTTGAAGCAGAGACTTCTCGACCGTTCGAATTAGAGTGGATTCCTTTCTCGAGAGCTTGACACATTCGACATTCGTTTCATCTTGTCATAGCCATCCTTGGAGTATTTCCCCTCCACTATCATCCTGCATGGACTTGCTAAGATTGCCGTTCACCAGTGAATCTTGCCCACTAGACTGGAGTCTGAAAACACTACCTCAAAACTCATGAAGTGACTAACGGAAAAGAGCCATTGAGCAAGTGTCTAGCCAAGTGTACTTCGGAAAAAGTACCTCAGAAGCGATGTTCGGACCAAGTTCACGAATCCTAAGTGGTGGTACGAGGAATGCGCGCTTAAATTTCTCCCGAGTTGACAACAGTTGCTACGCCCGAATAGGTATGACTTCCTTACTGCGTTCGCATAAGTGCAACTGCGCTCAAAACGCGACATGCTTCAACCGCATTATGAGCCTTGATAGTCACGTACGTTGCTTAATCGGCTTTGCTTGCTAATCGGGCATACTAAAGCTCGAAATGATCATGCCAGCGATACTTCCTCATGCTATTGGCCTGTAGGAAAAACGACAGCATTTCCCGCTTTGCACTAATTGCGACCTTTAGCTCACTTCTGTATGCTCTCTGAATGGCAAAGTTTCGCTTAGTCGCGACCTAACAAAACTCGATTATAACGCCGAACGTCCCTGGCGTTCCCGACCATTGTCACCTTCTTTTCACGGTGTTATTCTCCATCCACCGCCGCGAAAGAAACCGACTAGCGTCGTGTGCATTCGTTTCGCTTGCAGCATCATCATATCCGTGTCTGCTCGATGCTCTTCCGTCCATCCGCATAGGCGTCGGATTTTCCCACATTTCGACGACGTCGCGTCGCGCTTCCGGTGGTCTGCCGGCTGCAAGCCTTTGCAGCGCGTCATGACGCTGCACCATCTGCAGCGGCGATGCAGGAGCACACAGCGTCCAGCAGAAGATGAAAGTTTTCTCGCGTCGGTTTCCCCGCGATCGTTCTCCTCCGGAGTTTTTCGAAGACCCTCACGGCGCATCACGTGTGATTCAGCCGGGAAACTATTTGGTCTCTCACGCAGCACCGCACTGATTACGCGCCTCACTAATTTGATTCATTTTTTGCCAGTTGTAATTTCTTCTTCCCGGAAGGAACACCGGAAGGACGCGAGAACACGCGGACGATCATGAGGACGACAAACTTTCACCTTACGAATCCTTGGGGCAACAACGCATGGTTAACAAATGCGCGTTCGTGCGCATTGCGACATTGCGTTCCAAACGAATGATGCCACTTGTTGCTCTTCTTAATGAGCGGTCTTAATGAGTTTCGCTCATTCGTAGGCAGTTTTCAGCGTAGGGCTGCCTTGTCAAATTTGTAGCCGATCAAGTCTGAATGTTGACCTGGTCCTTTACTGCAAGCCTCTGAGTTCCAATGACGCCCTTTCCGCTCTCCTATGCCATGGACCCAGCGCTTCCTTTCTCGCTACCCGGGTCAGGTTACCGATGAAACAGTGGGTCCCGGCGTGGTCACCGAGCTTATCGCGCTCAAATTGCGGCCACTTCCTTTGGGCGAGTCGATGCATGTTCCGTCATTCCACTGCATTCTTTATGCTTTCATATTCTATGTCGTCAGCGCGTCTGCGCTGTTTAAGCATGCAGGGGTTTCGTCTACTCGAGGGCCGAGTCCTTTTACTGGATCCTTCTAGCTTCAGGTTGCGTAAACGATCTTCGTGCTGCTTGACCCGGCTGAACTTTGTACCTAGCGCTAACTAGGAGCTAGTCACTAACATGTGATGCACGCAGGGCATCATTGTACTGCACTGTCTCCTGAGTTTTCTATGGATCCTTGCATAACCATTTACAGTTCGCCACATAGGGTCGTAGATTCGATACTTCTTTGCCTCGTTCCGCGTAACTTCTTTCAAGTAATTTGGATGACAAACTGCCCTTTTCGTGTTGGTTGTGCATAGCTCGTTGCAATACCAGATTATTCAAAGGGACTTCCTTCACTTGACGGACTAAAGAGCATTCCTATTTCCGACTCTATGGTTGTCTTCGAACAATAGTCCTGCAGGGCTTAAGCCTCTTACGTGACGAGACGAACGATTCTCTTATTGGTGTTGCCGTAGTACAATCTTCATTAACCCAGCGACACAAACACAACATTGTATTGTCTCAAATTTATCTGGGCGAGTCACTATCAGAACGTTCTTCTAGGCCGTTCCCAAGTCTTTCCAACCTAGGTAGTCGCCCGTCCAAGTCGTGTTAGCGACACGTTTTAAGCGCATGACCATCTAGCCCCTCACTGTAAGCGAATGCCGACAGCGCTCACCCAACAGGGTTCTAGACTGATGTCATTCGGCTTGCCACCGTTTCACACGGGTCCTCGTGTGTTTACTTGACCTACTTTACCGGGAATTATCCCCATATCGGGACCCATCCAGGCGTGATGAAACCACGAACAAAAACGCTTTTGCCGAATTCATCGGCACATGTGCGATGCCATCGTGGACAACGTGCGATGTGTCCCGGAATTGCGTCAATAAAATTGCAGCGGTCGGGCCCATTTGTGAACAGATTGAAACCTCCGCATGCGCAATTTACGCTGATAGCGACGCCGCTTTCACGCATCGCGGTGCACAAAAGCAATTGTTGCGTCGAGTAAGTGTGGCAACAACAGGAGCAGCATGCTGCGGCGACGCCGCACTGCCGTCACAGGACAGGACGTCGGGATGCGCGCCGTAGGGGTGCCCTCTGCTGATATTAATTTGGTCGGGGCCCTCCCCGCCCGCCGGGCTAGACGCCTTCGGACGCATCGCTGCGATGCGCCGTCGTCGTGCAGTGCAAGTGCATCGTTGCGCGTCCTGTGGCGGTGCTCATAACAGCGCTTAATGGGTTTTCATCGTCGCTTGACGGCCTGTTGCTAACGGCCCTCTAAACAGCCACCGCCGCTGAGGTTGCTCCGAGGCGCGCCCACCCCTTTTGGACAGAGCCCTACGTCAGATTTGGCACTTCCACCCTCGCCACGGTTGCGACGACCATTCATGCCGTTTCTGGCTCCTGGGAGCATTCTGGACAATAAGGCTGCGACTTGTCAAGTGCCATCTTGTTCTCAACATTTAGATCGTTTGTAAGCCCTTGGGGCTCTTGTAGGCCTGTGCTTTCAGCTGACTCGCTGCGACTTACCTGATAAGCGTTGCGTTAAGCTAATTTGGCGATGATCATCGATAAGAGTTTGAGAACCATGAACGCTTTAGGGTAAAGAGAGTGTAGGACAAAAGCATAGCTGAAGGCTAGTTTCAACAGGACGGACTTACTTTAAAATCACACCTGTTGGCCTCGGATGACACCATACTCCTTCCCGTCTTACGGGGTCTGCTAGATTTCGTGAAGCTCAAGGATTTCAGTGATAGCTCAAAATTTACTGTCTGCGTTTCCAGCTTGTTAAACCTGTCAGCAACACCGTAGGTAGCAGGCAATCAAGAACAAGGGCAATCGGTAGTAAAAGCGCAGTAAATTTCCGCTTGACTGCCCAGGTAACCTATAAAGCTGCCGAGCACAATATACCTAGCTGGCTGTGTTTCGACTAGGAACGCAAGAATCCCCTCATCGCAGCGGTGACAAGCCGTTTCCGATCTTTGGTTGCTCGTATAGTCCGACTTTGTGACGTGTCCCATTAGCCTCGTGAAGCGTGCACTTAACTTGACGTCTGCAAGCCATGTGTCTGGGTGCAAGCCAAGACGGCCTGCAGAGAATTCTTTGAAGTTCGATGAAATCCGATCAGGCATTTTCAGTCGTCTGGCTACGGCTAATGTGACTAAGATTCATTGTTCCATAACCACTCAGGCCTAGGAGATGGCCATCCACTTTAAGGTATTGTTGTCCATTTTGTTTTGCTTTCTTTCTGAGCCGTTTAAACTACCTATCGTAGGCAAGCAATCCTGCGTAGATTATCGCACTTTGTGCGCTCAATGTCTGATCTGTTTCGACGTTCTTCTCTCGTTCTCAACTAGCCTAGTATCTCACATCACAGATTTTAAAAAATCATGATCCCACGACGCTTGGAGAAAGTCCCCGTGCACCTCGCTGCGCGACGGCTTCCGGTTCACGCGGCAGTCCCGCCGCCATCATTCGTCTCGTGTTTGCATTTCCGCCGCCGCCATCACGATCGCCATCTCACACACATTTTTTTCGCGCATATCATATCGCGTTCGCGTTGTGCGCGCGACAGTCACTGAGAATTGTGGTTTCCGGTTCCCGTCGTCGAGAGGGAGACGAAGACAGATGAACCCGTCCGCAGCGTCCGCCGCGCATCCGTCGGACGTCGTTGCCGCGACGCTACCGGCCGCGCGTCGTCATACGGTATGGTTCGTGTCGCAGGGCAGCGGAGGCAATCGCAGGTAATCACTCTCTCTCACGCACCGTGGCGACGATCCATCATCGCCGAACGGTTCTTGCAAACCGTTCCGCGACAGCCAATCAGCAACAGAAAACATTACTGCGCAAAAAGAACAAAAAGTCCCCGCATGAGGACGTATTCTGTGATCCCGTGCCAAGTCGTTTTTCGAATGTTTCATACCGAAATGTTTTTGACGAAACAATTTCCCTGGTTGTTTTCGCCGGGCTCAGAAAGTGACCGTTTTTGCGATTAAAATGAAACACTGAGAAATTAGTCGAATGCTCGTCGAAACCTTAAAATGTCATTTAAGTCGGCTTAGCAAATTTGTCTTGTCACAAGCTCAGAGCAATCGTCTATGAATCCACGTGCTTCATTTTAATCTCTAAGTTTCCGCCTAAACCTCGCAAATACGACTACGATGGCTTCATGAACATTTCAACCACAGGACAGTTAACTCACTAAGATTCTTCACCATAAGGCAAGTTAGGCTGATTCGACTGCCGTATTAGAGCGGACGAAACCTAAATTCTGATGCAATATTTTGTCGCCCAGTTAGGCTACCAGCCTTTCACTTTACTCAAGCCTCGTTATGTAATGGCAAACATAACTATCGTTCGCTGAAACTAACAGGTTCCGCATGCGCTAATTATCGAGCCCTCAAAGAGTGTATAGTTGAGGGTAGATGTGAGCAACCCTAGATGCTTGTATACGTGAGTCTGTAGAGTGTGACGTCGGGTGAGGAGTATCCACCGGCGTTCGCACTTGCGGATGTTCCAGCCCGCTTAACATCGGCCGATGACGCAATTTTACACCTTCCCGGGTGCGTGTGCCTCGTGTTGAGGCTTTGTTGTTGCTCATCGCTGCAAACACAATTTTTCTCGCCGTCCGCCGACTGGATCGGATCACACGGTTGGAGGAGCGTCGACGGGGAGCGCTCCTCAAGCATGCGCTAACGGACCCCGGCACGCGAAGGATAATGGCGCGTCTCCCGTGACGTCAAGCGGCGAAAAAGCCGCTCGTGAGATTTGTGTGCGATGTCACGCCACCTTCCAGCGCACGACGATCGCGAGAGCTTGCCAACGGAAAAAACGCTTGTTTCGAGGATGAAGCTAAGCAAAACATTGAGCTGTTAGTAAACGTCATGCAGACGAGCATCGCAGCCAAATATTTTCCGGTAGCGGATAGCGCAACAAGATTGCGAATCATGCATCTGTAGACTGTGTTGACTATATCCGTCGTACTGCGCTGCGAAACTGCGAAAAACAAGGGTGTTTGCTTCGTAGCACAACGCGTTCGTAAGAAATCATTTCTGACTTGCAGCACTCGTAACCGTTGCGTTTTTCTAAGCCTAATGTGGTTAAAAGACTGCCTCTGAGTTTAAGAACTTAGACTACTTCCGACCGCAAATACCTGCGCTGCCCTCAAGACTTCTAGTCGTCCTCACTCTTAGCGTCCGACATTCGACTTTAGGATGTGATTGTGAGGTGCCTGAAATTGTTTTAGCCTTAGCAGTTCAAATTAAGACACCACGAATTAAGGTTTATCGAGTGCCAAACCGTGTTAACAGGTGTGTGTCATACTAGTGGCAGGCATGCGAACCCGGTATGCATGCCTGCATTTATGTCGCGCCTGAAGGTTTGACTCAGTCCTGTCAGTGTGTCCATGCGAGAACGTGCACACGCTCAAGCAGCATATGCGTGAGTAGCTGCTCGCATGCTTTGGACTACCCATCATTAAGCAACTATGTTATTCTCAAAATTAGTGGTAATGAGGATGCATGCATACTTCTAAAATCCTGCTCTCATGTGCCTAGCAGCGACTCTTAGAGCCCCAAATTATCTAGAAGTCTAATACTGGCGATAACACTACAATTACTTCCATATCTAGCAAAATTCTGCAGTATACATGCTGATCGGAAGTCAGCTAAGAGTGCCAATTTCCACCGCTGCACGTCTCGGACATCATCTCACCCCACTTCTGCATTTGCCCAGCTGGTTTTCCTCCTGCCCGCAGAGCGCTTACGACTCACGCATGCCTAATGAGGGATGTGCGCTTCCGCAACCGAGACTGCGCACATCAGGCCCTCGAGCCGAATGACTGACTGCCGGCCAGGCGGTAATTGCCGGGCGTGACGGCTCGTCATAAATGCCACTCGCTGGCAGTAGGCGAGCACTGGACGAGGGGAGACGGGGGTACTAGGGTCACTTTTTGCCGCACCAGCACAGTTCAGACCCCTTGCGATGTCGGGGAACTTTGTGCGGCATCACTGGGCATTAAGCGTGTCGATGGCGCACGCCCGGGCAATGAATGGTTTTCGGCAGTGACGGCTGCCCTCACTACTGCGAGTGCCGCAGGGTCCATCGCCGCTCTCCGCACTCGGTCCCGAGCGACCACCGCCCCTCGCTTGCTTATCGGACACGTCTCTACCGCGCCAGATATCGGCTGCTTCCTGCACCGCAAGGGAGGCTCTCGCAGCTCGGCTTTCTCTCTACACTGATTCACAAGCTCTTGGGTCTCTTGTTCTTCGCCTTCAAGCCCTCGATCCTCATTCTCTTCAGCACTCTAGCCCACTTACTCTAGTCCTGCAAGGTCTGCCCCTTCTGCCGCCATACTGGCGGGTTCACTTCGTCGAGAGCCGGCAGCTAGCTCGCTAGCGGGCAGGCAGCTAACCCGAGTGTCGAGGGCTCCAGCCAGCCCCTTTCGCCCGGCGTTGAGGCAGCGGACGGGCATTCCCCGGGAGTCATATTGTTGTATTGCCCGGGTGGCGCGGTAATTCCTTCACAATTCCGCCGCCGCGGCGTTCCGCTGTCGTCGCGGATTCAGATTTGCATACGATTGACTGACACTGCCCCGTCCACGATTCCGTTGTCTACCTACCGCTACTACTGCTACGCTAAAAGTCCACCCAACAGTTCCGCCGGTCCTGAAGTCACTGTCTGAGCCTCACATTGGCCCTAGCTGCCCCGGCCCACTCAGCCTTCTAGGCGCCCAATATTCTCGACGGCAAAATTGTGCAGTTCACGCTGGGAGGAGACCCGGTATCGCGGGGCTCCGCCGCCAGCCCCGCTGGGGGCGGCTCCGGCCAGAAGCCGGCCCGTAAACGCGGCTCTATGTTCGGCCTACACCGGAAGGACCTACACCTCCACCACTTCTTCCAACGCCATCAGAACTCGCCCCAACAGCTCCGCTTTAGCCCACCGGTAGTGAGTGGCAGCGGGGCTGCAGAGGCGGAGGACTCTGCCGGCTCAGGCTGCGGCTCTCCGCGAGTCGCCATGCCCGGAAGGCACTACCCGGGCCTTGCGTCGTCGTCATCATCTAGCGGGTTTCATCACCTCGGCGTGACGGCTACGCATGCGCGACGAGAGTCCTTTCTGTACCGAATGGACGACCATCGAGACCTGCTGGCGGGTAGTACTTGCAGGCCGGTCTCCAGGGCCAGCTCTATTGCTTCCGGGGACCCACAGTAAGTTTATGCGTTCGTCGTCAAGTTCCGAGTATTTTCGTGAAGACGGGTGTCCACTAAAATCGGTCAGCGTTTTGAGAAAACATGTGGGCATCAGTTGCGGTAAGCCTCCTAGGCACCGCTAAGACACTTGTTGTATTTTCTGAGGGTGCGTAAAATTGTGGACTTTATCAGTGTACGTGGACCCAAAGCTGTAAGGATTCGTTTTCGCTTTCATTACGGTCGAACTTTGAAATTCGAAGATTGCCTTTGTCTCACTAGGCATCGATCCCATTTTTTGCTCTTTGTTGTAAGCTGATACTGTCCCGACCGTCGCCAGCACCGCCCGCTCAGTTCCTGCTCCATTGTCCCAAGTGAGGCCTACGCAGCTTCATGCGATCCCCGGTGATGCACATAAGCTGAGATGAGCAGTGCGCCGTCATTTCCGCTCCTTTTCGCTTGATTTCCGGCTCCGGTGACTCCGACCGCTTTTACGGTGTGCCACCGGGAAGCGTTTTCTCTCCGTCGCAATGGCTTTCAAAATTGGGGCGCCGCGTTGCTGGAAGCCGCCTAGGAGTGCTTCTTAGCAGGGCCGCCGCGACGACAATGAAAGTGTGAGTGAGTGTCCAAAGGCCGTTGTCCAATGACTCGTTATGCGTCTTGGAACGCCGTGGACGTTGGACGTGCGTCTGCTGCTGAGCTTTTTCGGCCAAAAAGTGTGCGCCGGTCGGGGAGGTGAGTGTGGCCCACCCCTTCCCGGGAAAGGTTCTTCCCCTGTGTTCCCAGCGACGCCGCTCGCAGGTCGTTTGCTGATGGTGGCGGCAGTGGTGCTGAGTGGCGGTAAACTTTCGCACCACCGACACTCGGCTTAGCGCGCCTGCTGCTGCTCCGTTGTCTGTCATGATGACCGCGGAACTGTTCTCCTCCGCCATCGCCCTAGACGTCGCAATGCGTTCGCAACTTCTGCGCCAGCAGCGAGGGTCCCGCAAAAGGTACACTACCACGTTTTCACTGACACCCGGTTTACACCGTACCATCCGGAGGTGTTTTTGATTTGCGCGAAAGTCTTAGACTGTAGAGATGAACCGCTTCTGGACGCAAAAAGTACAGGTTTGAGGAGAAACGACTTAAACACACTATACGTGAATGTTTACCTGGTGCGTCATTCTCTAAACTCATCTCATACTTTTGTTTTGGGACTCATATTTTCCTTTTGAAGGCCTTCAGCATCACGCTCGAAGAATTCGAACTTTTCATGGCGCGTTTTCGATTACCTAAACCTCTCGTAACTACGCTCACTTAGCTCGTTTCGGAACTAGTTCTCGGACTTCTTGATTGTTTTGAGACTAACAAACGTTCTAAGGCCGGTTCCGTCCTTGTCGGACCTGAATTGTCTTCGCTGCGCCTTAGCCTAAACGGCGGCATGTTTCTCTACCTTCTTTTCCCTTACGCTTCCGCATTCTTTACCTATGTTTTTTCTTAAATCCCAGCACTGGTGCCGCGCCCTTAATTAGTGCTTGAGATTCCTCCGTTCTTCCACCGCCACCGGAACCGTCACGTAAGCGCGCGTAAGTGCCTCCATCGAGTGTTTCGTCCTTTAAAGACCTGCGGTGCGCGGAATGTTTGTGGTTTCTCGACGCGTGAGCGGATTAGAGTAATTGGTTCGCACTTTGGCGCGTTAATTGCGGAGGTTTCTTCGGCCCACCTCACCTCCGCCGCCGGGAGAGCGTCCCTGACGGGGCAAGGATGATTGTACAAATCGGACTTGAAGCTTATGCGGAGATTATCCACTGGTCGCTCGACTAATCCGCTTACTGCGAATGCCGAACGCGCAACGAATGGGGTGTGAAGAAGGGCATACAACCGGCGCAGAAGCCCCTCACACCAGGGTGGCGGGTAAGGGGGCTATGTCCGACCAATTATTATACAAATATGATTACGCATTCGGCCGATGTCCTTTCATCGCACCCGGCGCTTCGCCTACGGCACTCCCTGCGCTGCAAGGATAGGTCGATGGCTCCACGAACTAGTGGCCTGGACGAGCGAGGTTTGCGTGTATGCGGCGGAAACCGTCAAAAAGCGCTGTGGGGCGCGAAGAAAAGCCGCGCTTGTGGAGGATCCCTCCGGGATCCCGGACCGTGCCAACATAAACAATCGACTTTCGAGGGCCCGCTGGCGCTGCGTAACAATGCGATATTGATTTGGGCAGCTTTCAAGAGATGAGAGGACGTCATTTTGCGCCGTCAAAGGCTTGCTCGCTTGTAAGGGGCGCGTTGAATCAGTGAACACGATATTGGGTGCGCAAGATGAAAGAAAAGCCAAAAACGCTTGTATGCTATGAGTCTAACTTGAGCGCGTAAAGGGCTTTTCTCGACCTACTCACAACATTTTATAGCTCCAAAGTCCTAGCACTCATAGTCCGCTTGAACGGTGCGTGCAGCGCCATTTTTGCAGCCCGCCACGGTTTCCCTGAATCCCATAACACAAACGAGCGCTGATAAGAGGCTAATAACCGGGGGAGAAAGACACCAGCGACGTCCACCAAACACCCCCATTGATAGCGCCAACTATTCGCCACTACGCTTATCAGTGTTTCTGCCAACCGTCGTTAAACCGGTCATTCCACGCATATTTGCGGCTTTTCGAGGTATAACTTTGAATACTCCACTCCAATAATTGACGAGAATGTCGTAGGTGACTGTTAGTTCGCACCTCGGTCGGTCACTGATAAGCTTCCGATTACCGCGCGCGATCGTTCATGTGACGTAGGGCTTCCGGTGATTCAGTGCATGGTCATCGGTGCCTTAAGTGGCGCGCGTATTTAGTGATGGTGTTCCTATGGCGTAGGCACGCTTCCTCTAGGTAAGCCTGAGACTTGCGTTTGCGAACGTACGAGTGTTATGGATGTCTTGTATATGGGCCCAAGTTGGTTATTCCCATTTCACCGTTTATGCTAGCATCTTCGTCTGTACAATGAGCGGGCTAAACAGTGTGTACTAGTCAAATACCCCCCCATGTCGTAAAAGCTTATAAGTTATGCTCAATTGTCCCAAGGCAAAACCGTCTTGTTGGTTTCCTAGTGGTCTAGGCTTAGAGAATGACGCACTTCCCTAGGTCTCCGCTTTTTTTTTTGCGAATACAATGTGTTGAGTTTGAAAGTTCTTACCTACCACACAGGAGAACGTCACACAAAATGTTTTGTATCTCTACAAAAGTTGCTGCTGATCGGCTTGGATCGCTTACTGCTTTTTTCACTTTTCTTTCAACCATGCGTTTTCTCGGCCAACAGTCTCGTTTCAGACATAACGACGACCTCGTGACCCCGTTCGCTCAGCTGCTGGCCTCGTTGAGGAACGTACGCGCCAACCTGATTGCCATTTCGAACCTGCCGCCGTCGGCGGACGACACCAAGTTCTCCACGATGCCTCGAAGGCCGCCCTTGCACAACACGCCGCTACCGCCTCCGGTGGTTGACTGTGCGCACCAGACACTCGAGGAGCTGGACTGGTGCCTGACCACGCTCGAGGCGATTCAGATACACCGGTCCGTAAGCGAGATGGCATCGAGTAAGGTATGTAGATCGAGTCGACTTTGCTAATTCTTTATCTTCTAGAAAGGCTTTAAACGACTTGTTTTAGTTCCGAAAGCTGCTCAACAAGGAGCTGAGTCACTTCGCGGAGTCCTCCAAGTCCGGCACGCAGATCTCGAGGTACCTCGTCTCTACGTACATGGACGATCGAGGAGACGAAGACCTAATAATCAACAACGAGTCGCAGGACCGAGAGGTAAGCCGCCGCTAACGGCATACACTGAGCCTGTCGGGAACGGTCGGCGTATCTTGGTAGCGCGTGTATCCGCCCTTAACGAGCAGAATATAAGCTGAATTTGCCACAAGCAGCAAAATTATGCCCCTACGCACGCTGATTTGCTGCAAGTTCTGCAATAAAACTGTCGGAATTCCGGGAGCATTGCAAGCCGAGCCCATTGATCACAGTCGTCTCCGGGGTCATGACCCTCTTCACAGCTCAATGGGGGCGGATGGATCCTCGAGGAGCTGCGAACGAGCCCCTCTGCGATCCGATGACGTAGATCCGGCTCCCTCCTTCAGCACGACGGCTGCCACTAGGCCAACCACTGGTGGCGTTTGCAGCCGCTCCGCAAGCACTTAATCAAAGCTGACGCAAGCAAGTACAGCTCAGCTATGCGGCCTGGCAGCCGCGAGGAGTGTGTTCGTAAAACATGTCACACAAAAACAAAGCGGCGGTGCTAATGATCTCGGTGCCTGGAGGAGGAAGATGAGCCGGGTTAATCGGAGCTCAACTGGATGAGCTTAGAGGGACCTTAGGGGGTACGTAGATGCGAAAACACACAGTAAACGTAGCTGCTAACACTTTTGTCAGTCAGCCACGAAATGGTCAACTATGGGCTTTGCGGTGACAGCGGAGCTCTAGGAAGACAAAAAGAGCAGTAGCAAGCCAACCGAGAAAGCCGATGCATACTAGCTGTATTCTGTGTTTCAATGTATCCTACAACCCAAAGACATTTGAAGCTGCTAGGATAGGGCATTCCACTGCTAGTCCCCACCAATCTTCCGTAGGGTTTCCCTGTGTTGCAGTCTCTTTTTTGTGAACCCGCTAAATTTCTGTGTTTCAGCATCGAAAGCACAACTCCGTGCCGTCGGATCCGAGCACCTCTGCGTCGGGGAAATGCGCGAGTCCGCAGATATCTCTCTTCAACAAGGCGAAGACGGCGGCGATGTCGCGAATTTCCGGCGTACGAAAGCTGCACAAGCTGCCGAATTCCCACACGGGCCCGCCGCCCGAATACGGCGTCGAATGTCAGAAGGAAATCGCCGTCTACATGCAAAGGGTTCGTCCTCCTTATGCGTCTCAGCCGACTGGTGGGGAATACGTTCACGAGAAAGGAAATGGAGTGAAAGCGGACGGAGCATAGATTTCATGGCGTGTGCAAACAGTGCACTTTAAGGATTTTGCTGTGCCACCGGCTGAAAAAAGCGGACGTGGTCATCTACCATGCAGAAACAAAGATCGGTACAGATATGGAAGTGTTTGTAGGTAACGCTGGATTCCCGTTACGAAAGCTGAGCATGAATGAGTTTCTGCAGAACAGTACTGTTATGCTTAAGGGCTTGGAATGCGATGGGTAAGCTGCCATGTAGCTTGAGATCGTGCATTTTCATTTCTACCCCTACATAGAATCTGCTCAGTTTTCTGCACCGTAGGCCTACAAATGTCTGCAGTGTCTTTTTCTCAGTGCAAAAGCACCCTTCTTGAACGAGTGCTTCAGTGAATGTTTGAGTGCGTTCCTTAAATAGCCATTACGACTTTCGACCGCCTTTATTGCTCTTGATTAGCCGAGGCGTTTTGCGTGTCATGCGCTGATTGCGCCCTCCATTGTGGCGCCAACGCACTAAACAACGACGGTCACGCACGACACGCACCGTGCGTTAATCCCACTGATGTCCTCCCGAGGATGTGGCGGCGTTGGCCTTTTAAAAGTATAATCCACTTTCTCGGCACCCAGGGCGGTCAACGTGCGTTTTTACGGGACAACGGGCCTCGTGCGCTGCATGAGCGTTGCGTGCGTGCAGCACCGCAAGACCTACGACGCGCCACCGTCATAACGTTGGCCTGTCGTCCGGTAGAAAAATGCGCATAATTTATGGTTTAAAGCGCATTGCAAGCGCATAATCGATTTATGACGTATGCAGACGCCTGCCAGGACAACCAGGAAGGAAGGGGAAGTAGGAAGTCTCCAAGGGACCGGAGGGACTCTGCTGCCGTGAAAAAAGGAGCGAATGGGCGAAAAGCTTTCAGGGAAAATGCTCGCATGCAACGTGGGCAATCATTAGCGTCCGTAAGGAAAAATGTTTTGGAAAAAGGAAGGAAGTTGGACAGGAAAGCAGTGGTCAAAGCATTGGACTTCCAATAGGGAAAGCATCGCCGGTATCCACCTGAGCGGCATACAAGAGCTAAACACTGTGTATCGGCACAGTGTTGTGCATATGCATGCATGCGATGCTCTTTCCCGTAGATTAAAGTCGTTCACCGTCGATTGTCGACACGCGGGGACGTGGATGGGTTGACCGCGGGGATACCACGGGCCCCTAGGTACTGTGCCCATTGGTTGTACACTTTTTTCTCGCCAACTAATTTTCGGAAACGAGTTATATCCCCGGCACCCGGCATTGTTATGCCTTTTGCACTTTTCCGAAATGAGCGCCTGGCCAATTTGGTTTGTTGGCTCCTCCAGGCTCTTGAGAGTGTGTGTGTGTGTGCCCGGTCCCGAAACTCATTGTTTCCCCTTCGCTCCATCGCCCATGCCCGCAATCCGGAGACCAGCGGGACGTCGTTATTGGGTTAGCGGTGGCTGCCACCACACGAATAAAACATTTTGCCGGCACGCCTGGCCGCAGTCCGGGCCACCGACCGGAGGTTGCCGAGGGATTCGAGATAGCGGAATGTTTCGTCGAGGGAGTGACGTCAATCCCTTGCGGTCTAATGACCAAAAAACAAAGGCCTCGCTCGACCGCTAATGAGCTTAGCGGGTACGCGCTCGGGTGATCGAGGGAACGGCATAAAACGTGTGAAAGTACGAGAACAGGTTAGCAGAACCTATATAGTTGTGTTCTATCTGTTATCCTTCGAGTGCGAATTCCTGGCTTCTTATATGTCGAGGAGGCAAGCAGAAGCGATGCATAAAAGTATACCTCCATGAATAAGAGTGGAAATATCATGGTAGGCCTTACATTGAAAAAAAACATACTAGGTAGGGTGATTAGCAGATGGAAGAGCATGCAGAACCCTAAGCATCATGGTGTGTGCTGCCAGTGTCAATGCCCGACGGATGGGCGTCATACACCCATCTACCAATTGATCATCTAAAGTATTTCAGTTAAACGACTGGGGCGTCAATATCTTCCGGATTCACGAACTCTCCAAGCAACATTCACTCACAGCCGTCACCTACACGTTACTAAAGGACCGCGGCCTTCTGAAGCACTTCGAGATTCCTCCGTCCACGCTCGTGACTTACCTGATGAACCTGGAGCACCACTACAAGGACAACCCCTACCACAACCAGATCCACGGTGCCGATGTTGCGCAGTCCATCCACGTGCTCGTCTCGTCGCCTGCGTTACAGGTACGGGGTCCAGTGACTTCTGCATACCCTGCTTAGCACATACCGTAGAGCATGTAGTCATCAGGTTATAGTTACCCAGTATCGTTAGGGTTTGGTTCGCGGCTGGGGTGCATGAAGGCCTTTATTTTCCTTCGTGGATAGGTGCCGACTAGAATCTCTTTTCCCTGTCGATTATAAAGTCGTCGTATTTAGGGAGTCTTCTCGGACCTGGAAGTGCTTGCGGCCATCTTTTCCGCCGCCATCCACGACGTCGACCATCCGGGCTTCACCAACCAGTACTTGATCAACTCCAGCTCCGAGCTCGCGATCATGTACAACGACGAGTCCGTGCTCGAGCAACACCATCTCGCGGTCGCATTCAAGCTGCTGCAGGACCCCAGCTGCGACTTCCTGGTCGGACTGACGAAGAAGCAACGGCAAGCGTTCCGGAAGATCGTCATCGCGATGGTGCTCGCAACGGACATGTCCAAGCACATGAGCCTCCTGGCGGACCTCAAGACTATGGTCGAAGCGAAGAAAGTCTCCGGGTCGTCGGCCGTTAACCTCGACAAGTACAACGACCGGATACAGGTCCTGCAGTCGATGATCCATCTCGCGGACCTCTCCAACCCGACGAAGCCGATCGAGTTGTACCGGCAGTGGAACGAGCGGATCCTGGAAGAGTACTGGCGACAAGGAGACCGTGAGAAAGAGCAGGGCCTACAAGTCAGTCCAATGTGCGATCGAGGGAACGTTACCATCGAGAAATCGCAGGTAAGGGCGTTATCCAAATTGCACAGTGCTAAGTAGTCGATTGAATGATTCTGCGTACTAGGAGCTAACTGTTCCTACTTCAGGTCGGTTTCATCGACTACATCGTGCACCCGCTGTTCGAGACCTGGGCCGACCTGGTCTACCCCGACGCGCAGACGATCCTGGACCAACTGGAGGAGAACCGCCAGTGGTATCTGGCTCGGATACCCGAGTCTGAGCGCTCCACCGACGAGCACAACGGGCATGACGACAACGTCAGTCGACGAGAGTCTGGGCCGGAGGTTAACCACGCGCATTCGGAGCGATGCATGCTCGCTCAGGACGACGGGAACTCTTCCGTGTGCTGTTCCATAGGAACGCCTGGTGAGGATGAGCGAGTGCTTGGCGATCGACGGCCGCTCATCGAGAGCAGTACGCATCCGACGGATGTATAGTCCCACGAAAGCGAACCAACTAACTTAATCTGTGAGCCTTATCTTGTGCACATCGGGTATGTCCCTCCTCCCTCTCCTCCTGTAACTTCTTTCTTCCCTTCCACCGATTGGGCTCTAAATCTCAACGCTTCTTTGTAAATCTTTTCAAGCCGATGGGGTTGGTTGTCGAATAGTCGACGCTTGTTAGGTACGTAGTAAAAATTGCGATTCTGCGCCTTAATGGCTCATTTCTCATGCAACCAACCCTGTACCACTCTTCACTAGTCTTGCACTTTCTTGTTCCCCTTCTCGCCTTCTTTCTCGGCTTCAGATATACACCCGGTGTTTCCTCGACCCCTTTCTTCTTCCTATCTCGATAACTAGTGTTGCCCCTCGCAAATGCATTTATTGCTACAACTGATCGCTTTACACGACTCCCCGCACCCGTTCTACGCACACATTTGTGTTCCGTTTCGATGCCAAACACTCCACACTTCCCTAGGTGCTTTAAATTTCTATTCGCAACCGCTGCAGCAGTGACGCATGCGCACTTTAACGGATAAAGAGTAAATGAATAAAAATATGTTTACACAATAATGGTCTTGCCATAAGCTATGCATCTCGTAGGCAGCTGTGGTGTACTAGTCCCTCGGCGTTTGCGGTACTCAATACGCGACATCGAGCAGAGTATCCTTGTTTGCGGGTCCTTCAAGGCAGCCCTCCACCAGAGACGCTCGGCACGTTCATGACCGATGCTTAGGAGCAGGGATGAAGGGAATCGACATCGGATAGCGGCCATGTTTTAATCGGAATCGGTTTCAAAGTTGGAATCGGATCGGAATCGGCTCCGCCCCTTAGGTGGTAATATTCTCCGGCTGCAGGTCCATTGTCAAAAAAGACAATGCAGAGGTCGTCGTGAAGGAGGGCACTTTCCTATCCAAGTACAACCTGAAGGAAATCGCGGACACGCCATTCCGGATGCTGGATGAGGCAGCGCCTTTATGCTATTTGCATCGAAGTGCTCAGCATGGGCAAGCGCTACCGTAAGCAGATCGTGAAGACTATCGATGTCTCGGTCGTTCCGCATTTTGGTAATACGCCCGTCAACTGCGCCGAGATACAGCAGGCATGTTCTACGAATCGCTGAAAGGTCATCACAACGGTTCCTCGCTGCTGGATTCTTGCAATACGTCTGACGATGCATTCTTCGTACCGCTAACTTCTACGTTCCACGAAGACCTATTCGGTCTGTCTCAATAAACGTAGCGAGGTCCTTTATCCAAGGCCGAATTAAAACGTGAGCTACATGCAGTCCAAGCGAACGTTGCGTTACCGACGGTCCAATGTTTGGGGTTTATTCAAAGTAAATCTTCATCACTTTTCCGTCCTCGATCAAGTAAATAGGACGCAAGGTTCAACTTTCGCAGCACTGTATTAGCAGCTACCGCTATAAGTGTTCTCTAGCTGTGTCTGTAGCAACTTGTCAGTGCAATGGTAGTTCAAATGTGGAATGCGCGTAGATGTGTGAATAAGCTACTGTGATTTGGCCATCCGCAACCCGGCCAGGATTTTTCACTATCCTTTGTAGGGTTTGCTTCGCCAGGCTAAGAACGAGAACCTCTTCACTAGGTGTCGCATCACGGAGCCGTCTTGAGATGCCTGCGCGTAGCCTTTTCCATTGTCCGCTATGCTATCGGAATATTGGAATACATTAGCGGCGCCCTCTCGTCGAAGGTTACTTTGTCCACAAATGGTTGATTCACCCACCTGCGTGCACTGGCCCAGCGCGCCCTCGCGGCCGGTCGTCAAGCCAACTGCAAGCAGCGGGGCTGAAGCCGCTGCTGCTGACCAGCACTCCGCGAGAATCGATAGCGCGCACCTTTCTTNGCATCTTTAACCAAAATACGAAAAATTTCGTCAAGAATTACGGGCATGCAGTTGTATCTAACACGATTTACAACGCTTAATGTCGCTGGCATTAGTGTTAGCTGTCCAAATGTTCCGTATTACCGGCGAAAAGCCGGGAAGTATCTAATTTTTATTACCGTGTTTCGGCGCCGTACTCCGTACCGCACCGTACCGTACTGCGCCGTACTGGTACGGTACGGAGTACGGTACGGGGGTGCCAGTACGGTACGGAGTGCGGTACGGGGGGTGTCAGTACGGTACGGAGTACGGTACGGGGGGTGTCGCGTCCAAGTCTAGTACTAGTCCATCAGCGTTTACGGTACTCAATACGTGACATTGAGCAGAGTATCCTTGTTTGCGGATCCTTCTAGGCTCTTCTCCATCAGAGACGCTCGGCGCCTTCATGGCCGATGCTTAGGAGTAGCGATGGAAGGGAATCGGCACCGAATAGCGGCCATTTTTTAATCGGAATCGGTTTCAAATTTTGAAATCGGATCGGAATCGTCTCCGCCCCTTAGGTGGTAATTGTCTCCTGCTGCAGATCCACTGCCAAAAGCGCAATGCAGAGGTCGTCGTGACGGAGGGCACTTTCCTGTCCAAGAACAACCTGAAGGAAATCGCGAACACGCCATTCCGGTTGCAGGATGAGGGAGCGCATTTACGCTATTTGCACCGAAGGGCTCAGCATGCGCAAGCGCTCCCCTAAGCAGATCGTAAAGATCATCGATACTCTCGTTCGGTCCGTGCTTTGTTAATACGCCCATCAACAATGCCCATGTCCAGCAGGTATGTTCTACGAATCGCCGAAGGGTCATCACAACGGATAATCGCTGCAGGATTCTTGCAATAGGTCTGACGATGCATTACACAATGGACCGAAGGTAAAAGACTTAAAGTAGCAACAGCACACAGAAACCGCGTTGCGGCCAAAGTACTTCGTATCGCTAACTTCTACGTTCGACAAATACCTATTCGGTCTGTCTCAATAAACGTAGCGAGGTTCGTTTATCCAAGGCCGAGTTAGAACGTGAGCTCCATGCAGTCCAAGCGAGCGTTGCGTTACCGAGGGTCCAATCTTTAGAGTTTATTAAAACTAAATTGGCTCTTAATCACTTTTCCGTCCTCAATCAAGCAGACAGGACGCAAAGTTCAACTTTTGCAGCATTGTATTAGCGGGCTACCGCTATGGGTGTTGTATAGATGTGTCTGTAGCAACTCGTGAGTGCAATGGCGGTTATTAAAGCATGCGGAAGTATGAATAAGCTACACTGATATTTGCATCCTCAACCCCGTAAGGACTATTCGTTATCCTGTGTAGGGATTGCTTCACCTAGCATTATAATAAGACCCTCTTCACTAGGTGTCGTGTCACGGAGCCGTCTTGAGATGCCTGCGCGTAGCCTTTTCCATTGTCCGCTATGCTGTCGGAATATTGGAATACATTAGCGGCGCCCTCTCGTCGAAGGTTACTTTGTCCACAAATGGTTGATTCACCCCCACCTGCATGCACCGGCTCAGCGCGCCCTCGCGGCCGGTCGTCAAGCCAACTGCAAGCAGCGGGGCTGAAGCCGCTGTAGCTGACCAGCACTCCGCGAGAATCGATAGCGCGCACCTTTCTGGGCTGCTACCTGCGCGCTTACTTCGGTGTACTTTTTGCGCGTCCCGAGTGACCCCACCGCAAGCGACGGATGACCAACAGCGGCTGGATTATCGCTTCCAGTTGTGCGCTGATAAGTTGCCTCCTGCAGCATGACTCGTTCCACACAGGGAATGGGTCAGCTATCGACGCTTCTAGCGGGGCTTGCTCCCCATGGATGCCTCGCCTTGTTTGCATTTCTCTCCCATGTGAACGAGACGGCCGAGATACCGACGCGTGCGTGAGTCATGTTAAGTGCTCTTACCTCAATCCGACTTTAATGCTTGAGTACGGTTCGTTACAATAGGGATTCATGCGCGTGGATCAGACCTAAGTGCCGGACGGCGTGTTTGCGCGAAAGTTGAAGGGTTGGTATTAAGCTTTGTAACTGTTAACATTGTTAATCACCATTGTCTTAAAGACTTCTAGCAACTCGCAGAGCTTGCTTCTACTGAACTCCATTCAAATTTGGGTAAGCTGAATGGGATACGATAGACGGCCAACTTCCAGTGAATTCCTCCGGGTTACTTCCTCTACCGTTAAGTGTCGTGAACTCACGCGGGGCATGCCAAATCCTTGTGTGTTTTGTGAATTTTACGCAGAGCATGCCACATGCTTGCATGTTGTTAAGCGCTAAGCGTAGTATCAGTTCGTTAAATGAGCCACTTACTAATGTCATGTGCAGATTTTGGGAGTGCTAATTACGACTAAAAGTGCTATCATCAAGGCGAAGAGCCCGCAGCCCGCCGCTAGACTTTTATCGTCCACCCCGGTACTGTTCTGTTCGTACCCAGTTACAGATGTTTGTTTTGTTACAGATACATAACAACTGCTTTTTGGTTGCGCGAAGTTTTGCCTACGAGTCGTGTGACATTTTGCCAAACGCATTTGATACCTCAGCGTATCTACCACTAATTTCTTCACTTCATTACCGACAATGCCTGTATTACAGCTTGCAAACTTACACGCTCAATGGGGAAGCTGCCGGATCGAGTCCCGGTCCGACAAGATTCCCTTGAGTTTCCGCCTCTCAAGGATGGCTTCCTCGCGCGGGTGCCATACTTCTCGGTCATGGCATTCGCGATGTGCTGCATCGGCGTCGTCATGTTCTCCATCATGATGGTCTGGTCCTTCAATGCAACGGTGGAACAAGCCCGGCGGGCTCTGAATATCACCGACATTCCATGGTTGGACAAGGTAAATAATCTAGGACTGCCTTAGACGGCATTAACTATTTACTCTTTGCCTTAAATTGACAGTCCATTCGCATTCTCATACTAGTTATTCAGGTCCAACTCGCGTTCATCATCATCGCCGTCGTAATGGTCGGACTCGCGGTAGTCCAGCTCTGCGTCGGCGCCCTGAGCACTGGGTCCACGCGAGAAGAAGTCTACAAGCGGCTGGATGCTCGACAAGGCGGACGCATCATGTGCGTCGTCGCGATAGCCCTCGCCTACGTCCTCAACATCCTGTGGATGCTAGCGTTTGCGACTACGGCCGTGTTCAGCTTCGTCTACTACATATTCTCGGAGCTATGCTCGTCGTTGACATCCTACGGCGATTCGAACTGTCTCGACTTTAGCGTGTTTCGGCCGCTCGTGAAGGACTTCAGCGATGCTGTGAGTTGTATGCGGGAATTTCCTAATTTATGCTAGACATTTTAGTCCCTCGTCCTCTGCGGCGGCAGCGTGCAGCAGTTCTGCGCGCTCACGAACACCGTCGTCACGTGGTACGTCGTCGGCTTCATCGGCAGCATGATCATCTGCCTCGGTCTGATCCAGTTCATGGCGAGCAACGCGGCCAACTACTCTCACCTGCGCTCCCAGAACCGGTACATCGAGCTGAAGGAACTCATCATCGCTGAGACGGCAGCCGATCCCGTCCCGGCCGTGCACAAACGTCACTCAAGCGGCCAGAACGGAACTCTACGGAAGCAGTATCCTCCTCCGATCGTTGGAGGAGGTCCAGCACCGCCGACGTCGTACCCCTACCCCGCCTACCCGCGGCCGCATCCGCCAATGCGGCAAGGTTCGCACGGATTCGCAGGAGCCGGTGGAACGCAGAGAGCGAGGAGGAACTCCTACCACAACTCGATGCACGGCAGTAGCTACTGGTTGGATCAGTATTAGGCCTGTTGCGTGCGATGATGCCTATAATTGCCAGCTACTTCACTTCCTATCTCAGGGCTTTGTCCGTCACGTACATCTCATTTGCTTTCGTCACTTACTTAAGCTTCAGTTGCGTTTGTATCTCACTAGTTGTCCAATGCCACCTAGAAGGGCAAGCAGCCGTCCACGCAGGGATGGTGGGAAAGAACGGCTTCGGGCTGCCATTAGAAGAACATTAGGGACCTTCCCTTTTTGGAACACGTATCTCCAGCACATAGATCATCAGGTGGTCACTTCATCGATGTCTTCCTGCTCGCTACTTAGCTGCCCAATTTACCTTGTACATTTCTTTCGCTAATACGGGCTTTGTTGTGCTAAAAGTACTTACATTTTGTTATCACGACCTTTAATGATGTTTTCTTTCTCAGTTTTTAGATATTGCTGTGTTTTACGACGTTACTTGTATGCTGCTTCCCTTTTATTGAGGGAGAAAAATAAAGTAGTTTGTAAGTATTTCTTGTCCTATCACATGGTTAGCATCCAACAATGCGTATTTCTGCCTTGACCCATTGATGACAAGTACGCTAGCCGGTTTTTAGCAACGAAGAGCTAAGACGAGCAGCGACTCGTTCTTGACCACTCAGGCGGGACAATGACGAAAGTATTCGTTAAGAGTAAGTAGTAACGTTTGTACATGCAACGCTATTGCGTGCGAAGTCGCGACAAAGCTTACGTGACAGGTGATGCAAAAGTCGCTCTTTCTCGTAGAAAAGCAATATATTTCCAAAAGCCCAAGAATCACAATCAACACAGTCAACAAGCCCTACAAAGGCTTACTATGAGTTTATTGCAGAGAGCCGACCGAAGAAGAAGGAGGACCTGCTACGAGAACGAAGGAAGAATCCGCTCGACGAGACGGAAGAACCAGAGCTGTTCCTCGACGAAGGTGCCGAGACACCGGATGAGAGCGATGACGAAGCCCCGGAGGAACAGACCTTCCGAAAGGTCACGATGGACGACGAATCCGGCAGACCGAAAGAGGTGCGCTCTTTAATTAGAGCAACATAGTGTCTTCGTGATTCAGGAGAAGAGCCGAAAGAAGAAGAAGAAGCGTCGCGTGAAGAAGCTGGACGATGGCGTGTACGAAGTGAACGTGGAGTATGTCACATGCTAACCTTCTTAGTAAGTTAAGGTGATGGTTTCAGAAGTGCAAGCTTTAAAGTGGTATCCCTGGACGCTCCTCAGTCATCAAGGATGATGCCTAAGACCAACTTCAAGGAGGAGCTGCTCGCGCTGTCCACAAAGAAACAAAGGCGAACGAGTAAGTTGTGGGACGTGGGAACAAGAATAAGTACCTTCTCTGCTACATCTCTGTTTTGTTTTGTTGCAATCACTGTTCGATTTAGACCGTGTAAACACAGCCCATCAAGAGAAGTGGATTTCAAAACGGCACTGATCAGCTCAAATATCTTGTTATTGTTTATTGTTACTTTGCTTATTCGTTACTTGCTACGACATTACTCCAATAAAGTCTTCAAGTGGTCACGACTGTAGAGCACTGCATCCGCTGCTTGTTGCAGTCTGCGCACGATCGCGTCGTAGTTCATGGCTTGTGCAAGATCGAGTGCCGTCTCGCCTTTGCTAAAAGTAGCACCTTTCCGGCAGCAAACTTAGCTAGTTTTTACTTGGTTCCGCAAAGCAGGGTTGGCGCCTGCTTCCAGCAGCGCATTGACGATCTCTAGGTGACCGAAGAAGGCTGCCGCGTGCAGAGCCGATTGTCCGTTCTAAAAGCACAGTGATGCCGATACACTCAGTGACATGCCACTGCTGTATACAAAATCCGTTTGGTCACAACACACCTCGCAACCCTTCGTGCCCATAAAAGCGTCTAGATAAAACGCTGGTGATATCCAAAGTTGGGAGAGGAGTGTGCTACCCTTAGGCACGTCACCACTGTATTTGAAACTGTGTTTTTTGAAAACTCATCCGGACCCCAAGTGTCCAAAGTAAGCGGCTCGCTGCCACCCGGATGCTATTTGAAGTTGGGAGAGAAGTATTTAGCCCTGTTAGGCATCGTAATACATACTTGTACCTAGTCATATTTGGTGATTTTGACTGCACTTTGTCGCTGACGCATCGATGAATCACAATCACTTACTGACGCGTCAGTGCGTGAGCGGATATCTCCGGCATGTCATCACTTCACTATCCGTGTTACGCAATGTTCGCGTTCGTAACAGTTTAAAGACCACTAAGAAGATTTACGTACGTTAATGATTCGCTCATTCGCACATGCGGAGACAGACTGACTCCCGAAAACCGTTTGTTTATAGTGGATTTGTGGTGAGCGCGCTAAACTCCGACTGATGAGGGGGTAACCCGAGCCGACACACATGGCCTCGAGCACGATTGTAACATAAACACGGTCGTCGGACGGACGACGCCACCACCATAAGCCATTCGCAGTCGGAGTTCGTCTCGCCTCTCTCATAACCACTTTCACATGATGGGAAGTTCTGTGACTGGCTAATAGTCCAGTACCTATGAGCCAATGTATTTTTTTTTTTTGCAAAATGACTATTCACTTCTCGTTCGGTGACCGCAAGGCGTGCCCTTGAAAAATTCAACAAAAGGGCTTACCTCTAGCAGCCCGAGCCCCGCGATATCGCCGTTGTCCAGGAGCATGTCCACGATTTCCTTAAACCCTTTCTGCGCTGCTTTGAACAGTGCCGTAGCGCCGTCCTTGCGCGGCACGTCCTTTGCGTTTGCCGAAAGGAGCATTTTCACTGCGTCAACGTGTCCACGCTGGCAGGCAACGAACAAAGCCGTCGTGCCATCCTAAACGAATGCTAAGATGAGAATCTACACATCGAGTGCAAGCAAAAGTCAGCAAAGAAATAACGCGTTGACCCAGTCAGTCTTCTAAGTCCCACCATTTTGACTGGGTTGGGGTTGCGATCTATCTCATGTCTACCAGCTATTTCCCTTGCAATGATGTTTTCGATAAATACTTGGGTATCCGTTAATATGTGCATCGCTCGTAAGGTCAATTTGTTGCCGCTACTAATGACTCACTTTCGACTCATACCTCCCTGAAAACTAGCGAGATGACTCGCTCAGACGGATGCTCTTAGCGTACATCCCAAGATGCTTACGTGTCGTTGACGATCCACTCGGCAATGTGCTACCAACGTTCGCACGTTGCTAGCGTGACCGTTCTGCGATGCCAGAAATAAACAGTCGGCGCCATCAGGAAGCTCATGCGTTGGATCAGATCCGTTCTCCAAAAGCATTTGGCAGACGATAGCATGGCCGTTCTGAGCAGCGCACATCAATGCCGTGCCACCTTCCTAAATAACGATCGTCCTGCGTTAGTTCGCTGATCTTTTTTAATTCGTTTGATCATTTCAAGTTCCTCTTATGCATCATTCTCGCATTCAACCTAGTCTCCTCTGAGGAAATCGGCTTTGGACAGAGATGCGTAGTCACAAGTATTCAAATAATCCACGTTATATTAGTGCGTTGTGTCGTTGTATCACCGTCAGTATCGCTTAGTCTACACATAAAGCTGTGTTCTCTTACTCTCTCTCTGTCTCTGGGGTATTAGCTACCTGGAAATGCCACTTATTCTCTGGAAATTCACGACATCCGCAGTCCATCACATGACTTTCTGACGTCCTTGCCATGCATCTCCCCGTGATAAATGCCCGAAGGTCACAGCGAGTGAGATTATGCAACGTGCTGCACCGTGCGCGATTTAAAGACCCTCAAGGCTCGACGAAAGGGGATCCCCTCGGGGCGAAAAATTGTTGAGCCTTTCCGCGAGGACCGGAAGTCTCCTTCGGAAACGAGTTTCGCTGTCTTCTCCGAAACATCCCATTCCCTGTGTGCTGGCATGCTTTCGTACAATGCGTGGAGGTCGTCCATCCCGCGCCATTCAGAGGTTTCTGCAGCTGAAGCTGCTGCAGAAAACGGTCCGCCTCAAAGCTGGGGAGCAACATCATTCTTCTTTGCGATTTCACTCGTTCATCGGTTCCCTCTAAGTCGAGCAGGTAGACAAGTTCCGCTAGTCGCTTGCTCGGCACTGGACGCAATTCTGGGTCGCCTCACGCCGGCGGGCCCGCTTTGCCTCTGTCGGTCCTCGTCCCACCCTCCATTCTCTATTATCCCGCATCCGCAAATGCATTACCTCCGCGACCATTCTTCTTCATCAGCTGCTGCTGATGCTGCGGCCTCGCGTTCCGAGCGCTGCTGGCTGCAGTTCATTCCTGTTCGACCACTCACTCGGTGGTGATTGCGCACAATTCACTGAGTACTCCTCTGTTGTTGTTCCACCACCGCTGCGTTCAGGTGGAGGCTTTCAGCGCTTGAATTTTTCTAGCACGAGTGCGAAAGACGATCCTCGCCACCCGCGCTGTGCTCACTGACTGCCTGTTCACCTGTAATTCGTCTTTGCGAGTGCTAACGTCCCGAGTTCGCAAAGCTTCCTTGTTGTGTAGTGTGGTCATACTGGGCGGTCTGAGTTTTACCGAGTCGGCTTGAAGGCATCCGTTGTGGCTTGGATTAGGTATAGGCTTACCGTGGGTTGCTCCTGTGTGACACAAGTGTTGCTAGTTTTGACTGTCGATACAATAGATCGCTGACACTTGACATCACCGACTTAAATTCGCCTCGCACAGCCCCATACAGATGCTAGCTTGCAATGAAAAATCGCCATCAAATCCTCACATCCTCGTCTGCGTTCGGATGAATACCCGATTTGTTCCGCTTACTCAGCGCTCCGTCGAGCTCCCTTTCCGAAAGCTCAATCACGCGTTACGGCTCCGAAAATACCTTTGTCCGCTTGTTCAGGTCCGCTCCTCTGCGTAGCAAGAGATCCACTACGTGTGCGTGTCCATTCTGAGCGGCGAAGAACAGTGCGCTGGCTCCGTCCTGCAAGCGACGTGTATGTTTTGGCATCGACAGTGCATTGTGACAACGGGGAGACAAAACAACGGAAGACTGAGCGTGAGTGTGCAGTAGACGGGTGGTCCTTGTGCTTGAGTTTGGGGACTGTAGCTGTCATTTTTAGAGATGACGTCGATTCATAGGTCCACAAGGTGTACTCTCAGTGAAGAAGGCACCAAACGCTATGTTGCTCTTCCGCAAAATCACCTTCCGTTTCCTGTGTCCTTCCTTTGCTTTGAGAGCATGCCAACCTAGAGCACCCCACTGCGCTACAACTTACATGCGTATAAGCTTAGGTCTGTATTTTAGAGCCGTTAGAGTTGTAAAAGGCTACAGAGTTTCGAAAGGGTTTCGGCATCGGATTTCCTCTAGTGACCCCTTCTGAACAGCCGTTGGGCAGCGGTCAACTTGTCGGGTACCTGACGCTAAACAGACGCTCCCTTTGGCCTTTGAATTTCAACTGTGATTTGGGCTGACACTTTCTTTGCCCTTTTCCTACAGACCGACTTTTTCTCTTACAAGCGGCTGCTTTCAACAGTCACATGCTCAGCCAGAAATAGGATGACTGGGTTTCGTCACCAGCCCCGTGGGGTGTCGCAACTGATGGCTGCTCGGACGACCCGTCTACCACTCGGATCATATCTGATCGGAAGGCGGCGCGCAAGTGCGGTTCATATTGTTTTATATCACTTTTCCACCCGCCGCGCCGGTGACGGGTTGGGAAAGCGCAATAAGAATATGTGTTGCTGGTGGTAGTGTGGTGCATTGCATGGTGCGCGATGGTGAGGACCAACCGGTTTTTGGCGGTTTACTTCTGCGCCTTCTTCGATCAGCAGAGCACAGGCGGTGAGTCGGCCAGCGGCCGCAGACCACATCAGCGCCGTTATTCCGTCCTAAAATACTTCCTCTCTCTTCATCACTTTTAAAGCACATTCTAAGTGAAGGCGCCTTCGACAAGACCACGAAGTTTAGGCACTTGTCCACTGTCTCGTCAATTGTGATCGTGAACAGATCACTTGGATATTTGACTGTTATACCGCTCTTAGCCATCCGAGTTAACTTTCGCACACAGGTTATTTTCGAGCGCCTGACCGGGCCAAAGGTTGGTTTCTTTTTTTCGGTTTTGGAATAACGTCCTTAATGAGGCTCATTTGTAACGGTCCGCATCCGCGTTCATTAGCGCATTTTATGGGAAATTTATGGCCCTCCCAGGTGCTCTGGCCCAAGAAGCGTCACCTTCGCAGCGTCACCTAGTTTCCCAGCGCATGTTTTCGGCTAAAGAACGTGACGCAAGTCAAATTTTAGGCGATGGTCAGGTCAAGCGGCACCAACCCTCTTGCTCGGATTGAGTCAGTTACCCCCATCCAATGGGTGCGAGCCTGTGACATCTTGAGTTTTACGCTAAACTTGCTAAACTCCTGGCCTCCTGCTGGCGCGCTAAAAGTGCGTCGTCGATCAGCAATCAGCCCGCTGGCTGACGGACCGCAGATGTGTCACGCGCCCCGAGGTCACAATACACGAGACGCCGGAAAGCGGCCGCGGGTGGTCATAAGTCTGATGATGAGCATGTGAACCGCCGGCTCCCCTTCGGACTGGCCACCGCCGAGGGCCGTTACTCTCTCTTGGTGGGCCCAAAAGCTCATTAAACCACTCTATCTAACTAGTGCTGCGCTGCACCTAGGGCTTTAAGGCAAGAATAATTAACTACTGAACGAATTCGAAATTTATACGAGGTGGCTAATCATTTGACGCTCCCAGCGCAAAAAAATAGGGCGACCAAAGTTATCCGAAACTGGCTTGGTCCTAAGTCAAATCAAACCGTTAAAATTTGCCCGTTTTTTCCGGCAACCGTATCATGATCCTTGTGTAGCTCACGCTTACCTTGGTTATGCTGTCCGCCAGGACCACTCTCGATTTCAGGAGGCTTTGAAGCGCTTCAAAGTTGCCATTCTTTGCAGCCTTCTGTAGCAGCGCGACCGTCAGCTGGTCCGCTATGGCGATCACAGGTTTAGTGTTCTCGTTTAGAACCCGTTGCACGAGGCGTTCCATCCTGGGCGCAGCAATGAGCCGAATGCTACCTGGCGGGCCAACCGGGTGTGTAATAGTGACCGCTGCTGTTTACGGGGTTACTTGCGGTGCTTAACTCCCGACTCCCGACGGCCCCGTGCATGCCCCACCATTGACCCGCTGCATGCTTCCCGGCGGTTGCCAATGAGAGCACAGCCGCCGGCGCGCCGTCGGGGTCAAAGGAGCAGGAGACTCCTTGCGCCTCCGCCGCTCCTATCGCTTGTATCCTTTCGCATGCCGACCCCGACGCGCACAGGGCTTTCATGTGCGCGCAGTGTGCCATTTCGGGCAGCGCGTTCGAACCAGCGCGCTGCGCAGTCAGCGGTAATTCGGGCTGAGTGGGTGCCCATTCGACAAACAATTTCCTTCCGAGCCCCTTCGAGCGGTGACGCTCGTTGGCAGTAAACCTCGTTCCACCGGCTCGTTTCGTCTTTCGCTGGCAGTGGTCATCCTCGCGTTCCGCACACACCTTGCAGCAGCCACTGCCCGACAGACTAACATTGACGCCACTCGTCCCATCCTCCCGGGCATGCCGTCATATCCTGCAGATTTCCCACCCACCCACCAAGGCAAATTTCAGGAGTGGGTATCTTCATAATACATTTACATTTTCGAGTCATCATACTTGCATTTAGTGAGCTGACCTTGAGACACGACCGTCGGGGAAGCCCGAGGAAGATACGCATAGCGCTAGCGAATACGCCGCACTGATAACACTTTCCCACGGCTAAGCTTTGTTCTTTGAGCCAAAGAATAGCGTTTCCCTCATTGACGTCCCGATCATAATTGTGTTAAGCATCGCATTAGTTCGCTCTGCGTTGTCCTCGTAAATAGCGAGAGTCCGTGAGTGTCTGCATGCCATGGCGACGTGTCGCGTGCGCCCTGCCGAAACGTGGGCGCGTCCTTGACGTCATTTGATGGCAGAACTCTGCAGCCGGCAGTCTGTTGCGGCCGCTCGTAATTAAGCGTGAAATGCCGGCGAGATGCGGTGCATTATTGTCTTTTTTCTCATAGTGCTTTAGTGTGCATTGAGAGGGCTAAATTTAGTCGTGGAAGCGTTTATTTTCTTTATGTAGCCCAAGCATGTGTGCGTAAGTAGGTGAAAAGACCGAAAATTCGCATGAGTTTTGCTATCACATTGTAGGTAACCGTTGATTTCTCTCAACGAGCGCGTGTAGTTTAAAAGTTACGAGAGCCTTCTCCGTTGGCGGATTTCAGTGCGTCCGTCCACACGTTGAAATCGGTGAATGAAGCGAGATTTGCCGCAAAAGACTGTCTGCGGACCGTTGCTATGGTCGGCGGTGTGACGATTTTGGGTGGCTCTGCGGTCCGTTGATCTACGGGCCGCTGACCATGGGGCGGACCGTACGTCCGTCACCCACAACTCGTCCGATTTTTTCCTTGCTGGGGCGGGAGGAGCTCTCTCTTGCGAACTCATAACCGATCGATCCTGATTCACTCGCCGCCGCTTCGTCTTTCTCATCCCGCTGCTGTTGCTGTATGTGTGTGTGCCTGCAGCGCTGCGGTCGCTCGCGTTTCAGCTGGTGGTGGACCGTCGGGCTTTGCGTTGCTTTGCACTGCTCTTCGATGCGTGGGACGATTTACTTTGCGTATGTTTGGACTGCTTTCAGCTAGTCGGACTCCTAACTTCGTAATGGGCGCACTGTCAGACTGATAAACAATTGAGTCCTGTGACGAACCTGTCTGCGGTCTCATTTTTTTGTGAAGTCATGGGTCTGTTGATGAGGAACATTAGCTAAAATTGTCGGTGCAGAATTATGCTCAAGGGCGTTCGACTATATGCTAAATCGTGCTACACATTGCGTCACACATGAAAAAGGAATCTGCGCTGATATCTCACAATTTCAACTTCATGTGTTTAGAGTGAGCCTTGCGCCGCTTAAACAAACCTTTGTAAAGGCTAAAGTTACGCAAATATTTTAATGACTTTACTCATGCCCCCTTCGGACGACACCCATAAATTAAGGCGGTCATTAGACCGCTTTTTGCGCATGTGACTTAGGGGTTTTTTATGACCGTCGGCGCCGGTGGGATCGCAAATCGGATGACCTTAATCTTTATCCGTGCGTCCGCCGCGCCGCGAACTTGTGCCGCGCGCGTTCCGCGTTCTCTCGTCGCAAAATAGCGCGTTCTCACCTAATTTTCTGCATCTAATTTTTTTCAAACGTATGCTTTTCAGGAACACTCGTGATAGCAGTAGCAGCAGCAGCGATGGTGGCACAGCAGAAGATCAAGGACACCTCGTCGGCATCCGAGTGCTCGGACAACGGCAGTGGCAAAGGCAATCCGGGCTCGCCGAAGTCGCGGCTCGCTATGCTCAAGCGGTCCTCCGCCAAGTCCAAAAGTGCGTTTTCAGAACTTCATAGGTGCCAACACACAAAGAGCACAATTTGGGTTATGCTGGCAGCTAAAAATACAACATGGCATTGTTTGCCGCAGGTGGTCTTTGACCTGCTATCGCCCGTCGTAGATTCGCGCGCGCAGGTGCTTCTCCCCAAATAGCACAGACGATCTGCGCTGCGACTGCGCTTTCCCAGCCGGTTTTCCTCCACCAAAAGTTGATGCGGCAGTACGGCGCGACACGGTTCAGGACAGTTGACCGGCTTTCCGCTTCATGAGATAGGCGGCTAACACAGCGCTTATTCCGGGGCAATGAGCACGAGGCGGGGTCATTTTCCGGTTCCTCAAGGTTTAGCGACAGTGAAATGAAAAGTCGAACGGTTTGGATTCTTTAGCTCTGATTGATTGTGCCTGATTCAAAGTGCTGAAATTGCATTGAAATATCTTTGCTTGGGCCTGAGCCTCTTTTCGTACTCAGTGTTCGAGCCAAAGATCCGACTAAGTGTGCTAACACGCTGTTTGCCCAAGAGATATCCGCGTCTCTACGAGCGCTACGACAACAAATTTCCGCATCCAAACAACTTCCCGAGCGTGCCTGGCGTCCGCCTGATTCATAGCGCGCTGAATCATCTGGTATTTGTCCGAGCGCGCTCCGGACATTAAAAATAAATGCAGTTAAAAGCTGCAGCGTTAATGGCCCGCATCTGTGTCGTCTTCAAGGACGACGCAACCGGATACTATGGCGCATCCTAAACTTTGTATAGTTGCTTTTTTCGAGAGTCAACACAAAAACGTAATTTCAAGCCGGGCAGCGCTAGGACCTAAATGGGCTATTTTCAGCAGCTGTCGCCGCGAACGACCCGTTCCGCTTCCAAGGCAATGGCGTCGACTTCAAGGGAAAGCTAATTGGCGAGCGGGAAGTCAAGGAGGCCCGTGGCGATGACATGTGCGCGGAAGCGATGCGTCTCGCGAAGGCCGAGATCAAGGCGGCCGGCAAGCACAAGCCCCGCATCGTCCTCAACATCTCCATCGAGGGCCTCAAGATCAAGGACGAGAAGACCAGTGTAAGCACCGGAAGTTCATAGCCGGTAGTGGCAAACCTTCTTCTTTCAGGCAATTCTGTACAGCTTCCCGGTCTCGAAGATCTCGTTCATCGCTCGTGACACGACGGACGCTCGAGCTTTCGGCTTTATCTTCGGCACGCCTGACGCCAAGTACAAGTTCTACGGCATCAAGACCGCCCAAACGGCTGATCATGCGGTGCTGTCCATTCGCGACATGTTCCAAGTGGTGTTCGAGATGAAGAAGAAGCAGATCGAGGAGGCGAAGCAGAAGAAGGAGGAGCAGGAGAACCAGGAGGTGCGTCCTCATGCATTTAGATGTGTCGCTTAGCAATACAAAAAAATCTAATCATAAGTCACGAAATTTGAAACGCCCAGCCTTTCGACGGAAGATGCAACAAACTGTATTATGTCTTCGAGTTTTGAGTGAAGATTTTCGGAGCTTCTATCGCATCGTAGGCCTGCCGCAGTCTCGGATTCTTGAGACTTTAATTTAGAATTTTCAGCGTGAGGAGAACGGCACTCGCATGGAAGGAGGCGTCCCGGTGGCCGACCTGCTTGACCTTGAAACCGAGCTCCAAACCATACAGAACGTGGCGGAGCAGTCGATCGTTTCCATGCCGGAGGACTCGTGGCCGCAGCAGCCGCAACAGAACGGCGGCGCGGACGTCTTCCAGTCGGCACCGTTCAACGGCTCTTCGCCCACCACCAACGGCGTATCGGATCCGTTCGGCGACTCGTTCATCACTCCACAGCAGCGACAGGCGATTCACCACGTGCCGGTGGGACAAGTGGTATGGCCCGGCTACGCGAACGCTTTGAACAATCTTCAGAACGGCAGCCATGCGCCGGCACCGGTTGCTAACGGCTTCAACGTTAGTTTTCTCAGAATCGCATTGGTTCCAGTAGGCAAAAATCGGTGTCTTTCAGGAAAGCTTGCAGAATTATATTTGTGTCTTCACAGACAGCCATCTTCAGGAGCATTTGCTAACAGGCCATGCTTTCAGAGCACGAACCCGTTCATGCAGACCGCCACGTCTCCGTCGGTCGGCGTCCCGATGCCCACCCACACCGTCGATCCGTTCAACACCGAGTCTGCTCAGCGCGTGATCAGCGGCCTCCAGACCACACACTCATACGGACTACCACCTCCGCCGAGCAACGGTCATGTCGCCAACGGTCATGCCATCAACGGCAATGCGCACCAGCAAATGCCAGAGATCAACTGGAGCCCGTCGTCGGTGAAGGAGAACACTGCCCCGATCGCGACCAACGGCTTCAGCCATTTTGCGTAAGAAATTTGAGCCCATCTGCTCGTGTTAACCCGAGTAAGTTTAGTAATAACACCGGCAGCGCCCACGATCCGAAGCGCGTGACCACGCTGGAGGAGGCCTTCTCGAAGCTCGTCGACATGGACGCTCTCGTCCACCCGGGCAACACGGTGCCCACCAGGAAGAACCCCTTCGAGCACATCATCAACCCACCGAAGATGCCGCTGGCGGCGCTCGCTGCTGCGAAGCCGCAGCCGACTCCGGTCATGCCGACTGCGCGCAGCGATCCCTTCGCGGACGATTTCTTCAACTAAGCCTCTTCTGTCGCTTGGCATATACGTGTCCCTGTCGCTGAGAACGCTGTAAATTTCCGCTAACGAATGTACACATCCTCTCGCGAATGTGATATGTAAAATGACCCTTGAAAAATGCATCGAACTGGTCAAACTTTACTTATTACCTTCTTGCTTATCGGCTTTTTTGCAAATTAGGTTCTCCCTCAGTAACCCAAGCTTCCACGTCGAAAACGGTACCTTGATTCTTGACATCCCGACTTCCTTTAATCGCAAACCCGTGCTATTCCTGCATTCATAGTCACCGCTTCTTCTGGTGAAAAGAGTCTCGCATCCGGCCTTTCACCTTATTGCACGAGCCCTGCTGTAATAAGTCGCCTTCCACCTTCACGCATAATCATCATCACCTTCTCGTCCTTCACTCTCTCCGCGTGGTGCTCAACTTAATGCTTAACACGCCTACTTAGCAAAGACCAACGGAAATGCGAGCCTAGACCCGTTTTGGGGCAGGGGTTTCATAAACTTGAAGTGGGAATGAATGCCAACAGTCTCCCAAGATTCACTTCCTCCGCTTCCGCGCTGCCGGCTCAACTCTCGCTAAGGTGCTTCTCCTCCGTCGCATTTTGAACTCATCCCATCCGTCTCCTACTAGTTCCTCACCCAGTAAGAGCGTCCGATAGCGCTTGACTCTCGCCTTTAACCCATCCTTAATCGACATGTCTTCTCACCGCGCACTTATGCATTCCACCTATGTGGGTGGCATTCTCCTGTTCCTTCGTACCACCAACTATCTTTTGTTTGTTCTCGTTTGTCGACCGTAAAATTTCGGATCTTTTAAACGTTTGTGACGCTTAAATAAACATTCGAGGTTAACCCTCTGTTCTCGGTGGCAACAAGCGGCGTGTAGGCAAACATAGTGCTAGCGTGATCGCAATTCGGACAGGTAGCTACGAGCGTTGAAATGCAGGCAAGCGTTGCTTGTTTCTGCAAGCGGACAGAAGAAAACGCTTAAAATCATGTTCAAGCTACGCAAACATAAAGATGACAAGGAAGATGTGTCATGTTCGGTTTAGATGCTGGCTTCATTTGGAACGTCCCTTAGGTCATATTTCGACACTTTGTGCCGGTGGTAGTTCGACAAAGATCCATGCGGACTTTTAACTTGTGTCCTCTTAATGTTTTTGCTCGCATCGATCTCGTGACGTCGTCAGCCGCCGATGTGATAGTGTTTCCTTAAGTACCTGCCACCCATCCTCCTGCGCGACGACGACGACATCCTTTTGCGTCAGTCAGGTGCTCCTGCTACGATGGACGGGTGATAAGTGTCTTACGACTGCGAAGGCCATTGTCACACGCTACGCAGCTGACTAACGAGCGAGTCTTCGGCGGCCGGAAGAATGCAGGATTTATGATGTAACGCCGCCATGTTCTTGCGCAAAAATTTTACCGCACCAATGATAGTCAGGAAGACGAAGTAGGGGAAAGTCAAGGAGGTATGACCCAAGTGTGGTGGTAGAAACTCTGAATTCTGGTGACTACCTACGTCGAACAAACTGCGCATAGGTATTGCCGGAATTTTTCTAATCACTCTTCGCCATCACGCTTACGTATGCGTATGACGCCAAGCGAATCCGCAAATCAGGTGTTGAAATTATCGACGTCAATTTGGATGCTGACGCACATTATGTACATCGTTTGGAAGAGAAAAGTGGATCGAGCTAATCGCACCGTGGCGCCGCCGCGGCAGGCGCGAGGGCCATCCTCCCTCAGGCGCGAGTGACGGACTCTGATCCGTCCCGAGCGTGGTCCTTCACGTGCGCGACCCAATTCGCACACCGCATGCTTCGACGGTGTGCGTCAATCGACGTGTTTCGCTGCACGTCGACATCACGAAAAGCGCGCCTCACGGACGACGACGCGCTGCGACTTCCAAATCGGTGTAGCAGCTCGGACGGCGTCGCTCAATCGACCGTTTCCGAGCGCGGATACGCTTTCCAGATAGGATGCAGCAGACGTTGTGTTGTTTACTTGCGGTTTCGCCTCTTCTCTTCGGTAAGTTGCGCCCGAGTTGCGAAGATTAGCCCTTGACATTGTTTCGGAAAATGCGTCATTTTCGGCCTTGTGAATCCCGAAGTGGCCGCCCGATTGAGGGCTTTGATTAGCGGAAATTTGCACGCATTCGAGTGTTTCAGGCACGGTTTCCGCCTCTTGGGACGGACCGGTTCTTACCGTCGAGCGCGAAGAGACCATTCATAGCGCTGCACAGCATCCGGGCCCGATACAGTCAGGTGAGTGAATGAGTGTGCGCGAAAGTACATCCGAGCTGAGAATTGCCCCACCCGCTGATTGATCACGCACGTCGGGATCGTCTGGGCGCGGGACTTTCACTTAAGATTATGTGCAAGTGCAGGTGCCGCCTAGGGTGAACTAGCGCCGGGAGCACAAAGGCTTTGACACATTTGCTAAAAAGGAAAATCGACAGAATTAGACGATCACATGGCATGTGGCCTTGGGGTTAGAGGCCTTAGTAACTTGCAAAACAGGATACTCCTTCGGCATCGCGACTTTCGCTTAAAGTGCAAGTGCAACGCTGCCTCGAGCACGCTGCTGATTGACCTTGACACTATCGCCAAAAAGGGAAAAGTTCGGAATCCGATCAGCGCCAGATTTCAAGTGCATGACCTTAAATGCATTGCAGGTTTTTTAAAGTGACACGCGAACTTTTAGCGGCAGCGCAAGACGACGAGATTGCTTCGAACCGCGTTGTGCCAGTCGGTATGTCTTCGTCCCACGTTTGTTACACCACAGAAGCATGACACCACGAATAACGTTAATCAGGATCACTAAAGCGGGCATCCTTCAACGTCGAAAGAGCGACAGTTTTCGGCTTGTTCAAAGCGGGTCTAAAATTTTGGTTGGGGAATACTGCGTTTTCATGGAGACTTAAAAAATAACATAGTCGACGACAGTACATTCTAACCGCTCGCACAGGTTCGGGTATGGTCGCATTGGATGACGAAGGCATACTTGCGAACTGGCATATCCCTTGTCGCCTAGTGCCAACGAAACCTGGACGTATTGCACAAGTGCTAGCTTGAACAAAGCATATTTAGAAGATACCGTACCGCCGATAGCAACGACTACGACGCCAGCAAGCGCTGCGTCTCCAACACATACCACAATGGGTCTCATTTTGACAGTCTCGAGCTTAACCTTTATTGCTCTAGTTCGGATTTGGCGTTCATAAATTCTACGCAGTTAGGCAGATGCTAACAAATTTCTCGCTGAAGCTCCGATAAGCTATAGAAAGCGTTGAGCAATGAAGGTAGAGAAGAGTAGGAATAAGACAGCGCACGTGGAAGGTGTTGCTGTAGAGCCTGCATCGGTTGGACATCCGTTCAAGTACATGTGGCAGGGCAGACGGTTACGGTTTTCTAAATATACAGCAGGATTTGCTTAGCAATCGTTGTGTTGGAATGGTATGTCTTGTGACGATCCTCGTTCACTTACTGTCCTTCTCCTCGTGCGAGATGCCGTTAATGGCGATCCAGTCGGTCTCCATCGCCACATTCGACACCGAATACGCACGTATCTTCACGTAGTAGTCGGTGTGCGAGCGCAGTACTCCGTTGCAGAACTAAAAGGTTCTTAGCAATCAGGATCCTAGCCATTCGGCTCTACCGGTTCGTCGAGCTTCCGCCGGTCGCAGTCCTCGTCACCAACGATGAACGTCGCGGACTTCGCGCCCTTCTTGCGGAATGGATGGTACGTCGATGGGGACGCTCGGTAGGCCGGCCAGACGTCCTCGTCGTGAACGTCGTACCTAAAGGAGTTGGTAACTTTCACGCTGGAAGACCCGCACTTACCATGATCGCAGTTCGTACGTGTCCCCACCGACCTAAGCAATGCATGCATCGTTGCTTACATGAAGAACGTTACCTTGAGATCTTGGCAAACAATGATAGCAAAGTTGCTGATGACACCATTCAGATCCGGAAAGGTATGACGGTCGTTATCGAACTAAGTTTGGAAGTAAGTACTGACCAGCCACGGTTGCAATATTCTATGCTTCTGAATACAAGTGCCAAGCCTACCGTAACCGCCAGCTCCCGACTCCCGTGGCGTTCCACGATCGGTAACGTGTTGGCTGAAGCGGAGAAGTAATATTATTTGGTAGTTGCGAGCTTTTGGGTTGTACCTCGCTGTGGGAATCCCACCGTGACCGCTTCACTTTCCGATTCTGCCTCTGCGTCCCCGGTGCCCATGATCACCGCTATGGTGAACGTGTAGTAGGTCTCGTAGTTGAGCCCGCTAAATCGGTAATGATTCGTATCCTTCAGCTGGACTGTTTGCAAGTCGCGTTCCCCTGCGTTTGACGTGGAAGTATAGCTAAATGCTTCAATAGAATCGCTTAGCAGGTAAGACACATACCTCAGTCGGTACCGACATTCGTTATCGGCCACGTTTTCGATGTCCCAGTAGAGCGTCACGTAACCAGGGCCCATTATCGGGAAAAGCTTCGTGACTTTCAGCGGGTCTAAATGACAACGTTCTAGGGTATTGCTTCCCTATGCGCTTACATGTGGTGATCCTTGCTACCACTGGCCGGCTTCTTACGCCCTTGTAGAGCGTGTATAGCGTGAACTTGTACGTCTTCCCCGGGATGAGCTTGTTGAAGGTGTAAGACTTTCTAAATGTCCGGGTACAACAACATGTGCCTAGAACGGAAGACTTACGGGTCATCCTTTGCCAGCTGCTTCGTGATGTTCTTAGCGCTACCGGAGAAAATGAGCTCGTACGAGTCAAAGGCATGCTCCGGGTCGGATTCCCCAAAGTTGATGTTAATGGCATGCGAGGAGATCTGCCCAGGGTACACAGTAGACGTAATCACGGGTGCTAAACAGGGCTGTTGCTTGATGACAGTTGATGCTCGGCCGTACGTGTTATGTGCCTCAGTCCCCTGGGCCGCACTGGAGATCTGCAGTTCACGCGAGACATTCCGAACTGTGAATGTGTAGAGCCTCGCTGGTTCCAGTTTTGAGATATTCACTGGTCCAGAGTCCGAGATGACCATGCGGTTCGTGCCAGTTACTGTCTGCAAAAAATAAAATTTGGTGACAGGTCATCGCAAAAAGCTGGTACCTTCCCAATGGACCATGCAACTACGATGTCGTAGAAGTTCGGATTGTGTTCTCTAGGCCAGTCCATGTCGAGAAGGACGGAGGAGACGTAGAATTCGTCCGTCAACAGCTCGCTGAGACGCAAGTTGTGCACGGCAGATGGCTCTGAAAGTGCAGGATGTTAGAGACCAACAGATTCAGCGGACCGGCAGAATGCCTGCACACCTGCGAAACTTACTTCCCAAGTCTACAGTCCTCTCAGCATGCCACGCGTCCGACACAGCGCCTTCATACATGCATCCTACTAGTACCTGAAATCGGGAGTACCTTGATGTGTCCTTTGTTGTACCGAGAACCTACCCGTATTTTATGACCCGTGTAGAACTTAATATAAGCTACAGCGCTTGAGGATGCGATGACAAAGCTTTTCGGTCGACTCAGCGTCAAGATAGTGTAATTAACAACGTAGGTGTCGCAGAGGGCAGCGTCTGGTGGGTCCCATTCGATGCGCAGTTTCTGCCCCTCTCTTTCGATGCGTATGGTTGGATCTTCACCGAGCGACTGTGACGGAACAGTGACTTTGTCCGCTTCGACATTGCCGTCCTCGTGTGACTCTTCCGAGTGCGCTGCTTTCGCTTCCTGAGCCGTTTCTTTCTCTGATTCGGGCTGAGGCTCGGGAACGACTTCGGCAACGTTGTTCTTCTCTGTCTAAACATTCTATTCTGTTAGTGAAAAATGTAACGTCTAAGCCTTGCCTCAAGTTCGACCTCTCGGGTGGACTCTGTAGTGGGCGGATGTGTCTCCCAAGCCGTCGTTACATCCGTCACTTCGGCCACTGTCTCTGCCTCGGTTGGCAACTCTGTTGCCGTCTCGCGACTCTGCGGCGCTTCAGTTGGCACCACGGTCACCCAGGACGTCACCGTCGCTTCCCTGCTTTCGCCCGGCAACGGCCAAGGCGTTGTGATTATGTCGGGTGTCGTCGCTTGGTTGTTTGTGAGGTCGAATTTCGATGGCTTTCTGTGCATCGCATTTGCAGACAGGTGACCGGAACCGACGGCGCCGGTAAAGGTCTGGCTGCTAGTCAGTTCATAAAGCTCCTGCGTAGTTGCCTTGTGCACATGCTCGTAGGTTGTGAGAGAAGCCGTTGTAGGGAAGGTTGAGGCCAAAGTGATAGTTGTGGTGGTCGATGGCATTGTTGTAGACTCGGAGCTGATAAAGGATGCAGTGGTCGACGGAGTTGTGGTTTTTACAGGTTTCGTCTTCAGCTTCACGGCCAGCGGTATCACTGTCTTTGCACGTGTAGTTAGGTCCTCAGTAAATGGATCTGAAATGAAATCACCAAGAATATAAACATGGCGGTGTCTAACCTTGCGTCGAAAACTGGGTTTCCGCCGGATAATGTGAAGGAATACTGTGAAATAGCGAGAACACTCTCAGCAAATAGCGGACTCCAGGCTCCAGTCCACGAAGTTTGACCTTGTCGGCAGGCGTTTCAACGTGCGTCACATATTCCTCGTGGCCAAGCGGGAAGTACTCGATGTAGTACCGCACATCCTTGTAGCGTTCGGGACGCGGGAAGGAAACAATGGCGTCACGAGCAGCAGCATCGACGGACACGGCAGACGGACTAAGAGGACCTAAAATCAAATTTAGGTAGTAGCAAATGATAGTTAATGCAGGAAAATTTCATCGATCCGTCGCATAACTTAAAAATTACGAGAGGAAGGCGGCCGCTTCGCGGCCGCAATGTTAAGAAGCTATACAATTCAGGCTGTATGGAAGCTTTCCTAGCTTAATCATGCGCATCCCCCAGGCTGTCACGACGCTTTCCTTGGATGTGTGTACGCCTTTCAAAGCTGACTGGACACTTCCCTAAGCTGGGCGATGCCTCCCTAGGTACAGGTAGCGCCTCACTAAAGGGGGGAAGGGTCTCCAGGCTCATAGGACGTTTCCCTGGCTGACAGACGCTTCCACAGGTTAAGACGAAGCATCCCTAGGCTGATAGGGAGATTCCGCAGTCAGAGAGGACGTCTCCCTAGCCTGAGAGGTCCGAAGCCGATAGGGCGCTTCCTCGGGATGAGAGGACGTCTCCCGTGGCTGAAAGGACGCTTCCCCATGCTAAGATGACGTGTCCCAAGACTGAGAGCACGCTTCCCTAGACCGATGCCAAGGCCGAGATGACGCTTCCCAAGGCTGAGAGGGCGCTTCCTCGGGCTAACAGGCGCTTAACCAGTCTGAGCATATGTCTACCTAGACTGAGAGCACGCTTTCCTAGGCTAACAGGACTTCTCCCTAGGCGGGGAGCACGCTTCCCTAGGCTGACAGGACGCTTCCCGAGGGTGAGAGTGACGTCTCCCCAGACTGAGAGGGCGTTGCTCCCTAGGCTGGGAAGACACTGTCCTATGCTGAAAGGGGGTTGCTCTTGGGCTAACAGTATGCTGCCAGAGTCAGAGAAGACGTCTCCCTAGATTGAGATGATGCTTTTCTAGGCTAAGAGGACGTCTGCCTAGGCTGAGAGGACCCTTCCCTAGTCTGAGAGAACGCTTCCCAATGCTGAGAGGGACGTCCCCTAGACTGAGAGGACGCTGCCCCCCAGGCTGGAGGACGCTGCCCTAGCTGGGAGGCTACTTGAGTGACTTCCTAGGCTGCTAGAGCGCCTTCCTACGCTGCTAGAGCGCCTACCGAGACTGCTAGAGCGTCTTCATAGGCTGGTAGAGCGTCTTCAGAGGCTGCTAGGGTGTCTTTTCCTAGGCTGCTGAAGAGCCTTCTTAGACCGCTGGAGCGTCTTTCTAGGCTGCTAGTGCGTCTTCCTAGACTGCTAGGGCACTTTTCGTAGATTGTTAGGGCGCTTTCCTAGACTGCTAGAGCGTCTTCCTAGGCTGCTGGTACGTCTTCCTAGGTAGCTTAGAGCGTCTTCCTAGACTGCTAGGGCGCTTTTGTATACTGTTAGGGCGCTTTCCTAGACTGCTAGAGCCTCTTCCTAGGCTGCTAGTGCGTCTTCCTAGGCTGCTAGAGCGCCTTCCGAGGCTGCCAGGGTGTCTTCCTAGGTTGCTAAGGAGCCTTCTTAAATCGCGAGAGCGTCTTCCTACGCTGCTAGTGCGTCTTCCTAGAATGCTAGAGCGTCTTCATAGGCTCTGGAACGTTTTCCTAGGTAGCTAGAGCGTCTTCCTAGAATGCTAGGTCGCGTTCGTAGACTGTTAGGACGCGTTCCTAGACTGCTGGAGCGTCTTCCAAGGCTTCTAGTGCGTCTTCCTAGGCCTTCTTAGACCGCTAGAGCGTCTTCCTAGGCTGCCAGTGCGTCTTCCTAGGCAGCTAGAGCGTCTTCCTAGACTGCTAGGGTGCTTTCCTAGACTGCTACAGCGTCTTCCTAGTCTGCTAGAGCGTCTTCCTAGGCAGCTAGAGCGTCTGCCTTCCTTGACTGCTAGACTGCCTTCTTTGAATTTTAGACCATATATGGGCACGGTTTTGACGCCCGCAAAACTGATGTCATTTACGGATTCAGCGTAGTCGAAAACCCCCGAGGGCGCAAAATTTCGGCTCAACGCCTTTTTTTGAATTTTTGTCCTTATATGGGCATGGTTATGACGCCCTATCGCAAAACTGATGTCATTTACGGATTCAGCGTAGTCGAAAACCCCCGAGGGCGCAAAATCTCGGCTCAACTCCTTTTTTCAATTTTTGACCATATATGGGCATGGTTATGACGCCCTATCGCAAAACCGATATCATTTTCGGACTCAGCGTAGTCGAAAGCCCCCGAGGTCGAAAAATCTCGGCTCAGCTCCTTCTTTGAATTTTTGACCATATATGGGCATGCTAATGACGCCCTATCGAAAAACTGATGTCATATTTGCATTCAGCGTGGTCGAAAACCCCCGAGGGCGAAAAATCGCGGCCCAGATCCTGCTGGGAAGCCGGAACCTGAAAAGCGTGACAGAGCCAGCCACGGCTCACGATTAGTATATGTGATTTTGTAGGCTTCTATCCTCACCGAAAGCAAGTTCGAAGACGCCCAGTTTTTGTTATCGGCTACGCGAAACAAAAGGACGCTAACTGGCCAAACTCATATGCAACTTGGAGGCCGAAACTTGTACGCCCAACCGGTCAAAACTGCGGCTGACATTCGCCTGCTTTCATAAGTCGCATCAATGATTGGTATGCCCACATAGGCATGGCTACCGGTCAAGTAACACACAACGGACGAGAAACGTTTCCAGGATTAAAACCGAGGCACTGCCGAAAGCCGAAGCAACGAGGTGATTAGTGTTAGATATAGTAGTATTCAGTGAAGTCTCCGGACAAGTTGGTTTACTCGAAAACAGAAATCCCAGTGTGGAAAGCGAACTTACTCGACGGTATCCCTGATTGCACGACGGTAATCCGCGTCCCATTGTCCAGGAGCACCGTGACCTTCACGGTGTACATCTCCGCAGGTAGCGTTTTGTTCACCGTTATAGAGCGCGGTGCTCCGGGAAATATGCTCCTGGACGGCGGCTGTCCCTTAGGAGGAGAATACTCGAGGGTCCACTGACGAGCGTTGGTGACTGCACCGGTCATTCTGGTGTTGGAGCTCCAGTCAATGGCGATCGACGAATGGGGTGACGGGTCATTAGCAAGCTAAATCATTGAATGCACTCGCAATGCCCACTCAACTGAACTAACTCACCGTTAGGGAAACAAGGACGAGCGTATGGAGCACTACCGAGACTTGCACTACAGCGAATATCATTCAGGAGGTCCTGGCTGTTTGCGAATTTTCATGGCCCTTGCGTTGGCCTCGCGATGTAGCACTTGGTTAAGTTCAGCTTCGGCTTTTTGTATGCCGACTCTAGAATGTAACATTCATGATGCTGACACCAGTTCGATCATTCGAGGATAGCGTGATAGGCGGAGCGCATAAGGCTTTTTAATGCGCTACGTTGAATCCCGTTTTTGTTTGCGTTTTAAAGAGATAGACTAGCCTCATGACGGACAATATAGTTAGGCTTCCCATAACAAAATCCAACGCAAGTCAGGAAGGCACGCGAGCAATACGCTCTAGCAGGCCAAGATCGGAGCTCGGGTCATTAATTGATGCGCTAGATCACAGTCCGGGAAAGGAATCCATGCTTCGCCAGGAAGGACGATCCACTCGAAAAAGGACGGAAGACAACTCTCGAGAGTGTACACTCGCAAAACAAGCGCCCTTAAGTGACTCAGTCGCAAGCGAGCCAGCGCTGAATTCGAGACAGTTGCAACGGGAAGAGCATGTACTTTCCCACCGGCGGCCACCCAAAGTTCCTTCGGCCGCACGCGTCCGACCATGCGGACCAGTCATCGGTCAGTTGATACTTGCGCAGGTGGGCTAGGTGGTCATTCACTTCATGAGAAGCTCTGCAAAAATTCTGTTAACTCTCGCCGGTTAAAGCGTCTCCGTTCCCGCTGTTACTCCATGCTTCTGCGGCGCTCTCCTGCGCATCTCGCGGACGCCGCTTTTACCGCCGTCACGCTTTTAAAAATGCGACAGCTTAGTTTCGGCCAAGTACAATGCGTTCAGCGACGATTAATCCGATTGACCAAATGGTCTCTAGCTGGTCGGAGAGTTTGCGCTAATACTTCGCGCAAATCTAGTAGGTGTTAGCTGTGGGTTTGAACCCATCTAAGACGTTTGGTGTGACGACAACAATGGGTTCGGTCGCAAATGTTGACACTAGATTCGTGGGTTAAGGATTCGACAACGTTCAGACGGAGAAGAAAAATGAACTGCCAACGAAACCTCCCAGTACTGGAATCATGCGAATTTTTTTGGTGCCTTAGACCTTAAGACTGTGGCACTGAAAGCTTGTAGTCCTTAGCACAACATCAGACATTCTAAAGAACACCTTACAGCCTGCCTAGGCGACCACATGCCTCCAGGCGAAAACTTTTCAGCGCACTGCAATAACTCTAGCTAGCATCAACAGGTGCATTGAATGTATGTGAATCAAAGTATTCAGGGCTGCCTTTAGTATTACTCAGCCGTACCCCTACAATCACATTCTAAATTTTCGCCGTTGACGACACTTAGAGATTACTTCTTCATTTACTAGTGTTGCGTGGTGTCGCCAGTAAGGCATGGAGTGCACATCTGCGCTGCTCGTATTGAGTAAACTTTGCACGATACAGCAACTATGCGCAAGTAATCTTGCGGCAACTACCCGTTTCGCGCCTGCATATCTGCACCATCACAGAGATTCGCGCCGGGAGCCAGCGTTTCGATGCTCCACGTGTGTGTTTATCGGAAGCAGTATAAAGCCGAGGAAAGATGCTAGTGGCTACGAAGATGGCAATACTTAGCAATAGTTTAAGGTGCTCATAAAAATGTTTGTATTTGTCTTGAATCGCACATTTCCTCCAATGCAGTGATGCTGAGCTTTCCCGCAAACACAGCTCGTAAAGCTCGTAAACACGTACGTCGTCACGCCACCAAATTGCCACTAGTTTCAAGAGCAAATGCCGGCTATCCTTGAGTAAGGTATAAATGCCTCAATTTTTAGCAATTTCCGTGTTTAAAGTCGAAAGCACTTTCACGTGCGCGGACGCGTATCATAAAGTTTAGCGGCCTTAATTGATAACGGCGTGCAAGAGTCGTTGTGCTACACGGTTTTGAAGCATACCAAAGATTCTTTGCCGACTGACAAGGTAGTTTTGTTTTCAAATGCGGTCAATTGTCGAGCGCGAGCTTCACGAGTCATTAACCTGAAAACCAACTAAACAGACGAGTAATGCCTTTTTAGCATAATGTCGCACGACGATGATCAAGTTCTCGAGGCGGAATACGAGGTGGAGAGGATCGTGGGCCATGACGTGTGCGTTAAGCCGCGCCAAATACAACTAGTGTCTTTATCCAAGTTTTAGCGTGTGGGTACTCAAAGAAGTGGGAACGATGTCCAAGAAGAGGAAGCTGGCACATAACCAAGTTGTATACAGAGTGAGTTACAAGTAGAACGACGCAACCCAACGCTTTGCCTAGGTGCGCTGGGTCGGCTACGGCCCGGAGGACGACACCTGGGAGCCAGCGGAACATTTCGATGGCACTGACTTCTTGGAGGATTACTGCCCGCAGCATGGCCTGTACGGCCAGGACCGGCTCACCTGCGAAGGACGCATGCACAAAGTGAGCGCGGACGGACCGAAGCCCCTCTACAAGAAGAAGAGCATCACCAGGGATCCTCCGCCCAAGAAAGCCAAGATCAAGAGAGTCAGTGTCGACGATTCGGACGACGACCTCACTCATTCCAGTAAGAGTGGTATTACGCTAGCAGCCTTTAACGACTGCGAGTTTCTGTAGATCGCCCATCGACATCAGGTGAAGGCGTGAAGAAACGTAAAGAGAAGAAGCATCGGGCTAATCGAGAAAGTGAGTGACTGCGATGGCTGCATCAAATGACGCCAGTTTACTTTAGAGTCCTCTACACCGTCCAATAAGGCGTCGGCGACCAAGAAAGCTTTGATAGAGTCCGACTCTGACGGTACGTAATTTGTCTGACGCGTATACATAGCAGCACCCTGTTCAGACGACCAGTCCCGTAGAGATTCAACTCATGAGCATCCTTCAACAAGCAAGCTGGGACGGGAGAATTCAGTGGACTCTTTGCGTAAGTCACGTGGCATCCCGTACTGCATGCAAATATGCACATTGTGGAATTGACCTAAGCGTGTTATGGACGCTTGCATTCTTAGCTTCTACCGTCTTGTTGGTTGGCTGTTGCCCATTGCTTGGAGTGCTCGATGTTGTGCTAAGCTCTGCTTGAGCGCTTTAGATACTTCAGAGACCTCGTCCGTTGTGAAGCCGAAATCGACTGATCCTGAAGCAGCAGCAAAACATGCGGGTGACTCGAGCGTCAAGAAGTCATCATCGTCAGGCACACACAAAGCACACCACGGTAATCACTCACTTTCATCACATCGAGGATGCAATCGCCTTATCAACTTACCTAGTCTTGAGCACGTTCCAGTCCTGTACTGTTGAATTCCTTGTTGCACCACTCCTTGCGTCATGCAAACAACCAGGCAGCGATAATGACGTCCTTGTTTACCTCACGTTTTGTGCCCTTATTGTGCGAAAGCCAATCCTGCTTGCGCTTCTTCGAGCTAAGTAACTCTTGACCACACCCTGAATTTTCAGGATCGGAAAGGAAGAAGAGCGTTGACGAAGCTCACGGGAGCAAGAAGGCTAAGAAGAGGAAGCATGAGGATGACGGGCAGGATCCGGAGAGAAAGAAGAAGCCGAAACTTCATGATGGTTCGTTAATACGTTGCTCTTCTCGTACAGGTATACCCGTTTGCAGCTAAGGAAGTTCAGTCGTCGCACAGCGCGAAGTCTGTCGACAGCAGCAAGCTTGCAAAGACGTCAAAGATCACTCTTAAGGAGAAGAACCCACATACACCCGGGGACGCATTCATGGCCGCCTTCCAACCGAAAACGAAGGACACTGTTCACCGCCCCAAGCCGAGTACGGTTCCTACCTATACGCCCAGTATAACACAGCCGAAGCACGAGTCCAAGCCCATTAAAATACACTCAGGTAAGCGCCTAAGCCTCCTTACTACAATACTCATCGTGACAGATTTAGTGGACACAAGCAAGACTTGGGTTAGCTCTCACCGCACAGAGAACGACAATGGTACCGGTCCAGCGCATGTGGCCCACAAGGTTCCGACTGCAGCGCCTGTTGAAACGCACAAGAGTATGACTCGTACTTGTTCATTCGTCACACTTTCCTGGTTTAGGGACGGAACCAGCGGATGTCAAACGGCCACAGCAGACCGTCAGTCCATTCAACATTGCGAGTATTCGGTTCGAAGAGGTTCGTCTGCAATACGTTCAGAGTGTTAAAAGAAGATTTTTCAGCGTCCTGGACCTTCGGCCCCACGCATCTCGCCCGTAATTCCTGAACGTCGGGCCTCACCCGTGATTATTCCGGAGAGAGTTGGGAGGAAATGTGAGTCAATGCTCATCGCAGGATATCACTTGACTGTTGGTTTCAGTTTGCGTCTTCTTTCCTAATGAGAACGGCAAGGAGAAGCCAGTTGTGACCCTCGTCAGTACACGCGAGTTCGACTTCGAGCAGGCACAGGAGTATGTCCGCAGTGTTGCCGAGTCGAGAGAGTACGCGGAGGGAGAGCAGGGAGACGAGTACACGCCCATAGTGGTAGGCTTAGCTTGGTTGCTGCAATCAGCTAATTGTCGTGGCTTTCAGTTCAAACGTTGCGAGGCGGGCGGAGATCCCCAGTGTCCCATTCCGCGCCTGATCGAAGATGAGGAGAAGAAGCTGGGAACCGACTGGGTACGGCCATCTCGTCTCGTATGACTAACGTTCTTTTCGTATTCCAGCCCCAAGTTAGACCACTTCGTCCACGCGCGCTTTCGGCCATGCGGCACATTGATCACGCCAAGTACCGCAATACGTTCTTGGATGAGACGACTACAAGTTCGAAGAAAGTCACTATCGAGGAGTTCCGGCAGTTCAGCACTGATGCTAATGGAAACTTGGTTTGTTCGAGACCACTATTCCTTTGTTTTCACGACGAAAATTTCAGCTATGGAACAGCCTGAAGAGGGCGGTATTGCAGTGCGATCTGAACGCAGTTACGAATGTTGTGGAGGCTCTCTATTTGCCTCGACGTTTGCCACTCTCTCGGGAGTGCGTTTTCGGTCGGTGCCTTCTTCAGTGGGCTACCGGCGAAGGACGATCCGTGATCGCCGAAATGTTCACAACGGCAGCAGCGTCTCCGACTCTTTGTGCGGACGGTCATCAGCGATGCAGGTGCTACAAACATCGCATAGTGGTGACTCACAGCACGTTTCTTGCAGTTTTCTGCGTAATCTCTGGCTGTCCCTTGCACCTGATGCTAGGACGGACTTCGAGCGGGCACTCGAGCGTTCGACCGATGAGCCGTTTGCTATGCATTGTGTGAAGTCGTCCGCCAAATGCCAGCTGGATCTGGCTGTTGAGATCGGTACGAGTGCTTGCTTCGATTTGAAAGCAATGATCTGTCTTTAGGCGTTTCACTTGAACAGGCTAGTCCTGATGGTGAATCTGCTCTAACGTACTTGCTGAAGAACTCTCTCATGGACGTTGTAAGTCTATTCAAACTGGTATGCTCAACAACCTTAAGCTTCAGGTCGCATCATTGCTGGAGCGTGGCCTGGACTGTCGCGTCGCACTGGAGCAGTGTCCGCAACTTAAGGACGCGTCGAATTGGCCCAACGATTGGGTAAGCATACCTATATTTCCTATGTTGGGCAACAGTGACGTCAACTATTTGCGGCGGTGCGTGTTTAGATGCGCGATACGATGCAACGCTACCTGCAGATGCTGCGCTGCTTGTTCGGCAAGTGGACGCTTCAAGGCCGACGTGTGCTTCAAAGCTTGCTATCCGATTGAGCCCATTTCCTTCGTTCGCGTGACTCGCATGCCTGCATTTGCGAATGCGACGGTTTGTAAATGCCGTCCCGTCCTCGTCTAATCCGTACGTTCAGCACACGTTCAAGATCAGGATGACTTACCGGGAGGGATACGCACATCAAAACACTGCGCAGAAGGTACGTAATGCTGGCATCTACAAACACTAAAATTCTGCTTCCAGGTTTTGGCCATCTACTCCGTCAAGCTGAAGCGTCCCGTGAGCCCAAGGACGGACATCACCGATCCGCATCGAGTTATTGGAGAGCCAATTGTGCACCGCATGCAGTGCCCGCCGGGCCCATCGTTCTTGCACATCTCTCCCGTGAAGTAAGTGATGTAGCGGAAAGACGAGGACAACAAAATACTTGTAGGATCATTCGCCCTTCCGAAGATGGCGCTGAAGAGACCGCCGCGGAAGAGCTGTCGTTCGTCTCGGGGCACACGGGCCGTCTCTGGATCTACGCGATTCCACCTCAGGCGCTAGCCGGTATGTAATACGTTTTTCACTCGCACTGTTCGACTCAATCAATCCTTAGCGAAAGAAGAAGTGACCGTGTCCACGAGCCTTCACGAGCGCGCCGTGCATGAGCCGGGAGTGCTTCTCTTCAGCCAGATCTGGGATGCCACCGTGCTCGGTCCGGCGCATCCACTGTTCGACAAGTTTTGAGCGCTGTGCCTCTGTAGTCGTTATCTACTGTTATTCTTGTTGTTATTGTTATTCTGTTCTTCCTGCCCTTTGTAGAGATAATTAATGCCCTTAGCTCCCAGCCGCCATAAGTTTCGCACTTGATTTATATTGCTCATGCATATCTTGCCAACTGTGATCTCGAATACGAGTAAAGGTTCCGGCTTTCTAGCAACGGTACTCGTTGGAGAGAGAGGCAATAGCAGAACTCGGCTGATGCTAGAGCTTAAGGCCGTAAGAGACAGCAAGAGCTTGTGCTGCCAGGAAATATCGGAAGCGTCCAACGAGCTTCGAAAAAATGGGATATGAAGAGCGCAAACGTATTCCTTGCCAAAGCATGAATGCATGCAAGTGTTGACATTCCTCCGTATCATCCACCTTGAGCGCTTCCAGCTGGTGTCTTAAAACAACTGCGGCCCTTTTTACGGGTTGGCCAATAAAGAACCAGCACATGCTTGTCATATCGCCTTATCAGCAGTGTCCGAACCGGAACTAAGAGGGAACATGGAAACGTAAAAGTCCAATAGTCTTCCAAAAACAAAGGTTTTTCTCGATTCTAAAGTAAGGTGTCAATTTCGTCAAACCACTTCTATTGTTCGCTTGATGACGATCGGTGAAAAATACGTCGCTGGTGATACGTTTACTTGCTACGACCCGGTAAGGCGCCACTGTTTCACAAAGCGAAGGCGACCTTGATTTAGGAAACGGATGCTTCACTGACTGCTAAGCTGCGCATAGACCCACAAGGGCATATTCTCTATTGGGTGTCTGACGATAAGGTAGCTTATTTCATGTTGGAATTTACCCAGTTTTGTTTCAGCCTTCTGTCGTGAGGTACTTGTTCACGGACGAAATAACCGATACGCGTGTGCACAAGGACACGACGCATAAGGGAAAGCAGTGGAAGCTGCAAGTGGTAGCGAATAAGGACTTCTCCAATGTGGCCTACTTCAGCTTTTATCATCCAGACAAGGTATCATATATGGCCATGAAGCTTCGCTACCAACCCACCTCCTAGAAACTCGTAGAGGGATGGGCCGACGTCGTATTCAAGTGGGTCTACACGCAACGGAAGCGGTACCATGGCGTCCTCCACTACGTGCAGAAGCTCATGGCCACACGATGGTGTCTGAGGGAAACGGGGCAGTACTCCGAAAAGTAGGTCCGTCGATATGCCATTCTTCCTCATTTTTGTTTCACGCAGTGCCTACACCAAGTCGCCTTTTCGACGGAATTCCGCAACAGCAAAGCTGTGCGGAGAAGAGGAAGTGACTAGCTACGACGCCGACTCCGTTCTCGATTTCTACCTGAGCCGCGTGAAGCGTCCCGAGCTGATGGAAATCTTCAACCAACTGTAGGTACACGAAATCTAACTTACGATATCGGATGCGTTTGCTTTGTCAGTTCGAAAGGAAAAGGGTCCGTCACTGCAGAAGAGTTCAAAGCGTTCGTTAACACCACGCAACGCGATAGCCGACTGAACGAGGTAAGGTACTAGGTATTGACCGTGCCTGGAAACCATGAAACTTATACAGGACGTACGGCCCCTGAAGACGCTTCGCGATATCCAGCGTCTAATTTCGTCTCTGGAAAACGGAAGTTAGTCCAGGTTGCTTATGTCTAGTGTGTATTTTTGCATACTACACGAGTAACCTATACATTGCAGACGAGACGCTCAGCTTCAAAGGCTTTGCGAAGTACATGCTAGGCGACGACGGTACGGAGCTGGATAATCGGGAATTCCGGCTTATGACGTCCACCATGGTTCACCCATACACGCACTACTATATCAACAGCTCGCACAATACGTACCTCAATGGTACCTACGTCGGCGATGTGCAAGACATCAGCTCGTTTAGGGAATCAAATATTGGCTGCCAAGGCGCTGCCGGGAAACACGTGCGACATCTGTGAAAGCGATGCTGAGATGTACAGACAGATACTGCTCGCGGGCTGCCGATGCATTGAGCTCGACTGCTGGGACGGCCCCATGGGTAAGTCAGTCGTACCGTCCTTGTTACCACTCAGCTAAAATATTTAAGAACCTGTAATCACGCATGGACCTATCGCCCTGCAGAAGATAAACGTGCTGCCCTTCAAGGTATGTGCAAGAGAGCACACTATATATGATGAGCACACTAGTGAAGATTTTAGGACGTATGCGAGGCAATCATAGAAACCGCCTTCAAGACCTCTGAATACCCGATAGTCCTATCCATTGAGAATCACTGTAGTCCCAAGCAGCAGCGCCTTATGGCCCTCTACTTCGAAGACATTTTTGGCGAGTGCTTGCAAAAGGAACCATTGAAGGACTATCCGGTAGGTTAACTACTACCGTAAATCCTCTAATTAGGGCCCAGGGCCCTAATTTTTTCGCTCTGGCCCAAAGGGGCCCTAATTAGAGGGGGGGGGGGGTAATTAGGGAGGGCTCTAATTATTTTGCCAATTCGCGGGCCGAAGGCCCGCGGATAACTGAGGAAATTTTGCCCAAAATCGCCAAAAATCGACCAAAAATTCATCAAAATTTGACAAATATGGTGCAGAAGGCGAGTGTCCCATAGTGTTCTACATGCCTTAAAACGTGTAATGGCAGTGTTCCCTCGGCTTACCATATCTGGGAGGCACCAACCATCCGACTACCCAAGGGTCCCCCCTTTGGAAAATTCCCGGATCCAAATTTTTAGTGTCAAAATTTTAGAATTTTTGTGCCCCAAAAGTTTATCCCAGAATGCTCGTCGTGGTCTAAAACGTCGAGAAAACATGTTTTCCAGGCAAGTCAAACATTGCTCAACAGCTTTAAATTTCCAGTGTTTCTAATTAGGGCCCCGGGGCCCTAATTAGAGGGAGGGCCCTAATTTTTTTGCTCTGGCCCAAAGGGGGCCCTAATTAGAGGGGGGGGGCGGTAATTTGAGGGGGGCTCTAATTAGAGGATTTACGGTAAAGCCTGATCCAAATGCACACATGCGCCTATAACTATGCGTAGCGAATCGATTTTTAGCTGGAACCAGGCTATGGTATCCCGCCACCATGCATGCTCAAGAGACGGATTCTCCTGAAGGGTAACCCACGCAAGTCAAGCTTACACTCATCGATACCATTAGGAGGAAAAGGCAAAGTGGATCTGAACAGCATAAAGGAAACCAGGCGACGCACCATTTCCTTTCGTGAGTTTCAAGCTGGAGTTTCGCTGAGCAACTCGGTAATGAAGTCCGTGGAGAGAGTCAAAGAATCCGCTGTCTACCGCATACTGGATAGAGATAAAAGTAAGTTCTACTTGCTCACGATACTGGTCGAATTATAAGACATGAGCTTTAACTGCCCTTAGGAAGCCACGTGGATGAGTACGACAACGAGAAAGAGCGACTACCGGAGCAATTTGTAAACGACGTAAGCCATGCGAGGAGCCAGTCATATAGCACTAAGACTTCTAGAAAACGCTGAAGAGTGCTCATTACCGCAGGATACGAGAGACATACGACCAGGTAGCACGCACGAAACCCTGGGAGACCTGAGAACTTGGTTTAGATGCGTAATGAAACAGAGGAGGAAATGCGCAACGAGCTGTCGCAGCTCATCAACTATTTTCAAACAACGAAGAAGCTCAATCCAAGTAGGTGTTCGACCAGCGCTTGGGCGATAGGCCAAGTGGCGTACCTTAACTGTTGGGATTATAGCACAGTTATAATTCAGGCGATCCCGAGTACCTGATGCATTCTGGGGACGAGAACAAGATAGACGCTTTCATCACCAAGAACTCAAGCACCCTGATCCAGCACACCACGAAGCACATTATTCGCGTATACCCGGACCTAAGTCGTGTTTGTTCATCGAACTTTATTCCTATGGTAAGGAAGATAAAAGAAAGAGGAACGACAGCTCTCGTAAAGTACTTTTGGACAGCCGGATGTCAGATGATCGCGCTCAACTTCCAAACCAACGGTCTTTCCATGCAAATGAACCAGACGCTGTTCGAGGAGAACGGCCAGTGCGGGTACGTGCTCAAGCCGGCGTGTCTTCGGCAGAGGTCGCATAAGGTCAGCGTTCACGACTCGGAGATCCTGGTTGCAAATCGTCTCGAGGTAGAGGTATGCTTCCCCAAGACGGACTGCTTGAAACCGTCATCGGAACTTAGGTGTTGTCACTTCAAATGACGTCCTTGCTAACTCCGAAGCCAGGTGGCACGGTCTGCTCGGTGGCTCTGGATCTCTACGATTTGCCTGCGGACACTCTTAGGGACAAGTATTTCACTCCTGCGGTGCCCAGCGACGGCTTCAACACTTTCTTTCCGAAAAACAAATTTGTATTCGAAAAGGTTGCGCTCTACAATCGGGCAATAGAGCTGAAGCTCCATTTAGATAATAAAGCCAGAGCACGCGATGCTCCACATTCGGGTGCTCAGTCAGTTCGGTGAAGAGATGGGACAGCGGTTTTTGCCAGTGCACAAAATCCAGCCGGGTAAGACCAGCGTTGCCTCACGGTTCATGCAAGAAAGTCTCTTTTTTTAGGCTATCGACACGTTTTGCTTCGGAATCGAGCGAATCGCTTTGAAGGGCCCTCAAGCGTTTTCGTGAAGTTTGACGTCGGTGTTTATGCACCACGCTATCAAGAGGAACTGAGGAGGCACTATGCTAACCCGCTGAAGTATGCAAAGGAGCATGAAGGTGAGTTGGCGGATACAGGCAAACAACACTCCCTTTGCACATTTTACAACTGCCAGTTGCAGAAGCGCGAGAGAACTTCGCAAATCCGATGAGGCTGTCCGGAGCGAAGAAAGTTGCCAACGATGATGACAAGTAGAATCATCATGGGACAGCTTGTGCAATGTATGCTTGACGTGTTTGAGAAACATTTTCTTGTGTCTTAGCATTGACACGCGATGTGCCACACTAATTTAGCCTACTTAGTATTCCGGAACAAAACGCAAGTTCGTAGTGTCCTGGATAGATACCCAAAAATCCAGCATTCTTGACAACAAACGACCTCCCTCGAGGGCTATATTTGCACCACCGGACTACCTCGTTCAAGAAAGCACAAATTGTTTATTTCATTCGCAGGCTCTTTGCTTACACACTTTTGCATTTCTTCAACTGGAACCACTGCGGCAGATTGTTGCGGCCCAGGATAGCGTCGTGCCAGTGCTTCGCTGTCGCACCTCCACCGTACTTCGCGTCGAACGCAATCTCGCCAACCGCTTGATTGTTCCCGAAGCGGTCGCTGTCGATCACTGCGACCTCGAGGCGACATCTATAATTCCCACGAGAGTAATAATTAATCCGAGCAAACGGAAAAACGCAGCTCCGACGCACTACTTACTTGGTAATTACGTTGAGCGGCACTTGAAACGTGAGCACCTCGTTCCACACGGGTGCCCCGGTGGCCTTACGCACGTTCGTCTTCCGCTTCTTCAGCAGCTTCTCGTCGTGGAAAAGACACGCGCGCACGTATGTGCCTAAGTTTAGTACCATGTTGATGTTATTCGAGGCGATGAGCTTACTTGGTGAGCCGTCGAGTCGTCTCGCCTGGTGAATGGTGAGGTTCAGGCGTTCCGCAGAGGGGAGGTACTGAAGGCAGACGTTCACCTCGCCGATGTGCTCGACCTAAAACCACAACGTGAGTGATGAAAGGTGCCCAGACGAGGGTAAATGTAAGCCGATAAGGCAAGTGAAGCTTAGCACAAAAGTCGAAGTTGCATGACCGAATGCATTAATAAGCTCTGTGGAAATCCAGGATGAATGCACGAAAACTCACCTCGTTGACGGTCTCTAGGTCGACCCAGATAAGGATGTCGTCGGACGGATTGAGTGATGTCAGAGGTATGCAGCTGCGGCCGACAACTGTAGTACCGAGACCTGAAACATTTCGGTACTCCTTTTTCTTGCACCATGGCGCGGGCTTACCGTTTGGCTTTGGAGCGGTCATTTCGATTGTGAGCGTGCGGTCCATAAGGTCCTCGTATGACATGGGAAACTTGAAGATTTGATTCTCAATCTGGGTTGCTTCCGCGGTTGGTGAAGGATTTCGGCATGAGACCTGCGCCTCTCGACGCTTGCTGTCGTCACCGACGCTGAAAGCGACGTGGCAGGAGTCGAGCTTCAGGAAGAGGCGGGCTAAACGCATCTCGATGAGCTTCTGCGATCAGCAAACGAAACATATCGGCGTTGGAATCCCCTCGACGTACCTTCCACTAAAGTGACAATGAAATCGGAGGTAGAGAAGGCGTATCCCAGCTGCAGCTGTACTCGGCCTGCGCAGAGTGAGTCCTTCGAGGACGTAGTGAGTTGCATGACCGAGCCTCGCTTTCGATACAGGTCTGGCTGGATGTGGCCTATAAAACATGATCTTTTAAGATGCACACGTTTTTCGAGTGCGCCTGTCGTCATCCGGAAGCCCTCTAACCATGCGTAAAACTTTAATTAATCTTTAGAACTTCAAGGTCTTCTACCTAAGCCGATAAGATGTGTTCCATTAGATCGCACATTAATCCTTTTTGTCTTCTTTGGTCTAAGACGGTAGGATCATGCTTGTACGTGTACGTACGAGACGTAGCTGTCACATGCAAAATTTACCCGATAGGCAAAGATAGTTTTAAGGATTGACCTACCAATTGGGGAGTCGGTACTTTTGCGGCGCTCTAGAAACTGAAGAGCACTATCCTCGACCTCTTGTTGCGAAGGTCTTCTTGGCTGCTGCGAGAGTCTTCGTGATTGTTGTTGCTCCTTCGTCGTGGAGTCCCTTCGATGAAGCGGGATCTGAAGCATACAAGCAAGTTAGACCAATGCCGTTAGCGGCTTAAACATGCCTGACTAATGGCCTCAGGTATGCAGCTGAGTCGTCGCATGGTAGCGTGCATTCCGCTGGCGTTCGTCAGAGCGTAGCAGAGCGCGTAATCTGAAAAATCCCGCTTGAGAAGCCCCGTCGTCAACAGATCACGCACGACAATTAACGTAAATGATTAATGGTGCTCGTGGCCTTTTGAGCCGCACCGCCGCCACTCACAAGGGCACTGAACACCATTAGCATTCGTTCCACGGACCCGCGTGGAACAGACTCCAGTTGCGCGAACGTCAGCGCATTGAAATGCAGAAAGATTGCCCTTTGCGTGGTGCGCGGCAGCACCGAGCAGAGTAATAGAATAATGTGTGTGAGTGTCATTTAATAACTTGTAGACACGGGAAGCAGGAGAGTGACAACAACACGGCGAAACAACAACGCCTCATAAGCCTCGTTAATGCATTAGCCTGCAGAACACGCCTTTTACCAGAAGTCGTACCCCGCAAACAGCCGAATTCCTAGAAGCTGCCAAGCAGGGTGCTGAGAGCAGTCACGCCCTAACTGTCCGGGTTGGACAAGGCTGTATCCTTGCAAGAACTGTTGGAGCAATGCATTCCGATGGAACGCTGAAACCGGGTCGTACGGCACCGTCGCATTTCCCAGTCCTTGATTTTGGTAGGTGGTTTGCCCCGGAAGAATCTACAGTTGGGGAGCGCAAGGACCTTTGCGTGACCGGACCACATGCATGCATAGGCGGAGATCACTAGTGGGACGTGGAAGTCCGTCCCGAACACGCACAGTCACCAGTCTGATATGGACCATACAGCACCACTTAGCACAGCTTCCAACCAGGTACGAGAAAAATGCCCATTAATGTGATGGCCCATACATACACTCTCGCATCTTTGCGTTAGCATCATGCGGCTTAAGGGCTAAGCTACAAGAAAGTATGCAGTACCCGCATAGCCTTATACGCAGCAGACCGATGTTCACAAACAACCACTATTCCAAGGAAACCCGAAAGAGACCGTCAACAAGCACCCTTCTACCAATTAGTACGCAGTGGCACTAAGAAACCGTCAGGAATTTATGCCCCTTGGACGGCTTCAAAGACGCCGTCGGTGTTGACAAATTGAACGCCGTAGTTCATTGGCATGTCAGCATCCCGAAATAGGTGAATGGGGCGGGAATGAATAGGGAACGCGCACGACATGGAGCTAGCCCAAGGTGCAGTTGAGGCACGATATCGTGGAGCAAAAGTCAGGTTACTACACAGTGGTTTGGTTTCGCTTGCACAAAATATGTGTTGGGTCACGCGATGCTACCATCAGCTCTAAGGAGATGCAGGAGGTTCTATGGCGCCATGCAAGGGAAACATCCGACGCACGCAACAGTCGCATTTTCGAGCAGATTGACTGTGCAAAGCATGAAATATCAACTGAATCATCGTAGAGACCCTTATTACAGCCTCATATCTCTTGGACAGTTTGCCGGAACGCACCGGGCGTCAGCTAATGACGTCTACCGACACTGGATGAGCGACGGATAAGCGACAAAATTCGGTCTGCTCACAGCTTCCGACTATCTGCAAACCGTCTCAGCCGCCCCTTACAGGGCGCCAGCACGGGCGTAAGATCAAGTGAACCATATCTCAACGTCTGAAGTCACGTAGCACCCAGCTTCATCATTTTTTGTGAGACATTTAAGCCCCGCAGTTCCGACTTTAGCCCATTGACCCTTATAGAGCCATGCGAGATATCTGCGACGATCTCTGTTCAGCGCTGGTCAATTAAGATATGTCGAAATAGCCCGGAAGTAGCCGGCACGAGGCTGCTTATCGCCGCCATATCTGGACGAGTAAACTTTTGGAAAAATGTTTGCCGAAAAAATCACTCGGAATAAAAAACATCTTTCGTTCCAGACGCCAGACATACGGCTTACAACTTTACGAAGTCCTTTCCGGAAAAGGCCATATAAATCCCTGCATTAAATATTAACTCGACCACCCTGCGCTTAATAAGTGCTAGTTCCCACGCAAGTATAAAGTGCGTTTAGTGCTTGCGGACAGCCAATAAAGACCTGTACTAACTGGCGTGCGCACTCGGACCCGTGTTTCATCGGCCGTGGAATTTCGCCTGGTTTGAAGCCTCTTCAGTTTGTGATGACTTTCACGCAGGAGCCGCTATAAACTGTAAGATTCCAAAAAAACTATCGGCGATATACCTGTAGCCCTTAAAACATGTAAAAATCTAACGACCGTTAATGAGGCAAATGTATTGTTTGTTTACGATCGTTTCTTTATAAAGTTATGGCCATAAACCTCCTTAGGTAGTCAGGAACTAGCATGGCATTGAAAAAAAAGCAAGTGGCGTTGCCTACGTCCCCGCTCAACGTGGGCTAATGTGTGGTTAGCGACCAAAATTACCACCCTGCCGGCTTTAAGAACCCTTTGGACGCATTTGACTGCTAAGCAATGCTTTGTCACGGCTGAGCCTCCATGATCCCGGCCATTCTGGTGACAAAATCCGCCCCGCCGGGATTACAGGAGCATAGAAACCATTGGCGTGGTGAATAGCGACGCTTGACAACCGGAAGCGGAAGACCCCTCTAAAATTCGAGGCACGCAAACACAGCACGGAAAGAGTTGTGCCGGGTGACGCAATGTGAAACGCAAAATTTGCCATGCCGGAACCATCCGGCCGGCGTGCGAGTAGCACTAATTTTCCGCCAGCGAACGGAGATCGGGATCGGGCGGAAGAGCGGGAGGAGCGGATGTGTGCGGGCTTGTAGAAGTCGCATTCAGCCGGGAGCGTCGCGAACATGCAAAGAGTTAGCGTAGGGTCAACATGGTTTTGCACAGTTTCTCAGATGGGAAGGGATAAGGACATTGATCCGAATACACAGTAGCAGTAAGTTAATGGCACTTTCGTATGCATATCACAAATGTGGAACGAGGGTCGGACACTGGTTAACATGTCTCCACGCAGTAATTCGCCTCGCACGCAAGGTTTTTAGGATGGAAGTAGTCGAACACCGAATCTGTTAGTTTACTGCACATTGCGGTATTTTAGACATCCGAAAGCTCTTCTTACTGTTGAAATATGTTTGCGAGAGCAGTTAGCTTAAACGGGAGACAAAACAAAACATATAGCCTTGTGCATTCCACCTAAAAAAACTATTCCAGAATGAGAACTGCTGCAAAAGGAAATAAGCAAACTCCTCTACAACTGGGCTGCCAAGTAGGTCGGTGGAGGGCGGAGAACAGGACAGCTAGGAGCTAGGCGTCCTCGACTTCTGGGCCACCCACGGTGTTGTCAAGACTTGCAAAGCCTTGACGTTTGCGTCAATGGTACTATGCGAGAGTGCAGGCATTTATAGCCTCTTAGCCGCTAGCGGGATGAGTGTGGGTGAACCATGCTTGCAGAAATGTCACCAGCACGCGTTAAGTCCGTTGCACAACAAAGCCAATCTGGCTCCCTCGAAGCTAATCGCCGACAACCGATTTCGGACGAACGGAAATAGAGGCGCGAACATGAGCCCATCCTTAAGGAGTGACTAACTAAGTTGTGCCCATCCGCGTGGATTCGGCACGCCCGGCGGTGGTGGCCGCAACGGATAAATCTCGGATGGGAACGTGGTCTTTAAGGGTGTAAAGAACCAACGCCGCTGCCGGCGGGCAGGACGATGCGTCCTGGTTCACTTCACAGGAATCCATTAGCGAAACGACGACGACGTAACGCATCGCTGAAGACGACGCGCCTGGAGCTACTCCCGAGTGGGTGTTTTGGCGTACGTGGTCTCGGCACCGTCTTCGTTTTCGGGCACAGACAGGCCACTCCAAAAACCTCGCGCAAAGTCGTCAGCAGGTCTCGGATCTATTCTTGACACACTGAAGAAACCCCTTAAGGAGACCGGCCACTAGTGTTTTGCACTTCACCGGTTTGTTTGTGAGCAAAGAAAACACACTTTGCGATATTAGCATGGCATACTGGTAACTAGAAAGGCTTCACGGAAAGTGGTAACGCTTATTTAGCGATTCAAGGAAGCCCTCGTAATAGACAAGTTCTACAAGTACAAAGTCAGTTAGGTTTCGTCTAAAGCTTCTTAGAGACAAACAATTTGTCAACGCTTTCTGCCAAAGCGCTTGTAGCCCTGCGACATCAAGACAAAGGGAGAGGGAATCAGGGCATGCTTAAATCTATATGTTGCAGAAAACCACTCAAGGACCTGAATGCAGGAACTGAGCGGGGTCAGTAGCCTACACTTAAAACCATTTGCCCATGCTACTGTTCCTTTTTCCGAGATCTGTATCCATCATTCGCCAGAGTCGTAAAACAGAAGCCATCGACGGTCACGTGTAAACTAAGATACTTTCGTGTTCGGACAAATAGCGGGTAGGTATCCGATTCTGCAGAATAGGCAAGAAAGTGTCCGATCGGAATCCGTGCTACAGTTCTGAGGGAATAGCACAGAACGAGAAAAGGTACGGGTCACGCTAAGCGTTCTACGTGCAGGTACAACGGTTTCTAAATCTTTTAAGCACACTCCTGACGTGATGAGTGAATGAGGCAGTGTTAGCAAGATTAGCAGGCAGTTCCCTGAAGCGTTCCAAACATCGCAGAGAGCATTACGTATTCGTGCCACGCTGATACAGCTTCCTCACTGACCCATACGACTATTCTTGGGATAAAAGACCCGCTTCGGGGCTACCGCCTTCCGAGTACAAGCCTGCCGGCAGTGACACTCATCTATTTGCACCGCTCATGTAAGCAAATGGGCGACGGCCAATTCGGCTAAATGCTTGCAAATTGCGCTGCTCGGATGGCATGTCAAAACATCACGGCCATCAAAGCTGCCCGAATAACACCAGTCGGGGCAGTAAAGCGTTTTTTTCGCGCACGCGACCAGCGGCCATTCCGAAGACTGCTGACGGCCATTAGGCCGGAAATGCTGGTGGAAGACGAGCGCTTCCAGGAAGTCGTAACCTCCACCAGCATAGCGCCCTCTTCCGGTGCCGTAGACGCGAGTACCCTTAAGCGCCTTTAGCGGAGCTTCTTCACGCGCGAAATGCAACCACTTGTGTAAATATTTTCCGCAAGTGCTAAGCTGATTGTCTAAGGAACTGGGCATCTTACTGGAAATATCTGCACGGAGCCGCGAAAACTTTGTGCTAATGATGGCCGAAGAGGTTTATATCGGCTTTGTTGAGGCTTAGTTTCCTGAAATAGCCGTGCTGCAAACGGTGAGAAAAGCGCCGCCTTGGAAATCCTACTTAGGGGCATTGCTCGCAGGAGAAGTCAGGTGAACATGGTAGGCCAGATAGTGCCTCGACGCGTACGGGCTATGAATCAAACGAAGAGTACAACTGCATACATTCGGCTATGGAATGAAAGTATAACCCGAGTACGTCCCTCGAGAAACGGGACTCTAGCAGTACAGATGGCATAAGCCCGGCAAAATAAAAGCCTGCATGGTCTGAGCATACGTTGCTACGCATAGCTTGAATAACGTAAGCCTTGCACCATAAGCGCGCCGACCTTCACTGTGAATGTTTAAGTCGTCTGAGTCCTCTTCATGCGCCCATTAAGAACGTGGGATGGCACGTCCGTTAGGCCCATTAAGTTTGTTCTTGGTACGGATGCCATCTTCTCGTTTCGTAGTTTCTCGCTTCATGGAACTGCACTCTAAGGAGTCCGTGTACTCGCAAAATTGTAGAGAGGGTCCCGTAAGTTGTACGAGCTCGTCTTACGTAGAGCGAAATACGAGCACGCCCGATTCCTGAGCTTTTGATTCCGGTACTTTTGCCCCTAGTTCTTTGGCGCGTATAATAGCCAAGCTACTATCAAATTGCAAAAGGAATTCGAGAATCTTACAAGAGTCAGTGCATCAGCTCTACCGCGGTTGATACTAGAGACACTTATCGGAAATACCTTAAACAAGAGGCTCAGGCTCACTGAGGCTTGATCTAGCGTACTACTAAAGTACACGATGTTCATTCACATAACCGGTTCATCCTGCGAATTCTGCTCGTGAACCTTTTAACTACTGGCATTAAGCATGCACGTTTGTGCCGGTATATACCATGAGAAAGCAAATCTAGATATCCCATAAGCTGCGCAGAGTGCTCGCGCATCTGACATGTCAAGAGATCAGAGTTAGAAAGTATCGTATATCTCAAACAGTCACGAAAGCTTTCATTGCTCATGCATCTTACAGAGAACTTTGTGACCTCTTGACACATGTTCGTACTCCATTGGACATTAGACCAGAATGGAACGTCACTCCCACGGGCTCTGCGCATGCCTGGAAGCACTTACAGACACCTTAGAAGGGCAGTAGAATGTGATGCACTAAGTACTAGTAATTCGATGAGAAAAAATCCTGTAAATCTGAGCATCATATTGTAAGCATGTACTAATGCTTAAACATCGCGCTTCATAGGCGCCTTGTTCTGTTCTATTTTGGGTATTTCGTCAAACGAGGGAGTTGATTTAGCCAATTAAAGGACAAAGCGTAGCAGGCGGCCAACGCGTATTTTGTCGCTAAGTGAAGGAGGGAGATAATGTAAGCTCTGCTTTTTCTGAGAGACCCATGCGTACTTGTTTGGCGCGTGAGCAAAGCGGAGCTAAGCGTCTAATCCCGAAAGACCTGTAAGTCGAAGTGTTTCTATGCTGGAAAATGCGCAGCAGCCTTCTTCGGTTTGCGGTGAGGCGAACGCAACATTTATTAGCCATTCATAAATGGAACCTCGGGATTCTGATAGGATCTCGCAATACTGTTCGCGATATCGAACCACTTCCGCACGGGAATATCCACCGATCTGTCATGCACTGCAACTTCGGATCCAAGGAGCTTGTTGCCGCGCTTATTCACCAGCCTCAGATTACCGTCTTCCCACTGAAGACCTAAAGTACGGAAGATATGGCACGGTCGAGGTTAACGGTGTTACCTTTTTCGTTCCACTTGCCGCCCATTAAACTGGAAAACGGATCGGTTCCAGCAACGTTCTCGCGAACCAGAAAGCGATCGAATGCACCGTTTCCGGTGTCGACCACCGTTTCCGGCTCGTTCCGATCAAACAGCGTGGTCCACTGCCCGAATAAAGAGTTCTGTTCTCGTGGGCTGGCGACCGGAGCGATGGGATACCGCCGAATGTTGCTGTCAGGCGGAGGCGGTGATTTCATGAAGTCAGGAAGAAGCTAAACCAGGGAGTGAGTGCGATGCTAGAAGGTATCAGAACGAATGATGCCCGGTGGAACTTGAGGTTTAAATGGTCTAGAAATGCATTCCCTAATGCACACAACCTTGACCCTTAGACCGACGATCGCGTGTACCGCTCGAACGATCATACCTGTTGAAACTGTGATAGCAACGAGAACTGTGTTGTCGTCGGTTGCGGTGTTGTGGTCGTTTGCTCCCGCAATAGTCCAATCACATCTTTCGCTAGATCTACCCACACTGGTGACTGTTTGTCCTTCGTTACTGAAGGCGACGCTTGCGCGGTGGGCACACCCAAGGCACGATTGATACCGTACGGAAGCGGATACTTGCTGCCTTCTCGATCGTCTCCTGGGCCGAATATGCCGAGCAATTCGGAAACGAGTCGACTGGATGTGTTGTAGACACTGGCAACTAAATAAATCTTTTGAAACAACGATGCTACATTCGAACTTCAACATTGTTTACGGTAGCCTTTATTTAGACGTGGGGTGGCTTGAACTCTTGCTTTGGGCCTATGCGTTTTAAGGGCCATGATTCGTCATTTAGCATTTGTTTTTGGCGGATTAACTTAGCCGAATGCTAAGTTCCCCACGGCAAAACAAATTAGTGAAGACCTATGAAAGGGAAAGCATTAGCGGAACGAACATGACACCACTGTGCGTGTACAGTACCTAGCTCCACGGTTCTATCAAGCTACTACTTCTAGGCCTGCTCCAAGACGATTACCTGGGATAGCTTGTGCTCGCGACAAGTGAGCGGTGGCAAGGAGCAGCAGAACGGTTGCGCCAAGTTTCATAGCATTGGAAAGCGAAAGCAGGTTTATGCAGAGCCACTCGCGCAAATCCCGAATCCATCCGCATCGGACAGTCAACGTGGAGAGGCGCGTCGAAAACGACCGAAAGCGAAACGCTTGATTCAAAGAGTGACCAGTCGGCTCACCTGCTCCTGACCTAGAATTAGCGGCCGCCGCAAAGCCGCAGCATGGGCACTTCAGCAGAACGATTGAAATGCTCCGAGAACTGTAGCAGTCTGCAAATGGGGACTCCGTTCTAAGACGTTGTCTACTGTTGGCCCAAGACCGTTCAACGGTGGATAGGCTAGAACAACTACCTGTCACCACCACTTCATTTGAACGTACAACTTGCGTGTCAGCCGCGTGCCAAACAAACTCGAAACCATTCAGTCCGAGATAGTCTTCCCTAGCTTAGGTATTACCCGACATCACAAGTCAGCAAGTTATTTTTAGAGTTGTTATTCGAAACGATCTTTATTCACCGATCTTTAGCAGAGAAGTTGCACGTGCACCCGTTGAAGTCAGGCAGTTAGGGCATTAAGGCATTAGTCCCAGGATTCCATGTTCCCTAGCGTATGCGCAAGTACGGCAAAGATGGCAGCTGTATAGTCGATATCACCCTCCTCGAAGACGGACAAGTAGTCGCCCATTGTGTGGTGAAACTGGAAGTAGTAGTCCTTTCCTGAAAGCGCATATGCCTGTGTCAACCACCGGCCTGTGGCAATTACCTTTCTCAGCGACATAGTTCACTGCAGGGACACCGTCACGGCCCCAGAAAATGATGTCGCCCTATGAGGCAAGTGTTAGTTAGCCGGATATCGATAATCAGTAAACAGAACGAAGTTGTAACAAGATATTACTTGGTATGTGCTATTCTGAACGCTCAGCGGGATTCCTTTGGTGTCGAGAATCTGAGCGACTTGCTCCAATCGATTACGCTAAATGGCGAACAGGATCAGAACGATCTCTCCGCGTTCACAGCTTCGACTTCAGTGGGCACCCGCTAAGTAGACCATACCTGCTTCTCGCTGCCCATGAAGTTGAACACGGAGTCCTTCGTCCGCGGTCGGAAGGCTCCCTGATCGGTCTCGCACACGAAGAAGTACGTCTCGCTGCCGTTCTTGTGTGCTTCATGGTACGCTTTCGCGCCCAGCAAGCCCTGCTCTTCCGCGGTCCAGAAGACGCCTCGAATGGTTCTGAGAGATGAGCGTATTACCACCCATCAAAGCTCGTCTCGAGGTACCTCTTCGGCTTAAAACGAGCGTCCACTTTGCTGAGTTCATTCAACGCCATCATCGCTTGCCACACCGCCGCCATACCGCCACCGTCGTCCATCGCGCCCTGACCCACGTCCCAGCTGTCAATGTGGCCAGTAAGGAGGAGCACTTCATTGGGCTGTTCAGAACCTTAAGTGCAGGTGTTAGTCACACGACTTAGTGTTTTTGTTTGCAACCTGTGATGTCAAAGACGACGTTTTGAGAGGTGACGGTTCCGACGGTCCGGGACTTGATGTTCATGCGGATCACAATCGTCTTGTTCCGGCTGTATAGACGCTCCAGAAGGTCGGCTTCTTCATTGGCAATGCATGCCGCCGGAATGGTGCCTATAGGGAAACATTCCACTGGCGCACAACATCTTTGACGTACCTGCGTCTCCTTGCCCGGTATGAGGCGAAGCAATGGAGAACGGTCCAATGGACTTGACCAACACGCCAACTGCGCCAAGCCGCTGAACTGTCGCTGCCGTTTTGCGGTACTTGATCGTGTCCCAGTACCCCTGCCACTTCTGCGCGAACACTACGATGCGACCGGTGACGTTCTGGGCCTAAACGAAGGCTGATGATTGACCTGATATTCACTAGGTAGAAGGCAGAGAACTGATACTCAGTTATGGCCTCCCTGAATTTAAGGGCATATCGTGATCGTCCTATTGTTTACCTGTAGCTGATCAAGTTCGGTGAGCACAACAACGGGAGCGGTAACGTCTCCACCAGTTGCGCCTGCTACCGCGAGAATGTGGAGATCGAGACGACGTGGTTCTAGGACCGATAAGATTCCCGTCCCTTTCCTTGGATTTAACACCTACCGAGCATGGTGGCGGTGTCGTCTCCACGGACCCAATGTGGCAATCCGGGAACGTCTTCCGTGTGCACGTTGTCGAATCCGTCTTGCCGAAGGTTCTCGACAGTATAGTCAATTGCTCTGAATGTTCGGTTAGGCACTCGCAAGTGCGGGCAAGTGCCTCTTACTGCTCTAGGCCTTTCGACCCCAAGTGACGGTGTCCGAAGTCGTCGACAAGTGGGACAAGCCAGTCATATCCGCTGTTCTTGCTTGGTCCATCAGTGATGTAGTCGATCAGCTTCTGAGATGTTTCTTCGAACTGAACAGCACAGCATGCAGGTTCATTTCACCGTTTATTGTCACAAAGACCGTTCGCATAGATGTAGTAGCTGTTTTGCCAGCAAATGAAGTACGAAGAAACGCTTACCTGTTGATTAAAATTTGATGGGCTACCGCTACTACCAGATGGAAAGCGCAACGCTACAATAGCTACGATTAGCGGCCACATTTCGACTCAATGGAATGAGGCAGCCGTTGGCACCGACCTAAGAAATGTTAGTGCAACTACCTATGTCTCCGTCAAGACGCGACAAGCATGAAGCGGTTGTTAAAAACAAGCACTTCCTATTTGGTGCCAGCTACACAAACAAAGGCTTGCGCCTACAACCTTAGTCGTAGCATGCCGTCTGGTACTTGTTTTTGTTCTATTTGTCACCGCTAGTGCAGGACACCTCTGCGGCAGCCAAGCTTTCTCAGGCAAATAATTTTAGGCCTTCGCACTTTGATTCGGCAATTGAGTTAGGCAAAATGTATTGGGATTCAAGGCCCTTCAGCTGATCAGCTAAAACACAATCCAAAGAACACTGAGAAAAACCGGGACCGTTACACGCATTACACGCTATGAGGCCCACCAACCGACAGCTTCCAAGCGTGAACATCAGTGTCTGGGGCATGGCCCATAATCATACTCTAGCGAGAACGGGTCGCAGCCTCGACCTCAGATCTCAGTCTAACAAGCGACGCCTGAGGTCAGGAAGCAGTCGACTTTGTGCTTTTTGGCATGTAAGCGCTCTCGGGCAGAACTACTTAATCACACTGGCGGATGTCTCGTCCATTCAGACAATGATCAGCAATCAAACTAGATTGCAAGCACATGTGATCCACCTGTTGCAAAAAGCGGGATCGCTTCAGATCATAGTGATCAACCGATGAGAAAACGAACGCGGGTCGTGGACCCTAAGGTATGATAAAACTAGCAGCCAAATTCTGATGGGACAGTTGACAAATTACTTACTTAGTTGCTAGGATTATCATTGTGTCAATAATTAGCGAGTCAATGCATCTGTTTAAGCGGGTAGTATCCAACAAGCGGCATAGCATATTCACAAGTGGAACTTGCGTAGACGACAGTAACCAAGTTCTGCTACAAAAATAAATCCACCAAAATTTTATGCCTGGGCATAGTCGTAGTCGCGTCCCAAAAGGAGGTACCGTCCTTCTTAGCAACGTGCCTATTCGCGGTATTTAAAGGATCGTGCACTCTGCACTAATAATCGGCGTCAAGTGCTAATGACCCTTCCGATATTACGCTAGCGGTCACTTCGCAGTCCGCTGTTTGTCGTGTCTCACTGTGCTTATTTGCAATTGAGCGGGCCACCGGACGTAACTTTGAAGTGTGCCAAAGACAATAAGACCGTTTCGACCATCGGTGCGGTGAATTTAGCACGATTTTAGGTGCTGTGCCATTAGCTGGTGTACAAACGCACCCTTGAACTGATAGCCTAGAAGAGAGCTTGGGAACTCAGGATCAAGTAGTTTATGGAAAAATAGTTAGATGGTAAGAAACATGTACAGTACAAGAATTTCCTGGAATTCGGAAGATAGTGCGAATTTCCGGGTCAGCAACAGTCTTATGGGTGTAAATACAAGTGAAGTTTTGGGATGGAGTAACTAGTGTGCAGCACCGTCGGCACGCGCGTGACGCTGATGGGTGTCGTTGTTGTGGCGCGCATGACGAGAGATCACCTCGTGGGTTCCCGGGCCAAAGGTCTCACCGTCGGTCTTGCGCTGAATGTGCCAGTCCGGACGCACATCCTTGCTAAATTAAGCTGGTTGGTTATCACGCCTCTACGTGTTCACTATTCGCGCCTTACACTACGTCCACAATTGATCGCAATGACCGCAACCGGCGCAATGCGGGGGTGTTGCGGTGGCGGTTTTGTTGTGGACGGGTGTCCACAATGGATTTCGGCGTTGCGGCAGTGCGGCGTTGCGGCCATTGCGGCCGCAATCAATTGTGGACGTAGTGTTACCCTGAGCGACGGTCCTTGTCGTCCGACGAGATGTCGTCGAAGAAAGCAGACTTCTTGTAGAACACCTTGTTCTGCTTCACGTCCTCGTCGGGCAGCTGCACATCTTTGGCCTTTGGAGCGCCTTCCGATTTGTCTAAACTGGATAACTCGTGATTGTTCGACCGCCTAGGTCCCATACCGTTCTTAATGTCTTTCGGGTCGCCGATGACGATCTCTGCGAACATTCTGTTTGCGGTCTCGAAATCGTAGTCGGCGTTGAACTTGGCCGCCTTCTGCGGGAACTTGTTCTGATGTTGTCCCGGACGCGCATCGAACTGCTCTGACCCGAAGCGAGGCTTTCCATAGCCCTGGCTCTTCACGTAATCGGTCTTCGGCGCGTAACCTTTAACGAAGACGATACGTTGGATACTAACCTGCTGCGTGCGCTTCTTACCAAACGCGTGGCCGAGCGGAGCCGCTTTGTATCCGTTCTGCTCGAGCGCCTTGCCAGTGGGGTCGACGTAGCAGGGGTTGGCGAATCCTCGACCGTTTCCCTTCATCATCATCTCAGCGTCCGTCGTGCTAATGCTGCTCGAGTCNTACATGTGATAGCGAGCGGTACGCACGCATGCGCCTATGCGCATAATGTAAGCAGAAGCAACGCAAGCCGTAAATGGAGATATTTTATCGCGTCTGCCCCAAAAAGTTCTCAAGCATGTGGAATCCGAGAATGGCATTCATTTCCAAAAGGAATCCATTAGGGGCGGTAGTGGAGGTCCACTCTGTTTTGCTTTGTTTCGCACTTTTATTTTGTTTATGACAAGTGAAAGCAACTGTCTAACCGTTTTCTAATTGAGCTTTTGCCTTTACACAATCAATTACACAGTCGCGAAAAGTACGTGTCGCCTTCTAAGACAATTTGCCGAAGCTTCACGTCTTTCGGACTTATTTGTACCGACTTGGAAGAATACACAATCGCCTAGATAGAAGGAGGGCAACGGGCGTGAACGGTCGTATTTCGGCATGCAAATTGTTGAGACACAATGTATAAATGCAGCTTGTCGCACAGCTCAAGCCATTCCTGCCATCCAGTTCTCCCGTGGATAGCGCCTCAAGCTCTCCACTGCGACTACGTCTTGCACTCAACGTCCGTGCTCAACAGCGACTTCGTCCGCCACGATGCGTGTGCCGCTTTTCATCATCGGGCTCGCCTTCATCGCCAACCTGGTCATCGTCGACGTCGACGCCATCTGGTGCTACTTTGCGGAGGGCGGTAATCCCCACCAGAAGGCTGACTGCGACCGTGCGACCTTCCCATATGGCTGGGTCAGTAATGGCCAGTGCTACACGGTGGATACCGCGCAGGGGAAGGAACGGTATGTCCCTTCGCGTAGCACTTACATGCATGAATCTTGGTTTTAAGAGGCTGCGCTTTCGACGTGAAGGGCAAGGATCTCTGCAACTTTGGCGGCTTCGGTTTTCAATGCTGCGGCCAGGACCTCTGCAACGGCGAAGTGTCGCCCAACGTCACCGTGGCGCACCGTTCAATCAACAGTCACGTCACTCCACCCGTCTTGCCCGTCCGTGATGGTCTCCAATGCTACAAGGAAGCCCCCGGCGTGCCCTATCAGAAGGTTGACTGCGAGGAAGAGGCAATGAAGGAGGGGCTGCCCATGGGCACCTACAAGAAATGTGCCACAGTCGAAGTGAGCAACGGACGGGTTAAGGTTACTGGGAGGTATGATCCCTTCATGGTATGCACAATTCTACTGACATTTGTTTAGGGGCTGCATGGCTGGCCATGAGTGCGACGCGTTCAACGACCCTGACTGGACCGTTGACTGCGCGCTCTGCAGCGTCGACTACTGCAACGGCGTCAAGGCATCCATTCCGTCCGGCTTTCGTCGTAACGCCCCGCAGTACGGCTTTCTGCGCAGCGCACCTTCGCACGACCGCGGCTTGCACCCCAACGCCGCTACATCCACTCCGCCGGTCCCGCTGCTCATTGCGATCGTCGCAAGCGCCATGGCTGCTCTCGGCTTCTAGCGCAGTCGCGGCCATCTGCTTGTCGCCACTCGACGTCACACCTTCAAGCCCGTGCATCCCTCACCTATAATCCCGCACATCCCCACCCTCCATGTACCCATATGTAGCTGCACGAATCCTAGGAAAATAAACGGCTCCAGCCCAATTCGCTTGTTGATTCATTGAGCATGGACGTTGCCAGCATAACAGGCGTAGACTGTAGGCACAGTAACAATAGCCAGGTTCTAACCTGGCACCACCATGACACCATAACGAAGCCAAAAATGTACCGAACATTGTGCATCGCTGATCGAATCCCAAGTTTCTCTGGAGCCTGACTCAGGGCTGGGAGCCCTCCCAGAACGATTACAGAGCCAGCGGAATTCGCGACTTAAGGCTTTCCAAAATCGCAGTCAAGATGGTGAATGATGCTACACAAAGTGTAACCACTTTAGAAAGTTAGTGATGGGTGCTTGTTAATCCTTGGCCTGCAGTCATTTTCGCAGTCGTATATCATCGTGCACTTCGGAATCTCTTCCGCGATTTCATTGATGGCCCGTGAGACCGCGGTACATTCGGGCGGTATGACGGATGACAACGTGGGGTCGCGCAGTTAGGTTGACGCAATGCGAACCCTGCGACCGCCTCGTGGCAACGGTTCATTCTGCGGTCATTAATTCAGTACAATTGGAGCGCACTAACCGTGGTTCCAGAGCCGTTTTTGGCTTCTCAACGCATTCGCGATAGCCCCTAGTCGTCAACTGAACTGATAAAGCAGCAAATACTTTTTGCACATGCTCTGTACGAATGGTTTGCAGGCATTTGACGGACGTTAACGGTGTTGAAATGAAGCGAGCGGTGTCGGACGTCATTCAGCGAGTCTTGATGGTACCTCCGAAGCATTTTACCGTGGAGGTGAGCTAAACTTTTCTGGGCACCTACTGATCTGCACCAAAAATGTTCGTGTAGGGATCCTTTTATATATACGATCTAGTATGCCATAAACGCTTGGATGGGAGGTGTCGTCGACAAGCAACGTGCGCACGCACAATGGGACCAGCTGAAGGGAGCGATCGAGAAAGAAGGAGTGGAGGCAAGTCCTCATTCGCCTCCAGGAGTTCTCGTTCTCCATTACACCTCGCTTTTAGGTGCTTACGCTGGACCAAGTACAAGGCCTACCCGATATGGTGTTCGTCTGCAACAGCGGTATTGTTCGCGACAACAAAGTCTACCTGTCGAAGTTCCGTCACAAGGAAAGGACCGGCGAGCAGGAGCACTACCTGAAGTGGTTCAAGCAGCACGGGTTCGAGGTCGTTGGCGAAGACTACCCGGAGTTCTTTGAAGGTACACCACCCTCCTTGTAGTCCTTGCTGAAATAGTAAAACTAAGGGTCCCTAATGCATATATGCATCGTCCATGAGGATCTTGTAGCCTGTGACACTTACAAAGCATTGTTTTAGGTGGTGGCGACGCTTTCTTCTCCAACTACGACACGCTGTTTGCTGGCTACGGAAGTCGCTCCACTAAGTCGGTACGCACTGGGGTTGTAAAAACGGTCTAAAGCAGTCTTTAGGCCTACGAACAGGTTGCAAAACTGGGCAAATTCGAGACGATCTTCTGCGACCTAGCGCACCCGAAGTTCTACCACTTGGATACGTGCCTATGCCCGGTTGGCGATCGCTCAGCACTATGGTACCCGCCAGCGTTCTCCAAAGAGACGCAGGACAAGGTAATCCGTTAGCCGGCTTAACACTGCCTTGCTATGGGAGAGGATAAGCGATTCTGGATTTTATGAGCCACTTTCGCGAACTGGGTGTTCTCGTTACTAGATACCTCATTACGCCTGCTAAACTGGCTTTCTTCGTTTAGATCAAGGAAGCGCTGCCGGACGCTATCGCCGTCTCTGATGCGGAGGCGACCGCATTCGTCTGCAACGCCATTACTATCCGAAAGACGGTCATCTCACCGCCCGGAGTTTCCGAAGAGACGCGTCGGGCTCTCAAGGAACTCGGCTACAACGTGACCGAGGTGGAAATGAGCGAATTCATGAAATCGGGCGGTGCTTGTCAGTGCCTTGTGCTGAAGCTGTAGCCGCGAATAGTGAAGTGGACGAGTTCACCGCATCAAGCTCTTTGTATAATCGCATTAGTATAAGGACCACTTTCGGACTCTAATAAATAATGCAGCATAAAGTCTTGACTGAAGAAGGTTGGTTAGTGCGGCGTGCTCCGTTTGTGAAGCTGGTTAGGTTCAGGCGGCAAAAGGCATCCTTCAATTGAAACGATCGTCAAGAAGCGGTGGGTATAATACATTCAGAGTCAATTTCATTTGTCGGACAATTCGCGACTACGAGAACGCAAAACTCGCTAATCCTGTCCTTTTGGCCCACATCGCGCAGAATGAGCCTTCTCACTAAGACGAATGCATTACTGACAACTGCGTCCTAAGCAACATGTTTATTTTGTGGATTACAAGGATATTAGTAAAACGTTACTGTGTCCAACAACAAGATAAAAAAAGTGTCTAAACGTGTGCCTAAGAATACTGGGATTCGTACGACTGAGCAGCGGTTGACTGCGGCACATTGACGGGAGCGTGCTGAGCCATCGGATGCATGGGCGGCATGGGCGCCGACTGGAGGCCGAGATTAATCAGCTAAAATTATACCGGTACAACGAGGCCAGAGGAGTGCGCATACTTGCAACGTGTAGGTGAAGAGCTGCGCGACGATCGAGCTCATGGTCGGGTTCCTGATCATCAGGTTCTGATAGATCTGACCGTGAGTCAGACCTCGCTGGAGCTCCAGCCATACGCTGACAAACATCTCGCGAACGTGGGCGTTCACTACGGGCGGCAACGCGTCGAGGAAGTGAAGCTGTGCGGGACTGAACTGCGTAGGCACTCCGAATGGCATCTGAAAGCACAATTTAATGATTTCAAGAAATTACTAGTAGACAAACCTGCTGGCCCGGCAGCAGCATGGGATTGTATGCACCGAGCGGTCCAGCACCCAGGCGACTCATAGTGTTCAAGTAGCCAAGTGAATTGGCGACAGGAGGCATGAACGGGTTCACGTTGGCGAACGGAGAAAGACCGTAGGGCGACACCACTAAACTCTTGCTAATTAGTTCGCTAGGAAAATAAGTTATGCGACTTCCAATCCTCTAGTACTCACTAACACGATTGAAACCTTACTTGGTTGGAACGCCGACTGATGTTGTTGCTGTTGGTAATGCGGTTGCGTCATGCAGCACTCGTTGAAGCATGCAGCTGGGTTCTGCTGCATAAAGCCGGCGGAAGTAGAGTACGCCGACTGTGGGCGAACCAAGCCCGCATCCATCACTCGGTAGGAGTCTGACGATGGCCCCGCCGACACTGAGTTGTCCGGTGTGTTCGGAGGCACTGAGTACGCCTTCTGGGGCGTATCGGACGGGACGACGAAATCGGCGGTATTGACGGGCTCCACGAAAGAAGGCTCGGAGTGGCTCGACGTAGACGAGTCCTCCTCTGGCACATGGCTGCGACGTCGGTACGTACGACGAGTCCTCTTGACGGGCTTGTCTGGGCCGCGGAAGATACGCGCTGCATCGCATAACGTTTGCAGTGCGCCACCGTTTTGCTTCGGCGGGCTCATAGAGGAGCCTAAATCATCACGTCTCGGAGATTTTACTCAACAAAACAATGTACTTTGTGTAGGAGTTTCCTTGTCCGTCTCCGTGTGCCCTAAGCTCTCGTCGTTGGACAGCGACTCCTCGCATTGCAGCGATGGCTGCGCCCCGGAGAGCTCCAAGTTTTCGCAGTACGAGTTGCAAATGTGCGTCATCATCATGTTGAACGAACCGGACGTGTCGCCATCGACTTGCTTCAGGCTCTAAACACGTCAGGTTTAAGTACTAGAGGTTCCTCAATTATCCTTACTGAAACTACAGAAAATCTAACTTACGTCGGTATCTGCCTGGTGGTCATAGCCAGTGTCATAGTTGTTCCGTGGAGACTCCATGCGGTCCTTGAGCTCAGCGTCGGTCATCGCGTGCTGGATGACTGCCTCGATTGAAGCCGAGATGCGTTGGCTCTTGTCCAAACCCTAAATTCGACGTGGTACGAACAAATCATTCGCTTCCAAGCTTACCGCGAATGAGTTGTCGAAGATGCTGACGCGTTTTGCGCGGGGCTTTCTCGGTTTCTTTTCGATTGTCTAAATAGGTTCGTGCATCACCCTTCTCTTGGTGAGCTACACGACTTACGTTCGCAGGCGCTCGTCTTCTGCGCGTCTTCTTCACCTTCGCTCCATTCAGCGGGTTCTGATTGAACGACATGAGAAGATCCGCGTGCGCCAGCTGCTCTTCCACCGCTTTGCCGATGGCGCTCACGTCAATGGCCGAGCTGCTCGAACTACTGTTCTGCTCCGCAAATGGAGCGGACGTCTGCATCGGCAACGTCGGGTTGTAGTAAGGCGAGAAGGGAACGAATGGCTGTGCCTGGTACGAAGCCGTCGAATGCGTCGAGTACGGACTTCCATCAGGAGTCGAGAAGGAAACGCCGTGATGGGCCGCGAAAGGGACAGCCTCCTGAGTCAGGTACGACGGCACCGGAGACGCCGCGAACTGCGGCGTTGACTGTGCCGAATGCCAGCTGTTGTGCTCTGCTGACAGCGAGGTGGATTCTTGTGCCGGCAGCGACGGCGTTTCGTGCTCCGCCGGGAAGGACGCGGGCTCCTCAGCTGGGTATGGAGGGGACTCTTGCGCCAGAGACATCGTGTGAGTCCTCCTAGGTACAATCGGATTAGTAGCAAATATCGCTCAGCGCGGTTGACGAATGACATTTCACGAATATGGCGACATATGTACTTACCAAAAGATACCGGTTATGTACAGGCTCGAAACATGCATCTTTTCGTCAATTTCGCTGCTCAACCCCTATCCGCGGTTTTTTTCTTCATTGCTTGCCCGCTAAGATGCCTAGTTTCCACGAAGCCACGAACCGGACGTATCCACAATCCTAACGTAGCCGGCATACACAATTATACTGAGTATCGACAAGGCTTGCTAACTAGCACTGAAGCTTCCAAGTGGTGCACCAGAAACTCGGACGGTCAACGTTAGTCATCAGTGGGTATACAAATGGGGGTGGAAGATGCGTAAGGGAATTGCGCATCTCTTAACATAGCGCCCTGTCCAGAGCAATGCACGGACATCAACGACACGTTTGTCCGTCTATGCGTCTCCACCCGTGACAAAAAGAAGAAGGCAATAGTATCAAAACAAGCCGAGCTCGCTGACGGAAAATATGCGAAGACGGGCGTGGGCGCTCAGTGCCCGGCTGGCTGTCTGCCGTGCGTTCGAGCCAAACTTAACCCGTGCGTCGGAGATGGCACTGCGGCCAAGCAGTGCGTACAACACTCGCGGCGCAGCGAGCTCTCCCATTCGGTCCGCACGACGCAGCTCGTCGGGCCAAGAAGACGGCTACGCTACCGCAATCGCAGCGTTATCAGATCGGACCGTAAAAGTGTAACAAAGACGTATTTTCACAAGCGCACACCTCCGACTGCCTATCGGTTCGCTCTCCCGCACTAAGCGATGGGACAAAGGGCGCGTCGGGGTTGAGCAAGTGGATGACAGGAAAAAGGTCCAAAAATTGCTATCGCATTACGACAGAAGACCCGAATAAATTAATTGATAAATGCTAATGACAGAAACGTTAGGCCTTTCACATCAAGCACAGAATACAGCGATATAGCTGGAGTGTCTCAAGGGTCTGCTAGCGAATTACCCTAATGCGAGTCTAAATAAAGTTCTATCGATCGTCGCTGCAAAAAATCAGCACGAGCGCAGCACATTTGAATAACTGCAAAGTGATGCCACCTTCGTAAGTTCGTAGCTAGAAAAAATGGAAGTGGTCGGTGGATTTATGTAACAGACACCGTCGGACGTCTTGGCAGCGGCCAAGTGACCTTCATGCGCGGTTCCTTTTAGTTAGACAGACAAGTGCCAGATTTTGACTCGTAAGTATGCCAAAAGCGATCCAGTTTGACCTAAGTGCTCTTGACCGTCACTCGCCCTTCTCTCAGATTAACGTTACGCCGCTGGCCGCCCGGCGTGCGCATAAAACGTCCCTGATCGGACTTTTGACTCGACACGTGATAGATATTGCTTCCCCCGCACATCGTGTTCTACCTTGGGGCATCTGGCCACTAGAGGGCATTTTGGGAATCCAGTACAAGAAAACGCTTGAAACTGCGTCAACGTATCGCACCTGCTAAGCTAGACCGACCGTTGGCTCTTAAATCCGTGGCGAGAGTTAGCTTAAGACCCATTTATTATGATTTCAAGATAGCACGTGAAAAATGAGGATTTTCAGGTATGAGAGAGGTAGTTTGGCACCTTGCAGTAGGCTCCCGGTTATTTCAGTCGAATCTTCGGCACCTGAGGTGGACGTCTTGGCGGAGGGCAGGAGACTGACCGGCGGAGTTTTGCCTTAGGGTTTCGACCGCTTGGCGAAGAGTCCCTCCTGCGAAGCGTCGAGTTTCGGTAACCACCTCGACCATCGAATCCGCCTCGGTGCTCGGCGGTGTCTGCGCACTCGCCAGCTTCGCAGTCAAATGTCGGGTTGGTAAAGCTAACCGCTGCCGGGTTGGTAAAGCTGACCGTAGCCAGCTTTTCAGCATCTTTCTCTCGGCCCATTTCATGAAGTACCGCAAGAAACCGGTCGAACGGAATGCATACGCACTAAAGCAGGATAGGTAGAGGAGCCATGCGAGACAAATTTGTAAACTGTCGCATGGCTTTACAGACTTTACATACAGTTTAACGTCGTAGCTCTTGTGGGGGTAGAGTTATGGCGTTCTAGTCGCGAACAACATTGGTTTTAGCTTACGCTACAAAGAGAGGCCTAAATGCCTTCTGCATTTTTGATGGAGCAAAAGAAGGACGCTAACAAAGGGACGCCAAAATGCTTGCACAGAGTGTCTTGCAGGTTGTAAGTCAAGAGTAGCTGAAAGCCTTATCTGTAGGCCCCATTCTTTCAACAGTTTTCTCCTCACATTAGAACGTCAAACAACAGTCAACAAAGTCAGGCATACCTCCGGACAGACGCCTCTGCAGCACTGGTGAAAGAGTAACGGCATGAGCAGGCAAACCGCCAGAAACAACAATCCCACCGAAAGCGTAATCCAGATCCACAAGTCGTCGTAGCCAGCCTTTGTCTGGCCGGTCCACGTGTTGCGGAAGGCCCACGGATCACGAGGGTCGTTGATGTCCCAGAAGGGCATTTTGTGCGACGGCGCGGTGCAGCTTTAGTGCAGCATTGTCGCTGCAGTGACTAATGTCGCGCAACGCCGACTGACCGCCAGTAGCTATGTGTAAACATGGCTTGGGCCTGCAGCAGCTGCAAGCATAGTGCGCGAGAGTCCGCTGTTCCGGGTGCGCCGACCTCGCAGTCTCTTCTGATGCTTGCTGACCACAGGCTCACCCGAGGTCAGTACGGAGGACACGCATTTCGTTCTCATGACAACAATAAACAAAGTCGATAACGGGAAGCAGATGCAGTGACGGTACAGATCAGTCGTTGGGGTTCAAAAGCAGCACACGACGTGATAAACGACTCCACCGCGAGAATAGGCAAATTAGTTGGTGCTGAGGAGCGGCGCACTCCTGAGGTGCGTGAACCGAATATATGTTTTTACTAGCAAAAGATAGTCATAGTAACGACTATCGTCTCCGTAACCACGTTTGCAGCGTAAACTACTCACACATAGCGGCTTGCCAGATCCAGCTTTTGCCATTTCAGACTACGACGGAAACTACTAAGTGAAGTGTGAGTGTGTCATTATGCTATGCTAAACTGTTTTGCTACATACGTGCTCTTCCCCGACTGCTTTCAGCGCACGTGAGAAATTTCAGCGCACGCTGTTTGACCTTTCTTGCATTACCCCGCTTGCTGCCTAACAGTGCTCACGAGAGCGTTTCAAAGGGCGACTGCTGGTAGCTGACGCGAAAATGTTGGCGGCAAATTTTTGTTCTAGAACAGGAGGTACTGTAGGACGTTTCGTCGGCCGCAGTTTCATTTCACCGTTCAGTCGAGCGGGTGGCCCACTGGCGATAGGTGAACTGCTCCTACCCGGTGTTTATTTCCTCTTTGTCATCCTTTTCTTTCACTTGGTGTCTTTCTCACCAAGACCTTTTCATAGTGCCACGACAATAGTGTCATAGCGGAGAAAACCTTTTCGTTTCACGCCAAAGAAAAGTCTCTTGAACACTATTGACGAAGTGCTTTCCAAAGTTCTTGTTACCTTTGCTAGAACGAAGCACGTGTTCACCCCACTTAAGGACACGACACGCGCTAACTCCAACTGGATTTAGCTAACTCAAGTCGTCATGAGCAGCATCGAGAACGAGCAAGTGCACGGCGAGTCGGTCACCGGTTCGGAAGTGCACAACGAGACGGATATCTCGGAGGCGTCCGATGAGTCGCTGAACACCACGCCGGCCTCGTCCGAAGCTCACGGCATGCCAGCCACGCCTGCGGCGTCCGCTGACCGCAAGGTGACGTTCGACGCGAGCGCTGGCATGGCTACGCCCGAGCACCGTCCGGGCAAGGAAAAGGTAGGTACTGCTGGGGCACTGTCTTTCTTTTCGAGCTGAAGCTCACTTAAATCACTCTTAGAACTGTTTCATTAGCCAGTAATGACCGTTCTGTTTAGATCCAGTACACTATGGCCGTCCAGAAGGTGCACAAGGCTCGTCAGGAGTTCCACATGCAGTCTCCGAGCGACGCCGCGCTTTCGCCGTGCACGCAGAAGCTGTTCGGCCCGAGTCGCATCAAGGCTCCGAGCACGTCTCAGCCGCTGAGCGTCCTCCGCTCCAAGCAGCAGGCGGACATGGCCAAGTTCAACAACGGCGAGCCCCTCGACGACTAGGCAGCTCCACGAAGGACCTCCTTCGGTTATTCACCGTTGTCACCATTTTCTCGTGCATCGACTTCATTGTATGCGTCATGGACGTATCTCGTCTGCCAGCTGCGCTTGTATATTATGCGCGCGTGCTCGGCTCTTAAATCTAAGTCCTGTACTATGCAGACTAGACGTTCATAAAGACTTCATGACTTCTATAACTCTTTGCCTTGAACTCTAAGCGAACAGAATGAAACTCTGGACACGCTAGCCTGGAGCAATTGAACTTGCTCATGTTTTAAGCGACGTAGGTTTAGAGCGACGTAAGCTCACTAGAAATATTAGGCCTAGGGTTTCGTATACCAGTGCTGCTAAGCATAAAAGGCAGATCACTTGAAACTGCAAATGCAAGTATCATTGAAAACGTCCTAATACATGTATACAGATAATCGGAAAAGATACTTTGATCCAGTCGTCTTCGATGGCGGTCCTTCCCGTTTGCCTGCTGAGCCCGAATATTCACTCAACGAGGCACCTGATTACCGCTCTGACCGTTGATAGCTGCCCCTGCAGTAGGGGACTGTTGAACGGTCCATGTTTTACAATCACTTCTTCGGCGTATTCACTCCTAGCGTCGTCAATAACGTAACCGCAGAGCTGAGTGGGGGTAAAAGTAGGCCAGCACGAAGTTGTCTTGTCAATAATCTATCACGAAGTACTTCGCGATGGCCCTGCTTTCCCTCAGACGAGCCACGAGCAAAAGCAGCTTGTCAGACACTGTGTTTTACGGTTCACACGTCAAGAGAATGTGACTCTACCGGCATGGCTCAAGTTTACGGGAAGCGATCTGTCAGCAGACAGTATCAATTTCCGTTCCCGCACTACAGAAAGTTTGGCTGGGTAGCATGCGAGTTTGACGTGTACAATGTCTTGCAAAACACCAAGGTATTAACTGGCTAGTACTTCGTGGAACGTATCTCCATAGCCGGTGGCACTGCGGTGCTCTACGGTTTTCGACCAACAAATTTAAGCGTGGCAACAAAGCGACGTTGGAAGAACAAATTTTATTCGTAAAACAAAAACGGCATTACAAAGTATTGGTCATGTAAACTTACAACCAGTTACTGATATTTAACGAAGAAAAAATGCCAGGTAGAGGATGCACGTGTGTGTAAGCAATCTACGAATACAAATAGATTGACCTGACAACGGCGCTGAGTAAGGAGAAAGCAGAAGGCAAGACGAGAAGCGTGATGAAAGATTGCATGTTATTAGCCTCGTTGGGTCTACCGCGTCTTCGCCATGTCGCGATTGATCTCCTCCACGGTCTTGCCCTTGGTTTCGGGCACGTACTTCCAAGTGAAGGCGATGAAGAACCCGAGGAAGGCGACGAACACGAGGAAGGAGTATTGCCCGAGTGCGTTCTAAACAATGCGTGTTAGACCGATGACCAGTCGCGCGTAAACTTACGTTGAGCGGGAGGAACGACGTGCTGACGAGGAAGTTAGCGGACCAGTTGGAGAGCACTGCTAGCGAGTTGGCGTTGCCACGAGCGCTCGATGGGAAGATCTCACTGACGAAGAACCATGGGATGGAGCCTGGAAGAAGGGATTAGTCATCCACAACAGGCAAGTTGGCGGTTGTTCGGTTAATCATGAAAGCCATACTAGAGACAATAACGGCCAATGTTTTCGTGGTAAAAGTTTAAGCGTGATTTTACAAACCAATGCCTAGTACTAGTCTCTAGTAGCCTTTCGTTCCACTTAGATGAGTGCTTCGTACTGAGCGTAGCTCCCGACAAGTGTTCGTGCACTTTCAGCGATATCTTACCAGGTCCAGTAGCGAACGAGACGACAAACAATAGCACAAAGATGATCGACGCGTACGCAGCCCACGGGTTCTCTAGGCTTCCATCCGGTTGCTTGCCCTAAAATCCTCAATTATCGTGTGCTTCGCAAATGGCGTCTATTACAGATAGCGAGAGGCAGATGACGATGAAGAGGGACGAGAAGAACATGCCCACGAGACCGGTCAAATGCAGCGAGCGGCGACCGAACTTCGGGTGATCGACGAGCCATACGGACACGAGCGTCTGCGCGACGTTGATCGCGCCCATCGCGATGGTGGCGAAGAAGGGCTCGTTGCCCTTGAGGCCCGCGTCGCGGAAGATCTGCGTCGAGTAGAACATCGCCACGTTGATACCCGACAGCTGCTGCGAGAGCATCATCATGATGGCGATGAAGAGCGGCCAGCGAAGTGCGGGTCCGAACATGTCCCCGAAGGTGGTCTTCGGCTGGCTTCGTGCTGCAGCGGCTTCCTCCTTGATAACATCGAGTTCGACGGAAACCTAAATTCAGACAGTGCTTAGCTTGAAGAGTTAGTGCGTTACGTACGTCTTCACGGCCTCTCAGCTTCTTAAGATCCTTCTCGGCCTGCTCAGTACGGTTCTTCACGATCAGGTTGTACTTCGGTGACTCCGGAGAGAACGGCAGCACAGCCAGTTGGAACAGGCACGGAACCACCGTGAATGCTAAAACGTTCCGTCATGCACGTTGTTGTGCTTCTCGACTGTAAATGTGTAGTTCTGCAGTCAAAGCATCCTTACCGAAGATCAGCGGCCAGTTGTGCTCGTTTCCCCAGATGAACGGAAGGCCGAGGATCTGAGCCACGAGGATCGAGATCGTCACCAACAGCTGGTGGACACTTCCGAGCGTGCCACGCAAGTTGATCGGCGAGACTTCGGTAAGGTACATCGGCACGAGACCGGAGCTGAGACCTGCAACATCGAGTTAGAGACGGCTTATGATGAACTAAGGGCCGTACCGCATGAAAATCCAATGACGAGACGGCCGAGCGTGAACAGGTAGTATACGTCGACGAACTTGGCGAACGTCATCAAAGCAGCAGCGACGAATGCGAAGAGGTTGTTGAAGAGCAGCGCACCCTTGCGGCCCATTTTGTCGGCCATCCATCCGGACAGGAGACCGCCGACCATGCCACCGACGGCGAAAATTCCGACAGCAATAGACCTGAAGCAGTAAGCTTGTAACTATGGCTTCACCACTTCGCTTACCATTGCACGTCAGCCTGTTCGGCAGTTATAGTCGTATTATGGAGGTTGTAGTGGGACGATCGAATCCAATCCGTGATCAGACGTCCAGGGGAATTCACGCACCTGAAGAGTGATGCTAATTCGATTTACGCACGTGCACGTTAACATGCGCATAGTAGTCGGCCAAAGGACTATGACGTACCCAATGTGGTAGCCGAATTGAAACGAACTGCCGATGGTAACGGCCGCGACGGCGATTGCCAACGGAGTCGTCAAACGGCCCTGAAAAAGTGGGATACGTAAAACTTGTGCAAGGTCTCTTCAGCATATTTGTCAAGTTTCATATGGACGAATAAGTTGCAACAGACAAAGGAGACGAAACGGACGCAATAGTAAGTGATGCTGGATACGGGAATCTAATCTAATTACCTCTGGAAACCCGTGGTCTAGAGACGCGCTTGGTTGCAAAAGAGGCGATCGTTCATCCATTAAGACGAAGTAAATTAAAGCAATACGCGTGCATGCCAATGCGCGTACCTCGAGACATTCCTTGCCGCAAAACTTCGAAATCGACGACAACTGTTCTCGTTTACTGCGACCTCCGTTGAGGTTGGTAAACAAATGATAAGGGAGGTAGTTAAACGAAAGGGGAATGCTGAGGCTCCGCAAAGAACCAAGAGGCTGCAGGTTAGTGGATTTTTAGCCTCTTCTACTTATGACACTAGACATTCAGGCTTCAACGTTGACTGGTCAAGACTGGCAAGGAAGACGGACCGGGAAAACATGCAAGAGTCAGGTAGCAGATCATTCGGGTCTTTCTGAAGTCGCACAGCCAGACGCTTACCTCAAGCCTAGGGTCCAGATCATTTCCCACCTTCTTTGCCATTCTTCCGGACAATTGATTTAGGTTTAGCGGGCAATCACCTGCGGTGACACAACGGCGATGGAACAAGTGGCGGAGAACTTGATGATGCACTCCCTTGTGGGTTCGTTAAAGACGCGCATGTCTTGAGGCGTGTGAAGGTGCCTCGAGAACGCCTCTTCCTGCGGTCCATTGAACGCCGAAAAAAAACACCAGGACCAACCGGGCGCGCCGAAAACAGCGGTTCGCGTGCCTCGATCATTGGTCGAACAGTGCACTCCCGACACGTTAGGCGCACCTAATTTCAACAGCCGCGCATGCTTCTTCTATTCATGCTCATGGCGCGTCAATGCCGCGCTGCTCAGCACGCAGCGGAACTCTGCTCAGCGAAATGGCGGTCCATTGTACGTGTCAAGAAAACACGTCATTGTGTCCCGTATTTTGGGGTTTGTGTATGTCAATAAACAGGACCTTGCTTATACGCCTGTAGCTTGCTTCAGGATCGTTGCGTAATCGAGAACAATGAGAGTGGATCGGACGCCTCGGAAAACGTTAGGGATTTCTATACACGCAGGAGTAAATATTTGTCCATGTGAATCGTAGCGGTAAACAAGCTTGATCTGAGGTTGGTAAGTCGTCTTAGTTGCACTATCATACGTGCCATCAATAGCGCTAGGCTTCTAGCGCGGGAAGGCATGATCTGCTTCAAGACGGCGTCAGAAAGGGAATGAGATCAAGTGATAAGAAGCATGCTTGTAAGAAGCCCATACTAGACTGCAAAAAAGGTGGACCTCACCTCCTCCATGATCGGTTGCCTGCAATGAAGTGGAAGGGGCGAGCTAACGGGCGTGTCCGGCTGCTGCGTCTCGTATGGAACTTTGCAAAACCACGCCGGAAAAGCCGCGACACTCATTTCGACTATGTTGCCTTTTCATTGCTGGTTTGGGAAGTCATCTCACAACATAAACTAACTGCAGAGAGATGGACGGAGACAAAAAATAGCGCTGGTGTCTATTGCAGGAAGTATTTTTAGTCTTAAGGTAAGGTTATTTGAGGACTGTTATCATTCTGCCTTTTGACGATACCATGCGAGTTCTGAGCTGCAGCTTCATCTTGCAAGCGCGCGTTGGTCATTCGTTGCAGTGGCCTCATACCGCATGTGCAAAGCAGTCTGCGGAATGCTATCAATCCTTGGACGATTCCCGCGTTCATCTTTTCCGCCGTTCACCTGGCGGCTAATTCTCGCAACTCCCGGACACCTCGGGAATTTATTGCGCTTCGATCGCTTCACGAAGATCGATGGCGCGTCTTGCGCCATTCATTACGCACTTCTTTCTCGGCGGCGCTTTTTACTTCGGATTCCTTCGTGCAAACTCCGCTTTCTACACCACGAATGCCACTTTGTTTGTCGTCGGACGACCGTACGTGTCCCCGCGAGCCGCCTGTGTGGACAGCACTCTCGATGAGAATCGCAGCGGTGAACTCGAGGGCAATTGTCGCTCGAGACGTATGAATAGCCTCAGCCGCACGTCGGCCTTGGGAGTGCATTAGGCGCCGTCGAAACGTCGAAATGATCCGAAATTATGGCGAGACCCGGCCCACGTCGCGTTGACCTCAAGTAGCGAAGCGAGCGCGCTGATCGGAACGGTCAGTGAACACAGAGGGATAACAACTCAGAGTTGTGCGGACATTCCAAGTAGCGCGCCTGGTGAAATTGAACAGAGAGGAAATGGACACCACATTACGAGGGTTGAGGGCCGATAATTGTCATGTTCAGGCGAGTTATGACAGACACCGAGACGTAACGAACGCGTACCAGGCGTCAATAAAGTTGCCCACTGAAAATAGAACAAATTCCTCGCGAAAGGCTACTTAAGGCTACGGATGGCCACAGTTATGATCCTACCTGTCAGAGCTCATCAGCGGCCACAATAGCGGGACCTACGAGGAAGCAGATTAACCATGTCTGATATGTTAGGAGGCACATGCGACTGGGATGGCTGGACCTAGGGTAGAAAGATTGCTCTCCATGACTCTTTTTGTACCTCTATGGAAGCTTAATTAAGAAGCAGAGGCGTAAAACTTGCACTATTTTTCGGGAAGAATAGAATATCTCCGAGGATGAATAAAACACATTTATGAATGGATACTGAACAAAGGCGCAGTCTCATTAACTATCCTTAGCCCACATGCACTTACCTCAAGCTTCGACTGATCCGGCGCGTTGAGCGCTTTGGCGGCACCCTCCGGCGTGAGGAGCTTCTCCTGCTGCTCCACGTCAGCGGACCCCGCCAGTCGAGTCTTCTCGTTATCCGTTGAAGTCATTTGCAAGACCCTAAAACTCCGAAGATGCTTGCCTGTACATAAAAAGCGCTGCTGCGAATAGGTGCAGAACTCGCGGAAATTTCGGTCAACACCAAAATGCACTGATAACGCGCGCTACGGGAATCAATGTGTGTGCGCCGGTGCGACAGGTGCCCAGCCAGAGGAGAGCGGTTGGGGCTTAGAGTAAGAAGATTCCTCCGCGTTTTCTCCCCTGCATCTTATGAGACCTTTTTTCGTTGCTGTACTACTGAGAGGAAACATCCACTCACCAAGAGGGATGCATTTTACCTATCTGCATAAAGCAGACGGTTGTAAGGCTTAGTCGTTTTCGAGAAAGATATTTTAGTTGCTTGGACAAATCGAAAACCGCCAAGGAAAGGGAATTAGAAACCTTAACGAAATCCTGGTAGAACAGAGCTATTCGCTAAATGCTTGTCGGATAAATTCAAAGGATTTTTGCGGATTGTTTCGCGCTACAGAGATTAAGTGTTAAGCGCGACTGAACCGCTTGCGCTGGTGGCGGTCGACTTTTGATCTGTGAGTTCGTTTGCGTTCGCAATCGCCCAACAAAACAGTGTTCGGAAGACACTCCTGACGTTGACGCGGGCGGAAGAAGCAGCGGAAGAGAAAACGGCGAAAAGGCCGCCGTTCACCCCCACACACGTGCTGGCTAGCTAGCCATCCGAGATGCTAGCTAGCCAGCCAGCCATCCGCCTTCGAGCCAGTCGACGCTCGGAAGCTGCTGCATCCGAGCCGAACGGCCATGCGGCTGACAGCGAGCCAAGCGAGGAATGCGTCAGCGCGCCGCGAATGCGACAAGTGTCCCATTCCGAACGGCCGTTCGAATGACTGAGGTGACAGGCGTAAACAACCGCGTGAGCCAGCAGTGAGTGGATCGTCGCTACCTCGGAAAGGACAGGCGTCGCAGTAGCCGCCGAACGACGTCGTTGGATAGGACGGATCGCAGAAGTGGAACACGTTGTTGTGGCCTTCAATGGGTCACTCCAAGTGTCACATTTCGAGCGGGAAATATGACGGAATAATTAGCACTATGAATTTCACGAGCGGTCGGAATTATACATGAAGCGAGCGCAACACAGCGTTGCTGCTAACGGCTACCCGCAATTCGGGTCCCATAATCACGGTTCGCGCCGCTTAGTAATCTGTTCGGAAGCGGGGTCTGTACGCAATTAAGGTTAGGCTTAGGAAAGTGAACTAAAGATTGGGACCCAGAATACGTGTACCCAAATTACCGGGATCCAAATGCGGGATACTTAGCAGCCCGAAATTACTAGTAGTTCGGTCTGCAAAGGGAAGTTGTGCGAACAAGGGACGCACGGACACTTCGAGGTGCTGTCGGGTAAATGTAAAGATCGGATAGTAAAATACATGGCTTTTGAAAAAAAACGCACTTAGCAGCGATTGCACACAACCGATTTCAATTCGACAGGTTAACTTTGCACGTCGGACTGAGCAATAAGAGAAAAGGCAATGCCACCAAACGAGGCGGTTACTTTTAGGACTACTATCGCAAGCTGTGAAGTTCGCGAGCGTCACTGTGGCAGCCAGAGCGTGCATGCGGTCACTCTAAGCTTGTTTGTATGCGACTGCATGCGCAGTAAAGGAATGATCGCGAAGAACCTTACTACAAGCATTATGGGGTAAACAAAACAAGCTGTAACGAGAGTTGTTTTCGTTAAGCAGTCTAGCAGTGACGCGATGAATGATGCAAACAGCGGAAAGAGAAGAAATGGCGCGGCGCGGATGGCGTTGACCTGCTCGAAGGGACGCCGGCAAAAGAGGCCCAAGCCCGAGCCACGTGCGGTGGGAGGGCAGTGGACGGTGGCTATCGCTGCTGACCTCTTCTGAATGGGATAATAAGTGTTCCGTAATGAACGGCGGACGCCATAAGACCACATTTCTCAGCGCGGAATGATACGACTAATTGCAAAAACCGCCGCAAGTCTGCACAGTTCCCATGTGCACACAAAACGATGCACGTGAGAAATCCTGGTCCAAGCAGTTTATCGTGGCCGATAGACAAGTAAAAACAATATACAATAGCGGGTATCCACCCGCTACCTAATTAGCGGGAGTAAGCGTGCCGCATGACTCCGTGGCGGCTGCGCGGAACGCAATGCCGGGACGCCGGAACTCATTATGCTCGCGAATCCCATCGGCTTTCTTTCCTCCTCCGGCCATGCGCTAGCCGGCTAGGGTGCACGTTGTTTTCCTCACGTATTGCGTAAATAGCCGTAGCGCCGCACAACGAGAAAACAGCCGGCCGTTGACCGCCGTTAGCTAAGCATTCGAGAAGCGGCGGCGAACGAGAGCGCAAAGAGCGACCAATGCACTCCACCGGCTGCTAGTTGCGCAGGCACAACAGCTGTGGCCTTTTAGAGTGGGCACGCAATCCAACATACGTTTAAGTCACTCGTTACGAAATAAGACGTGTGCCCGGAAGGAATCACAGAATGAATAACGAACGCTTAGAGACTTTCCGTTTAGCAAATGTTTCTTAAGTGAACTTGGTCCGAATTACGCGCATTGTTGCCTTGAAAATACACTCGAAAATAACATTTGTAACTGTCCCAATCAACTGCCAGGAAGATGACTGATTCAAGAAACTTTGTTGCCAGAAAACCGCTTTTTGCCTCTTGCGCAGGCATCCTAGCGCTTCACGCACATCATGGTAGCAGCCAGTTACAGTCTCAGCTCCTGCCGGTAGTAAACCTTGGTGCGACCATGCTTGGTTGCCGGATTTTAAGCTTGGTGTCAGTGCACGGTAACGTTGGACATACTGAACGTACCGAGAAAACCGACCACTCGACGACGCTATAACAGTTTTCCAATCTTGTGGAAGAAATGCCTATGCTTGTGCGGCCAAGGCAAACATGTGCATACGCACAGTGATGTACGTAAACACGAAGCATTATCAAACTAGGACTATGTTGACGTCAACATGAGTCCTGTAAATACCGGTAGCTCTCGCGCGTAAATCGCCAGATAGAAGAACTAAATCTGAAGCGAAACGTTGGCGGCTCGTTATTTTCGAGGTTTCTAGCTGGCTGCGCTCTTCAAAATGTTAAGACGCTCATTTCCCACTTTTAACTGAGCTAACGTTTTCCGCTATTGTTTTAGCTCAGTTTACGACTAGTTTATTCGTGGTTTAGACTCTCTATGCGCCCCGTTCCAAAGGGAGCGCCCGCAACCGGATGGCTTTGGGTGCGCAGCAGATTCCCGGTCTTGGACCAGCTCAAGGTCCGGCGACCCGAGCCCGGCACAGTTGCAGTAATCGGCACCGTTTCCCTGATCGCCGTCGCATTCTTTGCAGTCGGCATCTACCCAAAAATCTACCACGAGGACTTCGAGAAGAAGCAGAAAGAGGTTCGGTCCCGGATGCGCCTCAATCAGTCGCAGTTAGCCGGCCACATGCCCGTCTGGTCGGACCCCTTCGACAGAGAGAAGGCGAAGCCGGCCGCGTCTTCTTAACCGAATGTGCCTTTCCATGTGTATAGTGCTCTTGTTATTTGCGTTTTTCATAGGTTGCCAGTATGGAAAGAATAAAGCTTTGCTCACGCTCTACATTCAACGGACGCTCGAGCGTTTGTCTCGCTTATATCTTCGGCGGACGTGCTTTTCCAGTTTCCTCAACATTAGCCGTGCCTATTCAAATCTTCACGGTGCAGTCCATTCGGTACCCCAAGATTTGCAGCAGTAAATTTTGGGATTGCGCATTCAAGTCCTTCGTTAAAATCGGGGGTGAAACCATGCTACAGAGTCACGATGAATTCCGTTACAGCAGGTTGGAACCTACGCTAAACTAACAGAATGCTCGTACTGCTGGTGAACGAAACGTAATGTCATTAATGTCATTTGGTATTTAGTCATGTCCGACCAAGCTACGACCGTCGATCCGGAGGCCAGCGAGAACGGAAAGAGCCACGACAAGAGGCAGTCTCTCGATGGTTCTGCCGCTATGGACGATACCGCTAGGAGCAGCCTCGACCAGGCTCAGTCTCCGAACGAAGGCGGCAGGACCTCCGATGCTTCTTCAGCTGTGAAAGAGAGCAACGGAGGCAGTTTGGCCCAGACTCAGTCGACCGGTGCTTCTACCGACATTGACGAAGACGTCAAAAACCGTCAGAAACCGACTCCGCTGGTGCCGCAATCGCTGCGATGCAAGATCGTGCTGGTCCAGAACGACATCACGCAGCTTTCGGTGGACGCTATCGTCAACGCGGCGAACTCGGAGCTGGCACCGGGTGCTGGTGTATGCGGTGCCATTTTCCGCGCGGCCGGCAGGGACCTCTATAATGAGTGCAAGGAGATGAACGGCTGCGCTACTGGCGACGCGGTGCTCACGCAGGCGTACGGCATCGAGCAGATCAAGGGTGCGTTTACTCATTATCAATGCGACATTCACTCAGTCCCTCAAGAACACTTTGGTTCTTGGCCCGTTGTCTTAGTAGTGCACTATTACGTTAAACTCATATAGACATGGGTTTCAGGCATAATCCACGCGGTCGGGCCGATGGTCTTCGGTGGTCTTACGGACGAGGACCGTCAACTGCTCGCTAGCTGCTACCAGCGATCACTGGATATCTGCAAGAAGCACGAGCTGCGCAGCATCGCCTTCCCATGCATATCGACCGGGATCTACGGCTTCCCGAACGACGCAGCCGCGGAGACAGTGCTGAACGCCGTCCGGGAATGGCTCCAGCACGGCGACAATGACCAGAAGGTCGACACGGTGGTTTTCTGCGTATTCCTCGACAAGGACCTCCACTTGTACCGCGCGCTCATTCCGAAGTTCTTCGTCAACTACGTAGACACGACCGTCAAGGCGACTCAATCTGAGAAGCAAGATCAGGAGGAACGTGCGCAGGAGCCGCAGGTGTCGGATGAGGAGCCGATGGAGACGGAAGACAGCGGAATGTCGCGCAACAACTTTGATCTCAGCAAATTCACCGACGATCAGGAGGTAACCCGACGACACCTCCCTTTCACCAAAGAGTCGTCCATTACAGGCAATCGAGCTTAATCAATGCCGCGTCGATGCGATTCCTAACCTCTCCAGGTTCACTAATCTTGAGGTATGCACCTGCTCATCCAATCGCTTTTATTGACAAATGTTTTAGTTGCTCGGTTTCCGCAATAACCTCCTCACGTCGATCAACGACAACCTCGTTCATACGACACTGACGGAGCTGGACTTGTACGAGAACCAGATTACGGAGATTCGTGGCCTAGACGCGCTGGTCAACTTGGAGATCCTGGACGTTAGCTACAATCGTCTAAGGAAGATCCAAGGTCCGTCCTCTGCCGCCTTGATTGGGATTGCGTGGCATTGTTGGACCTTTCCCTAATGAATTGTTTTAGGACTCACTAATCTCGTCAAGCTGAAGCGCATCTATTTCGTGCACAACAAGATCGAGAAGATCGAGGGCCTCGACACGCTCGTCAACCTGGAGCTGCTTGAGCTGGGCGACAACCGCATCAAGACCATCGAGAACCTCGACAACCAGCACAGTCTCCGAGAGCTTTACCTGGGCAAGAACAAGATCCGCAAGATCGAGAACATCTCACATCTCTCGAAGCTCCGCGTGCTCAACATTCCCGTAAGTCACTCCTGACCGGTAAACGGCTCCAACGGAGAGTTTCAGGGAAACCGCATCACTAAGCTGGAGAATCTCGACACGCTGGTGGATTTGGAAGAGCTTCACGTCGCCGAGCAGGGAATCGAGACCTTTGACGGCATTCAGAAGCTGGTACGCATTCCGCATGGTCACTGACCCCATCAAGCGCTCTTACCAGCTTGTTACCAGATCAGAGAATACTTTCCTTAAGCGATGGCTTTTGCAATCTGAGTAGCTAATGCATTCCCAAAGTTGAATCACGGCTCAGCCGGTAAAAGAGGTGTCTCTAGTTCGTACACGCATTTGTTTAGAACAAGCTGAAGCTGATCGATGCTGCCAAGAACTCGATCGTTAGCCTTGACCATCTGGATCATCTGCAGCTGCTGGAGGATCTATGGGTGAGTAATGCTTTCGCTTCCTCTTTAAACGACGCCCTTTTAGCTTAACGAAAACAAGGTCTCGCAGTGGCCCGAGGTGGACAAGCTGGCCAAGCTTGCGAAGCTGGAAACGGTCTACCTGGAAGGCAATCCGATTCAGACCCAGGACCGCAACAACTACCGCCGCAAGGTCATTCTGGCCCTTCAGCAGGTCACCCAAGTCGACGCTACTCAATGCCGCTAATTTCGCTGCTACAGCTGCGCTATTCATGTAGTTTTGAGACGACTTCGTTTGTTGTGATATTCTCGCGGACCATAAACGCTCTGAGTCACTCAAACAGATTGCAAAGTTAGAGCTTGGGTAGAAGTCGGGCTAGCAAACACGTGCGGACAATTTCTCGACATTATCTGTAGGGGGCATGTCAAACCTCCTAGACATTCAGGGCATCCGAATCTGTTTTTGCAAGCAGTGTCTTACACAGAGGTATACTGCTAAATTCTGTCTTGGTGTCTTAGTGCAGTGCGGCTTGTAACACGAATAGTCTAGGTTACATTTTATGATAAATAACAAATACAATTCGCAACATGCATTTGGATTACGTGGGTAAAGCAAAATACGGAGGAAGGAATGAATTATTGTCGTCAAATGTCGAAGACGCCGCGTCTACTGCGCTGCTTGCTGTGCGTGCGACTCGTGGCACTGACAGTTTCCCGGCGGGCATTTGCAGTTTGCGCCACACTTGCAGTCGTCACAGCATTTTTCTAAAGAAGCTTTGTCTTGCATCTGCTTCAAGTCGCTGCTTGGCTTACCCTTGCATCCGCCCTCGTCGGTGCAGCACTTCTTGTCCTTGCAGCACTGGCAGTCGGCGGGGCATTTGCAGTTAGCGGCACCTGAAGAAAGAACTGATGCGGCGACAGTTAGTCTACAATAAAATTTCAAAAAAAACCTAGGCCACAAAATAGAAAGAATATGCTCCAGCCTACATTAGCCAAGGTATATCTGCTGTTAAACGGGTCTCAGGGGCACGCTCTAAGCCTACATCTGTGATAAAATGCCGTGTAAACAACATCACCGCAGTAGTCCAACCTAGGTGAGAAGTAGAAGGTACTTACCACAGTTGCAGGTCATTGTCGGAATTGGTACTTGTTAGGTGTTTCGCTCAAAGCAAATCGATGTACTACTGACTAACTCAGGCAAGCCACACGGATATTTATACGCAAGAGCACGCCCAGCACGAGAGAGCGCGTGAAGCGCGGGATGCTTCCGCAAGGGGGCATGGCTGCCGTCGTTGGTCACGCTGAGAGTAAATAATATTCCGCGGGAAACACATTGCAAAAGGAGAGCCAGGGGCAGGAAATGAATTGAGTAATGATAAAAGCGGGTAAACACGTGCTACCGACCGCTATCTTTGGAACTGCGGCCTGCGTGCATGAGCCGGAATGTGATCAGAACATGTCTTAGGACTCGTAAGAGATCATATTGTCAGTCTTCGCGATACCGTTGCCGAATCGCTCGGGGGAGGTGTAGTTTCGAATCTTACCTAGGGACCACTGAAAATCTAAGAAGTCACAGCCAGTTGAAAGATAATTACTGGAAGCAACTGTAGAACGACAAGTCAACAGATAACGAAACAAGGATGTGACGATTGGTTCCAGGCAAAAAGCACCGAAACTGCGTCGTGCCCCGAATAAGCCCTAGACCTATGTACACGCCTTGTAAGGATACTGCTGGCTTTTAAGGTACAGCGTGCATTGACAGGCCCCATCAGGCACGTCAGTTGCTGCGCTACATTTGGTAACGGACCAAGCCAATGCAATAGGAAAATGCCGTGAACAACGCGACTTCCACTAATTTACTTCCCGAAAAATACTCGTAGTTATTGAGATCACCGGGCATTGCCTGTTTGCGACCTCGTGAAAGGCAGGCACTGTTTGTGAACGACATGAGAAAGAGTCGATGAGCGGCCACCAGTATATGCTGCCGAAGCCTGGCGTATTATTCCGAGAATAGTTTGTTATTCTCGGAAGTATCGCGGCTGCGTCGTGGTCGTGTTTGTGGGAGATAACTCGCTTGGCGACTGTGACACTGTTGAGCCAGGCCTTGGCTCGGGTTCCGGCGTGCCGGATCGCAGAACGACACCGAGCGATGGCCGTCGGTCTTGCTGTTGCATAAGGCGGTAGACGCTCTGCAGAAGCCGCGTGCAGTTGTCCATCTTGCGGTCCATAGCGGTCATCTACAACTTGATCGTATAATATGTTCACCATGATGCATAGAAACTCGTTGCCCACAGTGTGCTCAAGCTGTGCTAAGCCTAGGACCAAGAAGGTGAATTGTTAGCAACGTCAACCGAGAAAATGCCATTACTCTATAACCTTGATTAGTCGCCCTCCTTTTTTTGGTACTCAAAGCCAAATAAAGTACTGCTCTTGGATGCTACTATTGGCACGCATGGAAGTTTCGCTCTTTTTACTGAAAACTTCCCATACCTACCTGCATTTCCACTCGGGTGAGCCTAGCACCTATCGTCATCGAATGGCTCTTCCTTCCGTTCGTTTGGTACTGACCCGGCTTTCCGAGTGTTTGATCTAACCTAAATGCGACCTTCAGCTGATCCATCATCTGAACGCCTCATACCTGCGCTGAAGCTCCTTGATCCTGACCATGAGATTCAGGTGGCCCTGTGAGTATTGCTCGATGACGTCTCGGACGTCGTAGGGCTTCCTCGCTTGCTGGAACTTGCGCCGAGCCACGAAGTACTTGATCTTACGTATGGCTCGGATGGCATTCTTGTGGACTTCCGTGAGCTCACAGACGCTAAAAGAGCAATGAATAGGCGGTAGCGAAAAAGCAACATACTGTGAGATGCGAATTATTGCTCCGCTGTTGTCAACTTCGTTCTCGTTTTCAGCGTCCTCGGACTTGGACTCGAACAAGCTGCCCTTCTTGCGCGGGTTGCACCCTTGAACTAAAGCGTATTGAAAGCCAAGGCATGAGATTCGTCAAGACAATTAAGGCCTATCGGGTAGTTTAAGTTTTAAACTTGCAGGAGCCTACACTGAAAACCTACCTTTCCGCCTTAGGGCTAAAATTTTATTCTCCTAGTTGATTGTCCTAAAAACTAGCAATGCTGAAGCCCGCTTCACCCGTTTTAAGCTCCATCGACCACGCTACGGGCCAGCTTATAGTGAATGCTCGGCATGGACCAAATACCACATGGACATCCCCGGAACTTGGCACACGATAGCTTTGTTCCGTACATCTTCCAGGCGGTGAATCCTTCGTGTCCTCGTACTCTCCGTCACTGTCTTTTAGTTTCGCATTCTCCGCATTGTCGGTAGATCCTGATGAGCGCATCCGGCTCCTACAAAGGCACGCTCTTTTCAAGGTGTCAAAACGGGCTTACTTCTGCACAACATTCTTCCCCCTCCACATCGATGCCACCGAGTTCTGCTTCTTGACTCGTTGGACGATGTTAGAGTTGTTCCCCACCTTCGTGTTGTGAACGTCCTCTTTGTGGTTTGCTAATGGGTCCACGTGTACTTGCCTAAACAACAGTTGGTTCTTGCTTAGTTGCTCATGAAAGGTGCTTACCATGTGGCGGTGGACTTCGAGCATCTGTCTGCTGCATAGCACCGCCATAAGCACTGAATGAGCGTCGCTGCAGCCGGAATCTGACGGTTGAAGTGCTTCTGACGTTGTTTCTGTTGGACTTTCAGGGCGAAACCCGAACCAAGGATACCCTAGAAGAGTCAGCTAAAGGAGCAATCGGGCATGAACCTACCGCTGGCAACGCGAAGAAAGAAATGGCGAAGATCGCAAAGCATGAAGCAACGATCCTGCCGATCCACGTCTGCGGGACGACGTCGCCATACCCGATTGTTGTCATTGTTATCTAAAGACTTACGGTTGAAATGCTTAGGCATGAATGACTTCTGAGGCTTCGGTTGGAAAAGGTTCAAGCTTTCGCAAAGCAAAACTGCTTACCACACCCCACCACAACGCGTCTGCATAGCTCGTGAACGCAGCCTTTCCATCCGGTCCGATCTGGTCCTTTTCCGCCAAATATACAAAATACGATGAGAATATGAGGCCAAGGAAGCCGATGTAAAGCGTCGTGATAAGCTCTTGTCGATGAATGGATACGACCGATCCCAAGAGGCGCCTGAACGAAATTATGACGACCGACATCAGACGGACGCATCACACGTCATGCAAACAAGGCATACCATGTCCCTCCTTGCCGATCCACGTGCAGCATGCGAAGGATCTGAAGGAATCGCACGCCTCGGATAGCGCTAGTCGCGAAGACCTTTCCCTCGGAACCGACGCTTATGACGATTATGCTTGCCATGACCACGCAAAGGTCTAAATCCGCTTGTCCCGCGCTTCCTTAGCAAAGACCGAAGGCTTGTATCAAGGGTCTGTTTCAACAGATCACCTTACCAATAATGGAAATGGGCTTTCTTGCGAACTTCAAGCGTCCGAAGAAGCCGAGATATTTCGACCTGCACCCGGCAGCCCATAGCCGGACGCAGTATTCAAGACCAAAGAATACAACCAAGAATGCTTCCTAAAACACATCATTCGTGAGGCTACGTGAGAGCGGGACTCACCATGAAGAACAACGCTTCACCCGCTCGTTTCGTATAGGACTCGACGGTCGAAAGGACGCTGAGAATAAGGCAGAACAGCACCAGCATAAAGACACTGAAAGACAAGACTGTAGGAATCGAACGTATAGCCGGCGTGGCGTACCTGAAGTGATACACGAAGCATTTCCACCCGGTTGGCCGCTCCAGGAAATTGTACACCTTGCCCTTGAGAGTCGGTTTCATCGCTTTCCGCTCGCGAACGTTCCGAAAGCGATTGTCGAACATCTGAAAGAGAAGCTTTACGGAATGAAATTACGGGTTAAGCCTTATGCGTGCCACATTACCCAGTACCCAGACTTCTGAGCTAATCGGCATGTTCTGTACGCGATCTCGACTGCTAGGCTGAGATTAGTTTGGGAAGATACGTAAAAGTGAATCACGAATTTCACATACAATGGATCTTGGGTCCGTGTTTCCGCGTATATCCAGGAGAGATACTAGTGGATACGAGGCATGCGAAAATGGGCGACTAACATTCACGCCAAGCGTCAACCCGTATACCAAATGAAAAAAGTTTCGCCATTGGCGTTGGCAAACGAAAACTACACTAACAACTGGCAGGTGGAACCTATAATAACCTCCGACCTTTGTGCTAACTAGAGTATGGGGGTTTGCATAGGCAAGAGGTACGCAGGTACGATTGCAACTTACATCTTCATCCACAAGGTCTAGAACATCCATTGTGAGGCCGGGTTAGGCTTTATGCAATACCGTCAACAAGCAGTTAGCACAATGCAGGCGTTTTCTACGCACGGTCCCAGTACCAAATGCGGAATATCCTTGTAGCAACGTGAGAATTCAGGACTCGCACGGAAAGTCAAGCCATGTCGTTTACTTTGACGTGACTAACCTTTTCTAGGACATTGCCCCGGAACACCTCGAACGGCATCGTCGCCTCGAGACTGGTCTGTCGCTCCAACAGCCCCACGCCACCGTTGCCGCTGCCGCCGCCACCGACTCCCACTTCGACGGTGGCGGGGTGGATGGAGAGAAGTGAGTTCTGCGATCGCATGGCGTCGTCCTGGCCGGCTACTCGGTTGCCGTCGTGTTGCTGCAGGCCCTGAGCGGGGGCTTCCTGGAACGCCTCGGATTAGTCTGATTTCTGGACTCGGCCCCGCGCCAGACGCATTGCATACAACCGGTGGTTAGCGCTCCGGTAGGGAGGGTTAACGAGCGCATTATTACGGTCCCACACAGGCATAGATAAAGGCCGGTTGTCGGCCGGTGGTGGCACTAATCCAAGCGCTATACTGCCGCCGGATGTGTGATATTAAAGCTTGGGGATCGCGCAGTTGGACAGACAAGAAAACGGGAGCGAGCGCGCGCAGAAGGCAGCTAGGGAATGAGCATGACGCAGATTAGCGACGTTTTTAGAAGCGGGGCTCATACCTCCCGTCATTGTTTGTGCAGAAAGGGATTTATGCTATACATGCGCGTTATTTAATGACGTAGGCATTGAATGCGAGGAAGGTATGTTGGTTGCGAAACTGTGCCATGGCATGTAGGGAAACGCTAACTTAGGTGGAGATGTCCTTACACGGCACATGCTGTTGGTACGCATAGGTGTCACACAAGGGAAGACATTTAATCCCGCTCATCGTCACGCCCCATGAATTCCATCAGTAATCTAACGTTTTAGGCGCTTGTCAGTTCCTGGGTTGTGCTTATGGATACACAACTTCAGGCTTTGACCTCACTGTCGCAACGAGCTAACCCTGGGCCGCATCGAAGCAGTTAGGAAAAGCTTTCCAGAGGTCTAGTAGCCCAGAACAGGAGTTCCAAAGCAGAACAAAAGCGGATCTGCTCGTGGGACTGTGAACGGGAAGGGAGCGTTCCCAGACACGTGCTACGGTGAGCAGCCGGGCAAGGACATTGGTGGCAGCAGTCGTCCATTCCATTAGCCTGCATCGCACGAGCCTCATGCTCGTGAGGCGGCCAAGAAGGTGGTAGTCGTAAAAAGTCCGCGCCTAAGCCCCATCGAGAAACACCTTGGCCGCGTAAGGTCGACCGCTGATGACTACTACGCAATCAACGCTTGTGCTGCTATGCCATGGTAGACCGTCGGCGTATCAGGGACCAGTCGGCCACGTCCGTCGGATTGTGCCGGACGTCGCAAGAAAGTGCGTTCGTCTCCGGGGCAACCGTTAGCGTCGGGCACACGCAACGTAATCAGTCGGGTTGCGTGTCGGGTAATTCCCCACAGGTTATTCGTCGTCGTCCAGAATCCCCCGTTGCCCAGGACAGGCCTTTGTTAGCGCCGCGGTAAAGGGCACGCCGGGATTCATTGACAAGACAATATCGCATCCGGTGTCGATCCGCATAGTGACTTACTCATTGAATCCCGAAGGAGTCGTTCAGCAAACGTAGGTGGCTTGCATCGATGAGAAAGCTCTGAATAGTATAAGGATCGTGTGCAATGTGAAACATCTAATTAACGTATTTAGCAAACGTGCATCGCGATGTAGTTCACACGGAATAGGGCCTTAACGACCCCATATGAGAGACAAGTGGAGGTAACCTGCAGAACTATTTCTATTTTGCCTGATAGTTTGTCCCCGTCCTCATACCCATCCGGACGTGATGAGGACGAGCACGAAAAAAAGGTTGGACGTGAACGAGGTTGTAAGTTTTGTCAGTACGAGGATGGTGTTTTCGGACGAAGTAAAAACTGGGTCTGCTGAACATTTAGTTTGTCTATGTGTGCATGCACTTAGCGAACACTGTGGTAAAATGGCCACTTACATAAGGTCAAAAACCTCCCGTGATTATTACATAAGAAAGTGCGTTATCGACCCCTGTTGCGACTCATTAGCGCCATGCTTACGCATCGCCCGCGTCTTGTAAATTTACGACCTCAACTCTCATATCTTTATGTGCCCCGGAGTGCCTGCGAAGTGTTTTCACAGGGCAACGTTTTGTAGGGTAAACACGAAAGGTCAAGCGTCTGCAGAAAACGTACTGGCGTATACATGCGTTTGTTCGAAGAACTGAAGCCCAGTGCAACTAAAATAACGCGATAAACTTTTTCGTATTTGTGCCGCCATAAAATCCATTTGACGATACGGAACGTTAAACTGGCAACTTCTAGCACTCTGCAGGATAACCTTAGAACTACCCATACAGATTAAGAAAGGGCTTCTCAATCTACTCAGTAGACAGGCTGGTGGTCAAATTTCATGTTGCCAACTGTGTCTAAAATGTAATCGCAAGTAGATCCGAGTATAGTACCGGTTATGCTCCGAACACGAATGACCGAAGCACCAGTCCTTGAAACTTAGTGGAAGCGCAACCTCCTAGGAACTTAGCCTACTGGTACTACCCAAGGAAGGGAGCTCAGTGCGTCATCGTCTTAGCCCCGGATAATCCTCGAAACATTGTCACTATGCATTCGTTCTACCACTTACGAGTGGGTTGTCTAGCGCCTATGTACGGACACGAATAGCCATGCTAGCAAGTAATGCGGGGGCACCTCATTATACCAAGTTGGTCGGCAGCAGATCCAGACTCACAGAATACCCTGCAATGAAAGAGGACGTTCCTACGTCGTTACTAAGAGAAGTATGGTACGCATGCGCAGAACCTCTCAACGTAGTTCGCCTTATCCTCTCCTGGGTAGGGAACCGGATTCGACGCAAATGCGACCTTTCAGAAGGCTGGCGACTGCACGAACACGGAACTCATGGAGGGTCATCATAGGACCTAGGGTGATGCACCTAAAGGAGGATTTCGACGTCAAAATAAGACGCGTTTTTCCGCTGGACTGATTGGCCGCCGCCTCTATGACTGCCGGAAGCAATATGAGATAAGGAAGAGAGCGTAAGCCGATTAACGCAAAAAGCGAGAGTGAACGTCGGCGACCGGGTTCCATGGCGGTGGAAAACCACCTGCGGAAAAGCAACCGAAACCCGGAGCGTTCATCGGTCTAGCCATCTTGCACAAAGACGTAGTAAGGAACCACCAGTACCTGACTTTGCCTAATGCAAAATCTAATTAGTAAAACACATGTTGTCAGAGGCAAAAAAGGATTGGAACTGAACAGATGGTGATAAGGCAACCGGTAGCAGGAGGCACTATCAGTCTCAAAGACCACGTCAGCTACGTGAGCTTGAACTATTGAAAAGGAGCACATTCAAATATGACGTTTCAGGGTCAACGTTGTACACGTATGTGACATCATCGCAAAGCAAAGTAATGTTTACTTTTACGTGCGGAGTGTGACAAAACTGCCTAGTGCGGCAGTGAAAAATTGGCTTACGAGTCATCTAGGTAGTTACGAGTCTTCACGAGGAGTGCGATGCAACGCATTCTGTCAAATCCTTTGTTCTTCGTCATAGATAGTTCAGATGTGTAAAAAGGTTTGTTTTAATCTTGACGGTACCACTACGAGCGGCTTTCGACAAGTACGCAGTTAAGGACGCGTTCTTGGCTGCTTGGTTGCTCGTCCTTTTCTAGTCGTCGAAGATCGCAGTGTTCGTCGCACTACATTCAAACAGGTATCTAAATGCACTGAATGACCAATATCATGGTTAGTTGAGAGTGACAGGTCAGCGGAACGCTGTAAGAAGCGCTTCCACATCAATGAAGCCGTCGGATGTCCAGTTGACGGGCGGAGGCTCAACGGTTTTTAGGCTCTCGGACAACAAGGTCCTATAAATACGATCCTGTTCCTGGGATTCCGTTTACGGAACCGCTATAGCTACCTCATGCTGCCTCGACTATCAAACGACGTCTTACTGCAGATTATATTTTTCGGATTACGGATCATATCGCACGTAAAAGGTAAGAAATTGTCGAATATACGTGGCACATGTTGTAGAACTCGATGTTCCGAAGGGTCATGGGATATTTTAGCACGTTCATGGAGCTACAACCCCAATCAGCCGCCAGACTCCGGAGGAGGTAGGCCTGAAAAACTGGAGGATACCCATACAGGAGGATCATAGCGTTACTCGTCGCATTTAGGCCGCGACGCTCAAAGCGGCTACAGCCCGGTGTTCAGCCCGTATACGCCCTATATGACGCAGGACTCGTTGCCTCCTCCCGTCTACGGTGCCGTTCCAAAGAGGCTACGCCATGTGGAGTCGGGTAGCCGCGAACACGGTCAAAGACCTCAGTCGCACTCGCGTGAATCTCGCGAGAAACCACGTGGACACCCACCTCCTCCACCTGAGAGGAGCCGTCCGCCACCAGCATCAGCAGAGAGGAGCCATCCGCGTCCTTCTTCGACAGAAAAGAGTCACCCTCATCCGTCGTCTTCAGAACGAAGCCATCCACCCCAGTCATCCGAGAGGAATCACCCACCTCCGCCGCCGCCTGAGAGGAACCATCGACCACCGCAAAGCCGAGAAAGGCCTCGTAGCCGCGAACGTTCAAGCAGTCACAGCAAGGAAGCCGAAGTTCGTCCGTTCCCTGGACCACCGACTGCGACCACTCCAGCGTAAGCCTATTCAAGTTTTAGCATACACGCGGAAAACGTGGAGCACTAAAATGTAAGTAATATAAAAGACACTTGCTTAACTGGGTGCGAATTGGGAAGGATCACTTGACCTTGTCATGCACTTTTACCGTGATCTCTTTGTTGCAGTACGCACGATCAGCATCCTGGAAGCCACGAGCACGAGCCACCGCCAGTCCACAAGAAGTCAAGTGAAGCTCCGAATCATGGATCATCTCCTTCCACTTACGCATTTCCCAACGTTAACGTTACCACACCCATGGCGCCGCCTCTATGGCCGCATGGTGCTTCCCACGAGTCCCCTCACGGCAGCGCTGAGAAAGCCGAGAAGGAGCACAAGTCGTCGAAAAGCGTGGAGCACCGGGACGAGCACAAGCAGAAAAGCGCAGAAGTGAAGGAGGAGCACAAAGGAGGCCACGAACCGGAGGTTTCTGCGGAGAAATTCCGATCAGACCGACTCTTTCGACTGAGAGCCAACATGCCGCACGATGGCTTGGACAAGAAGGTGCACGATTACAACCAGCGTCGGAATGGCAGTTCTGGCGAAGCACATCAGCATGGTTAGTTAGCTTTGTTTTCGACTCACGTAGGATTCGCAGCTGTCGATCTTGGCAGCTGAACCCAAACTTTAGCCTCTTCAAAAGAACATCATGGCTCTCACGAACGGATGCCACCGAATCGCTACAGCCCTCTAGAAGGACCGTTCCCGGCCAAATCTAGCCGCGAACGGCACGGACCTCCTCCACGTAAACCTCCTCATCGGGGGTCGGGAAGTCGCGAACATCACGGTCCACCTCCACGCAGCCCGCCCAACAACCGCTCAGGCAGTAGGGAGCGTCAAGGTCCACCTCCATCGCAGCGTGGACCTCCGCCAGACAACCGATCTGGCAGCAGGGAACGTCAGGGCCCACCACCGTCGCAGCGTGGGCCGCCGCCACGAAGACCACCAGACAACCGATCCGGTAGCCGGGAGCGGAACGGTCCACCTCCACCGCAACATGGCCCACCACGTGGACCACCGGACAACCGGTCTGGCAGCCACGAACGTCAAGGACCTCCGCCGGGTCGCCCAAGGCCTCGGGGCTCTCGTGAACGCTCCTCAAGTCGCGAAGCTCCTCAGAGACGTCCGCCACAACCTCCGCGCGGACCTCCGCCACCGCCAAAGCCGCCAATAGGTCCAGCCGCAGGCGGATTTGTGCCACAATTCCCAAGCTTCAAGGAGTTCTTCCCAGGGAATCCTGATGCCGGGCATGTTCCTTTTACACCGTTCGCCCCTTTTGGACGTCCTCCTGGAGGTGGCAACCGACGATCGAGTGAGGAGCGCAGGGCCAGGATACGTTGAGTTAAAGTACTAGCACATGTTTGATCGTTATTTGCCACGAAAACACCATTAAAATGACTATGAAGAGTACAAGTACATGATGTCGCAACAAGCTCCGAATAGTTTTAGCAGCACGCTTTTTTATGCGAAGCGACGTTAAATATCTTTTTTTTGCAGTAACCGAAAACCGGATGCGACATCAGTGTAGGTACTAAGCTACGCGTACCACGAAGCTAACGTCATTTCCATGGGACTCGCTTTGCTCGTACAGGGCAAGTGTTTGCGACCTGCATGATACTAAGGCGGTACAAAAGCCCAAAACCCAGCATCCCTTCGTTTTGCACCGACGCTAAGCAACATATGGGGGTCCGTAGGCTGTGTGATGAATATACAGAGGAAGGGAGACTGTCGGGTTAAATCACGTCTGACCGCACGATGCTTGCTCCAGATCCGCGAACGCGAACACAGGCCATACCTAGCGTGCACAAATGTCCTGGATCATTACGCCGCAACTGCTGAGCTCTTCACATCGCCACGTTTGGGACCTTGTTCAAGCAACTACAGCTAGCATAGCGGCGCTGCCATCCAGTGTCCATGCGGTAGTAAGCAGTCAACGCATTCGTGTTTATCCAGTCCTTTATTTGGCTCCGTATAATTTTATTCGCATAATAGCGCTGAGCGCTCGGAACGTCATTGCAGAGCTTCTGTTCAGCATGCACGGCCAATTCACATGTGCGAGCTAGTCAATATTGCTAGAAATTGGAACGTGATTCATCGACTGTCTGTCGACTGTCTAGCAGGGTCACAGCTTTTCCCTTCGAGCCTACGGAGTGAATGCGACGAACGAAAAAGAGGCATTATTACCTTGAAGCGCTTTATTGTTGAAGGGCGTGCTTTTCCCTTAGCTCCAGGGGTTCGGAATAACCGCGTCTTTTATGGCCGTGCTAGCGTTAAGCGTCTTGGCGAATAACTAATTGGGTCCTTTTTTCTTAATATTCACAGCTTCATTCTCAGCCACTTGCTCTTAGCTCTCAAAGAGGGTAGTGCAAGGGTAGTGGCATGAATGGGGTCGTCCTGTTTACGTACGCTCTTGAAAGCCGACTCTGAGTGACACTTCGAGAGTTGTTTTTGAAAACAACCCTGCAAAGCCAGCAGGGCTCGCGTGTGTTAGCTGCATTCCGCTTGTTTTTAGAGCTTTCAACCGTTACGCTAGAAGCAACGAAAAGAAACACTCGCTCTTTGCTAGCTTCACCAGAAATTTCTTAAGCGTTGTCAAAATTAGGAAACAGTGTTTGTTGCTAAATACCCGATACTGACTTGCGTAAGAATGCGTATTTACTCGCCCGTTCTGAACTTTTTCGAAGAACTCCCCATTTTATCTCTTCAGGGCGTCCTTGCCTACGTGAGCCCTTGGGTCACATTTTTTTCATCGCTCCGCACTTTTTCATAAATGATTGGGCTGCTCTCGATGACCTTGATCACGCGGGGCCATGGCGGCCAGACAAAGGCAGACGGAGGCATTCGCCGTCTGCCCGCCAATCATGAGACCGTTCGTTCTATGGCCAGCTGTGACGCAAACGGTGGGGAGTTTCAGCGCTTTCTATCTTTAGCTTGTTGGGAGCGGAACTTCCGGATGATACTCTGAATGCTGATCCGATAGGTTTAACGAAAAAAAACTAAACAGTTGCGGACTGAACACCCAACGTTAGCCATCCAGCTTTTACGCGAAAGCAAATTTACATGCAATATAGAATACTCGTAACGTTACCTACTTGCTCATCCAGAAGGTTTTACAGCTTGTCTTATGAAGTGCCTTCTGAATAAGCGTTCGCGTCGCTTCCCTTACGGTCGATGCCATCCGGTAACGAGCCCGCTTTATGTTGCCTGGACACTTTCGCCAGAAGTTTCTGCTTCCTTCAGGCACATTCTGGTATTATATTCCGTTTTTCCTTCTGGAACAACAAGTGTGTTTTGCGCAAAATAATCCGCTTTGTGGAGACTTTCGGGTTAGCGGCTCAGCACGAGCCTGCTCGCGTTCATGCGCGTTTTATGACAACATCGGAATTGGACGTCCGTCGCCTCTATTGATATGCAAAACGTCCTTTTACGGTCCGCTTTGTCTGCCAGTCAGACGGATCCACGTATGCTTCGCAACGTCAGCCTGCCTTCCACGTTTGCGCGTTTCGCAGACCGCTGGTTCCCGACGCGAACAACGTGAAACCCACTCGGTCACCGTTGCCAACGTCCTTGGCGCGGCAGTCTTTGTTTACTTTACAACGCGGCGACGCACTGCGGACTCCCTTCCTCCGGTTGTCTGGCCTCCCGTGTCCACCCTGGGAGTGGCGGGCGCATTTGTCTTTCGCGAAATGCGAAAAGCCCTGTCCCTCCCCAGACAGAGGCACTCACAAACGGTTACTCACAACCGGGAGGATGTGTGTGAACACGACGGACGATGCGATTAGCCACCGTCCGTTACATGCATCCCGTCCGTCCGCGACGGTTTTATCACCGCTTATCCTTGCGACGCGGCGGACGGGCTCATTGATTTGTGTGAATATTCGCGAAAATATGCGGGATTACTCACGGGTTTCTTGCAGTGCGCAGCGAGTGGAACAAACATCGACGGAGGTACGCAGCAGAAAACAATGATGGAGTTGGACTGTTGCGAATGGTCCTCATCGGGCTACTCATCCGCGGGCTACGCCGAGTCCGTAGCGTCCTCCGTCTCGCCCTCGACATCCCTCAAAAAGGTATACCGCTAGGACACGCTAGGTCAACATTCAAGTGCCTTGTAATTGCCGAGAGAAAACAACTTTCGAAACATAGTCGGCAGTTCTGGCAGCAGTACTTGTGCACTGCCTAATGAGCGCGACGGAGCGTTAAGACAGGTGCAGGATGCGGACACAGAATCTAGGTAGTTGTGCATCATATATTGAGTCTCTGCAAGGAAATAAACTTTCCAGACTTTTGTAAAGGCTGAAGTTAATCAAACTTAATCAAACCTTAAATGTACCAGTCATAGTTAGAAGGGCATTATGTGTTGCATGACTACTTTTTTGTGTGGATGTCTGTTTAGCGGTATAACGCTAAGGAACGTCATCGTTAATGTGGCTCCTCGCCAGAAACGTCCGAAAAAAGTGTTGATAAGAAGCGTCCGTGTCTGCGTTCGATAGCTTAATGCATGTTGGCTACGTTTGTTACGCATGATATGATAAGAGTACAAGGCTGCGCTGAGGAAATCGCAACTCGCAATGTAGCTATAGCTAACAAGCATGAGAGTTCAATCAAGAAGTAAGCACAGATAGAAGCATAAAAACATTTTTCGCTGTTGAAGTCTTCACACGTTTAAGCAGAGGAATGGACAAGTTGCGAGCTCAACTTAGGAAACCGCCCAGTAGTTTTGTTGCAACCATTAGGTTAGCAAGATGAAAATGCACATTTACGTTCGTACTTTTAGTTCGACTACCAGTTCCACCGGTTCACGATCGGAGAAACATCATCGAAAGCGCGACGCACTCTCTTCGGCGAAGACCGACAGTTTCAGCGGTGGCAAAACCTGGGCTCCAAGTGGACTCGAAACGGCAGCGCAGATGCGGCCTCATCAAACTCTTTGCAGTATCTTCAGCGGGTTCGACGGCGCGAGCGATTGCAGTGCTTCTGGCGAAAGCAACGCGAATCTTTGCGATTCCGAAACCGATTCACCCTCTTGCCGACGATCACCGACAGCTGCACCGAGGACTACGACGCGACGGAGAGCGAGATCAGCAGCGAATCAGAGTGGGAGAGCCACAGCGAATTCGACAGCGAGCGAGAGGAGGACGGCTTCTCGGAGGCGGACTACCTCGACGATGTGGAGCTCTCGCGGGAAGAGGAGGCAAACGACGACATGAACAACCAGGATCTGCCGGAATGTGTAAGGATTCACTAGTAAAGGCCAGCCTATAAAGGTACAGAGATACCGGCGTACTTGTGAGAAAAATAAGCGAAGTTCTGGTTCTGTTTTGGAAGGTCTGACGCCGACAAAGACGAAACTCTTACGCTCTATTGAGGCGCAGTACCCCAAAGTGTTTTATTGCAGTCATGAATAACTTAGCATGTGACACTATTTAATGAAGCCATTGACCGCCTTAGCGCCCTAACTTTGCACAACGTACAGACATTTTAGCACCATAATTTAATTTTCGTCCTTTTTAGTTGGACGTCTCTGCGATGGACTCGACCACCGAGATGTTGCGAATACGCTTTCCGTACACACAGTTGACGATCCTCTACTCTGACTACGAATGCCTTGGTGATGGCGACTTTCTCAACGACCCCATTGTGGACTTCTACCTGAACTACCTTGTCTCACACGAGCTTCCGGACAAGTATGCGCCCCCTTTGAGTGTTCGAGTTCTTACTACCCATGTTGTAGACACCGGATCCAAGTCCTTCCGGCGGTCTTCTGGCCGACGCTTCGGATCGAAGTGCACAAGAGCGACAACAAGCTGATCAGTCGACAGCAGATGCTCTCTTCCCGCTACCGAAAACTCAGCGAGTGGGTGGAGGACATGGATCTCTTCGAGAACGACTTCCTGGTCATTCCGATCAATGACTGCTATCACTGGTACGCACGGCATCAAGCAAGAGACCGATGCTAAAACACATCTTCAGGTATCTGTGCATTGTCTGCTACCCTGAGATGCTAACAGGGGCTGGTGATGAGCACATGGACTGCTCGCAAGACAACGAAGACGAACAGCGGAAGCCGTGCATCATGATGTTCGATTCGAAGCTGAGCCAAAAATGTTCGCTGGAGAAGTCTGCCGAGTTTGTGCGCGACTTCCTTGAGGTAATGCATGCTTTCAGTTCCTTCTAATTAGATCACTTTAGTACCACTACACGGCAATCTCGCAGGAGAAGGTCGCCACCGAGTGCTTCGAGGAGAAGTCTTTCCCGACCGTCATACCATCGAAGTTGCCACAACAACAGAACCTCTGTGACTGCGGGATCTTCATGCTCGAATATGCGAAGACATTCCTCCAACGACCGCCATCGAACACGGTACGGCGCCGCGCATGCTCACCGCATAACGTCCGGTTTTAGAGTGAACTCGCCAAGAGCGGTTTCGATTTCGCCGCCGAGTACCCGGAGTTTTCCGCCGCAAGCAAACGCCACGAGATCCAGCAGCTGATCGTGTCGCTCGGGCAGGAGCAGAAGAGCTTGCTGGGGAAGGTTCTTTCGCCCTAACTTATGTCTGTTTGTTGGCTACATTGTTACTTGCGTTTATCGTTGTGTTTCAAGCCGCTGGGATTGTTCTTGTTAGATCCCATGCGGTGCCGCTTCCACTCTATGAGCTTGGTTGTTGGGCTTCTCGCGTGAGGGAGAAGGGGTCTGCTAACTAGCGGGGAATTGTGCTTGTTTCGAGTTGAGCGCCCTGTATATTTTTTAATGCTTTCCTGTTACCTGTTCCAAAAAGTGCCCCAGAGGGCGAAGTTTCCGTTCTAAAATGCCCAGGTCGAACCGTAAAACACCTGGAACAACCCTGTTTTTCTTCCCGAAAAGCAAAGCACATTCACCCACCAAGTTAGCAGACACTTACTCTCGTCCACTCTTCTTCCTATTCGGTCTTCCGCAGTTGTTGGTGTTGGTTGCCTGCGTCGGTTGTTACGTTGCGTTGCACTGTGTCTTCTTCCCTCTGTAGGACCCGTTGTTACGCGTGACCCGGCACTGACCAATTTCATTCCGTCGGTTGTCACTCCGCACATCCCAACCCTTCCTTCTTCAATGCCAAACCAGAAAACGTAAAAATTGTTGCTTGTTGGCCTGTTGTTGCCCACATCGTTGGCCGACTTTCTCCTCCGCTTCTTAAGCTTTTCGTTGTCATTTTGCCGTTGAGTTCCTGTTAACCTTCCTGCCTCCTTCCGTACGTTGCAATCGACTATGAAATGTGGCAAATTCTATTTGTTGAATTAGTTGTTAGATCCGCAATCACTGTATAATAAATAATCGTGCTGAGTATTGGTGCTTTTCGACGAAGGCTTGGGTAGGATAACAATCATTTGAGGTCGCTCATGTCCAGTTTTCGAGGCTTCCATTTCCGCGGGCTGTACAAGGTGTTTCGTCCATGGCCCAAGAGATGCCGTCACTCCTTCCTCTGTCACATATATCTCAGTGACTTCGCAGATCAGACAGTTAGCCGTATGACATACACCCATAACAACGCGCGTTAAGACCTGGCCTTAGACAGTGTGAGGGCATACTCTTGCTGCAATTCCATGGAATGGTGGACGTTGAGACTTGTCGCACCATGCACGGTAGGATTTTGAACTCCTTTGGCACGGCAGCTAAAATTTAAATCCATTTCCGATTACCTATCGATTTCGACAAACCTTTTCAATAAGATCATATGGGTAGTTCGACAGCTCTACCTTATCTTGATATGAATCAAGCGAACGGAGGCGCTTGAGCGCCAGGGTTGCCTCCGCGTGGTCACTCACGTCAATGGGATCCGCCTCCTGGATCTTAATGCATACATGTGACATGCGTAGCAGCGGGCGGATTTGCCTTTTCAACGCTCCAAGGCCGTTCGGCGAGTTGATCCAAGATTATGCACCGGCGTCATTCCTAATTTGTAACTACTTGTACGTACTGTTGACCATCATCCTTCTGCTGACAATGAGAAAAGTGGTGTTTAGCAATACAGACAAAGGTGTGTTGACATTATCACTGGATTTCTAATGTTCTCCGTCGTTAGTGCCATTGTACCATCCGGACAGTCGAAGCTTCATAGCCCACCACTACGTGTACCGAGCGTACCGAGTGACCGACAACGAAGTGCGCATCGCAATGGTGCGGCACGACTTTTCCAGGTTCGTGCATGCGCAGGCCTCTAGGGTGATACTTTCAAACGCCTACAAGCTGCGAATACCTTACGGTATGTAGAAGCAAGCTGTTCTACGCTTTCGGACCCACACAGCGCCGTACTTTGCTGAACGTTGAGTGCCAGCGTAAGGGCGAGTGTCCCGCTGCATTCACACCGCCGTGCATTCTCTCCGGATACGTCGGAACCATCTTAATCAGTAAGCTTTTTGATATATAAAAGCGTTTCGCTCAACTTTAGCGAGGCCAACGTCTCAGGTAATAATTCTAAGTCCTCATGAAACGGAGGTCTCGAAACTCTCTACCGATTCCCTAGCGTCCGTATACTTGTGGAACGAATCCGGAAAATTGAGACGATTGGACGTTGTGTAGGCTTAATCGTCTAAG
>JNEY01000110.1:0-28362 GCA_020875895.1 Aphelenchus avenae | reverse complement strand
TACCACATGTAGCGGAATTTGGACTTCTCCGCGAGCGCGGCATGAACGAGACCGTGGAAAGAGCTCTTTTTCTCGAAGCGATGGATAATCTGGCGGTAGTCCAAGTGACCATGAGGTTTGAGTCGGTTGAGACCTGAACTCAGTGTTAAGTCTTCCCTGAACGACGGAGTCTTCTATACTCGCCGCCTAGCCCTTACCTGCGTTCCTGAGCGCCGTTCCTCCGTGTTGCGATAACCTTCTAAGCCTGTCGAAGGCGGGATTTTTGCGGAAACTGTCCCCGCTTATGTAAGTTGGCGCTAGCAGTTGCGCGCGCTTCTTCTCTGCTGGATGCAGCGGTCGACTGCGCGCACTCGTGCGACTGTCCTCGCTGGCTTGCCGTCCGAAGGGCCTAGCACGTGCCTGACGTGGTGTGGGGCCAGCCACATCGGGTGAGATTGTCGGTGGATTCCCGTAGCCACCGTTGGAGAGAATGTCGGGACGAAGCTCTTCCACTTCGGCCGTCGCCATGCTCGTGCCACAGGAGGATGAATGAAGGGTGTATCTTTGTCTCGTCAATTGTAGCGCTAAACCACACGGACACTTAGGTGCCCGAAATACTATCGACGAACATAATTCGAGAATGAGGGTCGTTGAAGCGGCAAGGTTACGACATACAATAATCCTTCGACTAAAGTGCAACATGGTTATGATCCATGCGGCCATGAAGCAAGCATGTGTTCATAATTCTCGTCGTTTTATCATACATAGGCTCATCCTCTTATCGGAAAGTTCTCTGTTAGATTCACCTGAATCTCTTCCGTTTTCTCATGATCTCGCTAAATTTCGTGGCAGATAGCTAGATGCTGATACCAGTAAGATTCGAGACCGAATGGATCGCGAAGCCGATCTACGATTTATAAGATCGAGACCAAGTTCGAGAACGGTTTGAAGGGCCACTTTGGCTTGTGCCAATCTACCCGGCTCCGNTGTGGGAATACTACAGTATTGGTCCGGCCGTGCTATTTCATGTTCAAAATTTATTCCGCCTATAAAGTGGCGAATTTTTTAGATTCATGTTGTTCTGTACCGGCGCCGCGCCTGTGTCAGTTGTCGGCAGCGACGCCCAGGCGATTTGTTTACGCCGCTAATTGCCGCATTAATTTCAATTGATCGCCCGCCGGCGGCGGTGCCCATAGGGCTTCACCGATAGCGACGGACATGATCGGATTCGGTCGAAGTTTTGACGACGTCAGAGGACTGTCGGGATTTTATGAGCCCGCTGAGTGTTAAAAATTCTGGGCTAACGAGGCCTTAAGAGATCGTTTGGGGAAAGGGCAATGGATGCCGATGTAAACAACATCTCAACGGGGTAAGTAGCGCTCAAAGTATGGGTCTAGTAAAGAGTGATAATGGTTCTGCTTGAGGCTATTTTCTGTTCGTCGTCTAAAGTCCTGGAGAAATTGGAAAAGAGTGCGTAGTTCCAATGGCTTGTTTGACCTAGAGAACCGTACCTCCTTTCGCAGCGATCGCAGCCGCGATGCCCTCGCTTCTGCCGGTGCCCTGCATGATATTCTTGAACGCATCCATCTGAAAAGCAATACACGTTTTAACGCTTTCAAATTCGCTTCGGTGCTGCAGATGGTGTGAAACTTCTATGAGTTATGCAGGGCCGACGTGACGGATGACTGATTACTCGAGTCAGTTGGCACGGTGGATTACGACAGATCGTGTGATCCGTAAACAAATATAGGCTGTCATGATTGGCAACGGAACGCGCCTCGAGGGTTTAAGTCACGATCGATTGACGCAACATTTTGCTCGGCGGAAGAATCCAATTTTGCAAAGAGATTGGTCCGGAAGAGCGAAATAAGACAGGTGGGCCGAGGCAGAAGGGACTAGCATGGCATACAGTCAAAAGCTCACTTCGACCCATCGCTTTGGTCGATGGACGTAGCGATTACAAGTGGGGTTGGATAAGTTAACTTGTTGCCAGTTCAATAAAGTAAGACATGACGGAAAATCTTGATTTGCTCCCTGCCGGCTAAGCCTTCATCAGGGTAGTAAACTAGCGCTTACCGTTGCTTTCACTGATGGATCGTTGCCGATAGCGCTAGCTTTGTACGGGTTTAAGTTGCATAGCGTCACGCTCGGGAACGGCNTGTAGCGGAATTTGGACTTCTCCGCGAGCGCGGCATGAACGAGACCGTGGAAAGAGCTCTTTTTCTCGAAGCGATGGATAATCTGGCGGTAGTCCAAGTGACCATGAGGTTTGAGTCGGTTGAGACCTGAACTCAGTGTTAAGTCTTCCCTGAACGACGGAGTCTTCTATACTCGCCGCCTAGCCCTTACCTGCGTTCCTGAGCGCCGTTCCTCCGTGTTGCGATAACCTTCTAAGCCTGTCGAAGGCGGGATTTTTGCGGAAACTGTCCCCGCTTATGTAAGTTGGCGCTAGCAGTTGCGCGCGCTTCTTCTCTGCTGGATGCAGCGGTCGACTGCGCGCACTCGTGCGACTGTCCTCGCTGGCTTGCCGTCCGAAGGGCCTAGCACGTGCCTGACGTGGTGTGGGGCCAGCCACATCGGGTGAGATTGTCGGTGGATTCCCGTAGCCACCGTTGGAGAGAATGTCGGGACGAAGCTCTTCCACTTCGGCCGTCGCCATGCTCGTGCCACAGGAGGATGAATGAAGGGTGTATCTTTGTCTCGTCAATTGTAGCGCTAAACCACACGGACACTTAGGTGCCCGAAATACTATCGACGAACATAATTCGAGAATGAGGGTCGTTGAAGCGGCAAGGTTACGACATACAATAATCCTTCGACTAAAGTGCAACATGGTTATGATCCATGCGGCCATGAAGCAAGCATGTGTTCATAATTCTCGTCGTTTTATCATACATAGGCTCATCCTCTTATCGGAAAGTTCTCTGTTAGATTCACCTGAATCTCTTCCGTTTTCTCATGATCTCGCTAAATTTCGTGGCAGATAGCTAGATGCTGATACCAGTAAGATTCGAGACCGAATGGATCGCGAAGCCGATCTACGATTTATAAGATCGAGACCAAGTTCGAGAACGGTTTGAAGGGCCACTTTGGCTTGTGCCAATCTACCCGGCTCCGTTTCAGAGGGTTTGACGCCAAAAATAAGTGACCAAACTGGGAGGTGTACGCAGAAATAGGCAGCCTCAGCTGAGCCGAGATGTTTCAAGTTGTTGAGATGTTCGAGAACGCCGGGCTCAAACTCGTTAGTAAAAAGCAAACACACTCAGAAATACACCTGTGGCCTGCCACCGGAACCCGGAATGAGGCCTGCGGGCGGCTGCCGCTTATCCCTCTCATCTCACGCCGAAGGGCAAGCGGACTTTCAACGACGCCGCTCAGGCGCGGCACTTGTTCGCGAGAGCAATTGACACATCGTTCGGCAAGAGTCAGCAAGCACGCGTTCCGATCAAGCGCCGCTGCCGCTAGTGGTCCATGGCGGGCGGCAAATCAGGTGTGCATCTTCGATGGGAACAATCACGTCGATCTTTTCGCCAATCACTCCACCGGAGGGCCACTGAGAGGAGAAACATTCTTGACGTGGCCACCCGCTCCGCGATGATCTACTTGGGATCGGCGTGGATCTCTGAAGTTGGGGCATATGCGGAGCACCGTGGTGAAGCTAATTTGGACGCGGAAGTTGTGTTCCCAGTGTCATTTCAGAGGCACGTCAACGTTCGAACCGTTGATCTTGCTTAGGACACAAGTATTGGTATCGATAAGCAGCTCGTAAAGACGCGTCAAAATGAAGTTCACATGCTTTTAGTCATTGTGGACAAGAGGTGATTAATGCGATTGAAATGATGCCACAGGCGTGCCAGTAACTAAGAGTTCTACCTACCGACAAAGCTTGGCGTTGGACGCTAGGCGCACCTGTGCTATTGACCTGTTAACAACCGCTTCCTGCATGCGATGGCCAACTGACCTCCATGAGCGCTATTTGGTCTAGGGCATTAGCCTCGTTATGTTACCCTGCTTCACGGCTAGTGGAGAAGTCAAAGAATAACTCCACTCGGAAGAAATAATTGTAGAAGACTGCAGATCCCTCTATTTCCATCAAAGGGCAAGGCAGTGCCTGACATATCCGCTGGCTTCATGCTGACATTATAGTGCATGCATAAACAAACTCAGAGTACGCGCTGGAAAGGTCACTTTGCCTTGGATTTTCCGAAGAACCTGCCTTCTTTAGAACTCCATCGCCTACCCGAGCCCGTCATGGACCTACGACCCTGCGAACACGAACGACGTCGAGAACATGTCCACCAAGTCGAAAGAGCTTTACCCGACGTTGTATGTTGGCGAGACCACCCACGGACTCTACGCGATGCCTGCGCTCGTGGACGACAAGACGATCACCATCGCGCCGAAGTACATCGGACCGCCGTTGATCGAAGGGCCGACTCCGATAGCGGTGGATGTAAGCAAAACAGATGGACAACGCTTGCAAGGCTTCTATTTTAGAACAGTGAAGCGCCCCGGAACATGCCCACGAAACGACCGGTTGTACGCGTGAACAGCAAGCTTGGCTCAACCTACCGAACAGTCGATGGAGAATATTTGTTGCTGGGTAAGCATGTCTGACTGCAAAACACTTGTCATTATGGCAATTCAAGCCTGTTAATGTCGGGCTAGAACCAGCTACAATGCATACCTAGATTAGAAAAGATGCTCGCCTTAGTTACACGCTTACGCTACATATCTTAGGCTACCACGAGCCCCCGAAGACGATCCAGAAGGACATAATGACCACGCAGATGCCGGATATCATGCCACAACGAGTTCTCCTTGAATACCTTAACGAAGGTGGCGACGTCTACAACGGGCAACGCTGCGTTGGAGATCGCTGCTACGCCGAGGACTACTACAACCGAATACCTCGCGGTCGGCAGATCACCGACGAGTCAAGCGACGACGACTGGACATTCGAGTTTATCCTCTCGCAGATATGGCGGAAGTATCCGTACGTGCTGCTGTCTGTGCTGCTCTCCGTACTCCTGTTGGTCATCACGACGGTTTGGCTCTGCGGCCGACATGTAAGCACCGTAGCGGAATTTTGCTACTCCTATGCTGAGTGTTTAGAGCGCTCTTCGCTACTCGGACCTCTCGCGAAATGGTGACGTGTCTCATGCTAGTCGCTCAAGTCGCGGTTCCGGTCGCTGGTCCTTCCTTACCAATAATTCGTCCGCCGTTTCCACGGCGTACGAAGACGCAGAGGGAATGTTCCAAATCGGCAAGATTACCTACGACCCAAAAACAGTTCTCGGCAAGGGCTGCCAGGGTACCATTGTTTTCAGGTAAACGTTGGCTGACCATTGGATTCCTACGACCATTTTTCAGAGGCAAATTTGACGGCAGGGAGGCGGCGGTTAAGCGCGTCCAGTCCCACATGTTCAAGCTGATCGACCGCGAGCTAAACCACCTCCGCGAGAGTGATTCGCATCAGAACGTGATCCGGTACTTCTGCACGGTTAGCCACTGCCCCACACGCTTCTTGACGAGTTTGCTATTTTAGGAAGAAGACCAGTGGTTCAGCTACATAGCTCTCGAGCTCTGCGACTGCTCGCTACATGACTTCGTGCAGAAGACGGAGGTCCGGGGCAACTACAACATCTCGCAGCTAGAACTGCTAAAGCAAGCCACTGATGGCGTAGCCCATCTCCATAACATCGGTATTGTGCATAGAGGTAAATACAAAATAAGGGAAGTCACGCGTACTGAGTTTCATACTTTCCAGACCTAAAGCCGCAGAACATCCTGCTGTCTTCGGGAGGCGGACGAGCGCGTGCGCGAGTCGTCATCTCCGACTTTGGGCTGGCCAAGCCCATACAACCAGACCAGCTGTCTACGATGATGTCGGGCATGGCGGGCACCGACGGATGGATGGCACCGGAGATTCTCGACGGCAGGAAAGTGGTAAGGTCTTGACGTGGATGCCGTTCCGTGCAGTAACGGATAATTCTAGACAAAGGCCGTCGACGTGTTCTCCATGGGCTGTATCTTCTACTATGTGCTGACCGGAGGACTGCATCCGTTCGGGCAAGCGAGCCGTCAGCAGAAAATACTCGACAACCAGAGCGACCTGCGGAAACTAACGACCGATAGCTGTATGACAATCATTACGTCGTGATCATGTTAGTTTACGTATTTAGCATCTTCCGACGACAACACCGCATACGAGCTAATCGACTGGATGCTCAAGACCGAAGCACGGAGGAGACCTTCTTCGGGCGCTGTCTCTGCGCATCCCCTTTTTTGGCCGAAGGAGCGACAACTGCAGTTTTTCTTGGTAGGTATCATGGCGCGTAGTAACGGGCTGATAAGTTTAAGAAGATTTCTCTCAAAATGCATGAATCACGTCTTCTTCAAAAGTGGGCTACATACCCAAGCAAAAACAAGAACGGGTGTCTCTTCCCAATGATATTTCCGTGTCTGTGCATAAGAAACGCCTTAATATCCTGTGAAAAGATTTTCGATGCTTGACGATTTAAAGCCTCTGCTTTAGGACGTCAGTGATCGCGTGGAGAAAGAGGACGAGAAGAGCGACGTAATGCGTAGTCTGGAGAGCGACGCATACGTCGTTATATCCTACGGTGGCTGGTACAAACAGTTGCCGAAGATATTTCAAGACGGTAAGCATACAACATTTCGTCATTTGCAAATAACCTTAAGCTTTACCGTTTTAGATCTGCGCTCGAAGCGGACGTACAACGGGAAGTCGATCCGAGATCTCTTACGAGCTCTTCGAAACAAGAAACACCATTTCAAGGAGCTCACGCCCGACGTTAAGGAGCATCTGACAAACGGGAAGTCGAGGGACTTCATTCCGGAAGAGTACCACACGTACTTTACGTCCAAGTTCCCGAAGGTAAGGGCACTGACATTTCGACTAACGTCTCCAAATTTAGCTACTCATCCACGTCTACCGCGCAATGTCCGTCTGCTCAGAGGAAAGCGCGTTTGAATGCTACTACCCGTCCGAAGTTCGCGTACACCTCAAGCAAGCTCGTGAGGAGCCGAGCAGCTACGTCACACCCACGAAGGCGGCGACGCCTCCGAGAATCCCTGGTCCGCCGCCTGGGTTCGAGCCGCTAGGCCAGCCCGTCGCGGAGCTGAACGAATCAGACGTATCAAACTGGCGGGCGCCGAAGACGAATGCGACTAAGAAGCGCAACAACCGGCACCGAACGAAGTCGAAGCAAAAAGACCGCTTCGCAGCACTGCCTGTTGAAGGCGACGACGAGGAGGACGATGACGAAAATCGACAGCCTGACGATGGTGTCGACGGGTCTGAGGAGGCCAATCAAGAGTAAACCTCAAGCCTTCCTAGCATACTGGTTCCCTTTATGGCCCCCTTTAAATATCACGTTTGTTATCTAGCTTTAGATCATTTTCGAGCTGCTTAGTCGTATTTTGAGGAAGCTGATAGCACGCGATTTGCTGAATATTGTTCGTTTTGTTTGCCTAATATTGACGTCCAACGTTTGTCTCTACCTTGTCCAGTTTAAACCTTCTTTAAAACACGCAGTCTGTCTTCGGCTGCTGTACTTTGTTTGCCAAATGCCCATTCAATGTTTTGACGTCGTCTGTCAACGCTACTCGCAAAACTTGTAAGCTCCTCGCAGTTGCTTCTTTAGTTATTTAGGTAATTCACTTTGATCAAGACTCATACCTGTGATATTATGGCCCTGAGGTCGTGGATTGTATATACTATGTGTTGGCAATAAAACTGCGTGCCAGTCTTAGCTTGATTGCAATTTTGCAACAAGTAGGCCTAGCCGCGTCCTGTTATCCCCTGTCGTCACTGTTTATTCAATCACAGAAAACCGTTTGTTAATACTAAGCAAAAAAACAACAATGCTTAGGACAGTGCCCTTCAGTTTGCACCAAGTCGTGCCTATTCCGTTCCATCAGACGTACCAATAACGCTGTGCTCGAACACATTGTTTGTACCGGCCGACACGAGGTGGTACAAACGATTAGGGTAACACCGCTAGTGGATGATGACAGACAAGCAAGCTCATACTTTCTTCCTGAGCTTAAAGTGTCTCAATAGATGCTTGGTTCGATCCTACAGCAAAACCTAGTTGCGCTTGCCAGCTGCGTCCTAGCCGCAAGGGTGCATTAGCATCGTAGATGAAACGGGTACTGTGCGGCAGCTGTGATTGTACTGAATGTCTGGATGTACCACAATATACAGACAATGGAATGCAATGCTCTCAGTATCCTTTCGAAATGAAGACTCCAGGGAACGGCATCGAGATCTTCCTCTTGTCCGGAATCGTGCTGTACGTCTCGGACGGGTCCCAGCTAAACTTTGCGCTTGTTCGCAGAAAACACTTGGAGTGACGAATAGCGATGAAGGACGTGGATAGAGAGAACCAGGAGATGAGAAGAAGGCACATCCACATTGCCTAAAGTTTCGGGTGCTTAGTGCGAATTAGAGACTTGCGAAGCCTCGCAGTACCTCAAGCGGGGCCGCATAGAGGGTGCAGTTGGCGTCGTTCACTTCCATCCGCTCTACCCTCAAATCGGTCAGGAAGTCGATGAGGTTGTTCAGGTCGAAGTATCCAATGTTTGCGTTCGTGTACGCCTCGATACCTTTGTTTTGGAGCTAAATAGCACATCAAAAACCAGTCAATTTTGTGTGGGCTTGCTTGCCTCCGCTTGCGCGTATGGACAAACTGCAGCGTGTGCATGCCCGTAGGCCATCATAACCGCGCCAAGTAGACCAAGGAAGGGACTGACGGCGAACCAGAATGTCCCTACGCCAAGCAGGATCTTCCCTGCTGCATTCGACAGAGCGCTTCGATCCATAGGGTGAATGTCGACTGTATGCTCTCGAAGGCCTATGTCATGTCTAGTTCGCTTGAGGAACTGCAGTGATGAGTCAGCTAGTGAAAGCTTACCAATGGCCAGCCCAAGCGCAGAAAATGCCAGCGAAATGAATAAGATGACGGTAATAGTGGCGAAAAGAAGATGTTGCTGGAACAGCACGTCATCGGACTCCAGCGGCTTGAACTCATAGCCAAGCTCGCGGATTTCAGTGTACTAAAGCCGTGCTTCTAGTTGATCGAAATTACGGTCCAAGTGCAGCGCTGAAAGCGTCAAGCGGAAGTTCTAGCCTTACCTTATTCAGTACTTCCACTTCATCGACTTGACTATAAGGGATCGAACTGTCGTTGACTATCGTGATCTGGTACAGGTCGATCGTTATGAAGTGGCCGTTTGTTGGATCCTAAAACGGTAATGCATAAGAACCACTTAACGAAAATGACCTTACGTTCATGATGAGCTTCTCAGCAATGCCCACCACCGCGTCGTCCGTAAGACCAGCTGCAGCATGCTCGACATGCCCAAGACGTTGTGTTGAAAGGACCAGCATGAGAGTCAGCGCGCATAGTATTCCCCATGAGGTAACGAATGAGACGTTGCTAGCAATGATCCGGCATCCATCATGCGTCTTCTAAAACGTCCAAAACTTGCTTAAAATTGTCCTTTTTGTTGGATTCTCACTAAAGTCCACTGTATTGCGCGTTCACCCTTCGCAAATTCGACGCGCATAAGAGCGTGCAAACGAAAAACGTCAGTGAGACCCTCTAAGTTAGTTCTTGTTCGTTGTAAATACCTTCGCTTTCCGAGCACAACGTTATGTCGAAGCGAAAACTTACATCAGACTCGTAGAAACTGCAAACCCCGAAGTGTCTCGCAATTAAGCAGAGCAGAAAGAAGGCGAACGTAACGAATGAGATGAAGCCAATAATCGTCAGTGCACACAGTAGGTTCGGCTGCGACGGCAGGTACGAGTCAAGGAACTGCAGGTCTAGTACTCCACTCTAAATATTCGAGGCTAACACGTGTTGTGTTCAGGTTCACTTTCTGTATTCCTATGGAGTTCGAGGAAGTACTCGACGTCATGGAGCTTCTCAGTACCGATCCATTCCCGAATACCGACGGCCCAGTCGGTTAGTAGTTGCGTCATCCAAACAGTAAAATGGCGAATAGGGATAAAGGCGAACGAATGTTGCTGAAAAACATGACATGAGCACGCACAGCTAACACCGTTAGTGCTTTAGACTGGTGGAAAAAGGCATGAAAGTATGCTTATGAAGGGGATTATGGAACGTCTTTGAAGGATGCAGTCCCTCAACGAACCAAGCACCACATAGTTTTGGACTGCTCCACTAGCTATACAGGTGCTGATGAGTAAGGCGAAAATTCACGGAACGGTAAACGCTTAACTACCGAGAAGCGGTGCGCCCTTTGAATAAAACGCAAAAGGCGAACCGCCCTCACGCGGCTAGCAGCGGTCGGCAGCGCACGTCAAAAGGTGTCATCCGCGTCGGCCGTCGGGAACGGCGATGTAACTGAGCCCGTCGGCGTGTGGATCCGCCGCCCTAGCGGCGACTACGCATTCCGACGCTGGTCGGCCGCTGAGGCGCGCCAAGGACGCTCCTCCTGAGATTATGCCCGCAAGAAGGTGGACACTGGTCATCATCCGAGACGAGCGGGAGAAGAAGCGGTGTGGAACTGGGTAAGTGGAACGTCTTCCGAGCCTGTGCGGTTCCCGACATGGCGCAACGGGCCGCAGCATGATCCACGGTGGGAAGGATCCGCCACGGATTCTTCAAGTGAAACTTGCATTCCTCTGGGAGAGAACAAATTCACAGCAGTACACAGTTGCTTATTCGTACGTGGAGCATCCTACTTATGAGTACGCAGAAAACACACTGACTCCAATGTGCAATGATTAGCAGTTGTTGAAGAAACTCTAACCGTACGGCTACCTTAAACCTCAAACATTTTACTAGCGGCTAATTTCCGTGTTGCAAAACGATTGTGCTTTTTGGAGGGTCGGCATGGACGCAACAAAGTGATGGAACGACGATCGACGTCGCACATTTACAAAGTAGAACGACCCTGACCGTTGAGATAATGATGTTCCCACCTATTCTTAATCAGCAAATCTCAGGGGGATCAATGCGTAAGCTAATCGTTCTTGCCGAATTGAACGTGCACACTTTGAAACAAATCTATGCAGACAGTTATCAACCAACACCTGCAAGGCTTTAGTTTCGAAGTTATCCGGAAGTTCCTCACCTACCATGGCCATTTGGCGTTCTTATTTTAATAGGCGCCCCTTGCGCAACTATAAGCGGAACTGCATCACACGTGCGGGTCCAACACGACTGCAGCATACACTAACGGCGCATGCAATGCGAAGGACGAAGTTTTCGAACTTAATAGTTTCCAAATGTTCCCATGTAAAGTGAATAAAGAACACAAATTTCCCGCAGAAGTTCAGCATAGCCCTGTAGACGCCCGCTCCTGATCGTTATGCCTGGTGAACACCTGCCTACTCCTGCTTTCACCTACTATACCTAGGTACGTGTGCTTGAGCTAAATACCTCATTTGATTACGCTACTCAGTCGTGCTTTCCCTACCCTTTGCACACCTTGGGCAAGTGTTGTTGCGTTCTTTCTTGTGGTCAGCAGAAGCTGGCGCGTCAAGAGTGCGCGGATTAGCCGGGGATCATCGTCCGCCGACAACCGCGCTGCTTTTGTCTAGCTTCTACAGTTTTAGCATTCTCGCAGTGCGTAACTGACCGACGGCTTTTCGTTCGCAACCACCGCGTGCGCGGCTATTGGAACATCAGTACTGCGCGAGGGAGTCCTTGGCCTGCTTGCATCGCTGCTGCTATTTTCCGCGACTGTTTTCCCTTGCGCACGCACTCAGCCGGAGGCGTTAGGGTCACTCGCCAAGACGCACCGGACCGCGCAGAGAGCGCGAAATTGAGTAGAAACATGAGCCACTGCGCTTGGAGCGGGCCAGGTAGGGACCTACCTCTCTCGGGAGCGATGACCAAAGCAGACTGTCTTCAGCGAGGGACACAACACTCGGATGCTAAGTGCGTGTTCATCTCGCATGGCCACTTGCAAGTTCTTCCGCGCTTGGTCCCTCTCGCTTGCATGCACAGACACCGGGCCATGATCTGGTCACGAGGATCTTCCTTTTCGTGATGTCATAAAGCGTTCACTTAGAGTGACCCAATGCTAGTCGTTCAGATGTGTCATCTTTTCTAGACAGGTGAAGGATGTACGTCGCGTTCCGGATAGGGCATACTGCCTTGGATGGATCTTCAGTGCCTTGGATGGTTATCTACGCTCTCGGTGCCCGGCCTGGACTCGTACCTGATAGCACACGTGATTTCAGCCCTTACCCAACTTCTTGACATACCCACGGGTATTCGCGGTGTTCGTCAACATCTTCAGGGCCTTGGATGGTTATCTACGCTTTTGCCCGGAACTACAATAGAAATCAAATTACTAACGGTTCGAGTTATGCGGCCATCCACAATCTCCTTTGGTCCTCATTTCGCGGTCTCAATGCGTTCGCGCGGTTGGAACATCATTATTGTACTGTTTTCCTGAATGCGAGCCGTTTCATTCGTTACCGTCCCTCTCTAGTGTATGAACACTCTGGACAGTCGCAACAATGGGGACGGCATATTTCCACAGGATTATACCATTGGCTTTGACCCAAGCGCCGCAAACGGGCACGCCCAACGACCCATCAATACCCGCCATCATCCGACTCAGCTTTCGCCGAACAACTTCGCCGACGTGCGGCATAACAACCGGCATGTGCAGAAATTTTCCGGTTTCACGGGAAGTCCCGAGGACGTGCAATCCATTGGAACAGAGTCGCGCAGCTGGGACATTTTCCGGTTGTTGCCACCGAAGCCGGATAAAGTTGGCAAAGGTAACCTTTCATTCCCTTTTGTACTGGGCGGTTTGATTCTCCCGTCAGGGTTGGCCAACAAAGTATGTTCGTCCAAAGTTGTAAAATGAATGACTTCAGGGTTCTGGCATGACATCAGCATCCAAGTGCTCAAGATCTCGACTTTCTTTGTTCTGCTCGTACTCACTCTGCTGAGCGCATTTGTCGCTAAAAGCACTTTCTTGTTAATGACCTCAGCGATCGGCTACGGCAATCAGAACATGACGATATGCACTGACAAAATACCAGGTAAGGTCGAATGCCTTGCTTGCCTGAAGAATAACTCCACCTGTTTACAGAAGCAAAGGTGAACACGATTTTTATCACCAACAAGCATGTGACAAAGTGGATTTGGTCCGTGTACCTGGCGCTATGCGCACCGGAAATCATATGCTTCCTACGGTCGTTTCATCGAACCATGTTCCGCAACGTTCGGCGGCCCTCAGTGCTCCAGTTCCTCACTGTGGGTTAGCACCAAACTGTCCGAGCATGATTTTACTCCTAGGTCCTTCTCGTGGAGAGCTTGCATGCGTTCGGTGTCGGCACGCTCGTCTTCAGGGTCATGCCAAGCATGCCGGCTGATACATGTATGTATGCCTTGCCGGGAACAATGATAATGCTGATTCAGCCGCCATGCTGAGCAACGGACTCTGTCTTGTGCCTTCGATTCTGACAGCGCTAAGTCGTCGCGCTAACCGATGGTTTCTCGTTCTCGTCGTTCTCGACTGTTGCGCTATTGCCGCTCAGAGCACCGGGTTCTGGGCATGGCCGGTAAGTAAGACGGTCTTCTTTGTGCAACCTCCATACTTACGTTATCAACGCACGTGCTGAACGTTTTGTTTAGGCACTTGTCCCGGAAATTCGACACAACGTACTGATCGTCGTTGTTTGCACGACTTTCATCTCGGCTGCGTGGTGGCAGAATTTTATTCACCCCGCTTCTTTTCTGCCGCCCATACGCTCTCTGGCGAAGTTCGCTGGACGCTTGACCGAATGCCGCTCGAAAACATACGTGCTCGTCTCGCTGTGCAAATGCGCCATTTATTTCTTCTGCATTTTCTACTACCTTACGCCTCAGTAAGTCTCCAAAAATCTTCACATTTAATTAACTTGCTTTGAAACAATATAAATTTTGGCGTTTTTGTGTAAATTTCGAAAAGGCAAATGCCCATTTTGGTTTGTGACTTCTACCGTTTGGTACATAATCCCCGGAAAAGAACGTTAACGATTTCAGTTACATGACTTTTAAGGATGGCATTAGAAGACCTCGTGCAACGTGATCCCTTTGGCGAGAAGTTGATCACGATAACAGCCAGAGACCTGAACCAGACACAGATCAGCCGCTTCCTACAGCGCATGAGGGAGTACGACAGACCCGTTGGTAGGCTATTTCCAAACAGGAACTCGGCTGATGACATTGCACCGTTTAGAATCGCGTGCCCCGTCGTCGTCCTACAACCGCAAGAGCACAGTAGAAGACGTTGACGACGAAGTGGTGAAGGTGCCAAAGAAGAAGACATGGAACCCCGACGAGGACGATAGCGCTATCGACGCTGGCGACTATGAGAAGACACCTAAAGCGAAGAAAAAGGGTCGTGAAGATGACGAGAAGATGATCGAAGTGGACGGAGAGCAGAAAAGTGCTAAGAAAAAGCCGAAGAAGGGACGCGAGAAGAGAGCCTATGAGACGCAGGAAGACAGTGAAGAAGAGCAAATATCGGCATACAATGTAAGCGTGAAAGTGGCAACGACTCGGAACACAAACTTCAGATATACGAGGACTACGTGGAGCTCAACCAATTCACAACGCCCTACGACGCCCTTTGGGTCGCCTTGGTGCAGATCTGCTCGGTCATCGTTTGCTATCACAGCTCGAAGTTTGCTTGCAAGGTGTGCTTAGTTAGCGAGATGCTAAAAAGTACCTAATTTCGGCTTAGGTGATGATTCAACGGATGGGATTCGCATTACCTACGCTACTCTCTGTCCCACTCGCAGTACTCTTTCTGTCGACCGCATGCGAACGTCGTCAGCACGATCCTTGCCATTTGACCTCCGTGCTGACGAAGGAACTCTTCTGGCAGTGCTCTGCTGAGCCATTGAGTGCGTGGAACCTGGACTTCTGGTTGCGTCCGCAGACGTGGATATGGCTCGGGTGGCTGTTGGGGCAGTTTTGGACGACGATTCACCTATGGACGCCACAACACGAACGATTGGCAAGGAGCGAAAAGTGAGGTCCAGCTCGAGAGAGCTTACGAACTATGCTGCCCTAGGTTGTTCGTGTTATCGTACTACAGCGGACTATTCGTTGATCAGTCTCTCGCGATGAACCGTCGACGGGACGATAAGGCTAAGATCAAAGCAGAGGTAAGTGGCAACAAAACGACTAGGACGCTTGGCCTCCTTCCAGGATCTCGAACTGGAAAGCGAAGACTTCAGTCAAACCTACGAAGCAGTCGGCCTAGGAGACCTGCCAAAGTCGCCACCTTCTGTGTGCAGCATCACTAGCAGCAAAGCTGAAGCAGGGCTTATTCGGTACGCAAAACAACCTTAGCGTTTACAGGGATTAGCTCTCTTGTTTAGCGATATCGCAAGTGCAGCTGATTCGATAACGAAGATCTACGTATGCGCGACGATGTGGCACGAAACCGCACTTGAGATGATGTGCATGCTGAAGTCGATCTTCCGCATGGACGAGGACCAGTGCGCTCGACGCAATGCCCAGAAGTATCTGAAGGTGATCGACCCTGACTACTACGAGTTCGAAGCGCATATATTTTTTGACGATGCTTTCGACGTAAACGACTATGGCGAGCCCGTCATCAACAGTTTTGTTAAGCAGTTGCTCGAGAAGATGAACGATGCGGCCAGGTACGGACACCCATTCAGGAATAATACGTAACTCTGATTTCATATATAGCGCCGTTCACCAAGCAGAAGTACGTCTCAAAACTCCAAGAAAGTGTGCCACCCCTTATGGCGGTCGGATATCGTACACACTTCCCGGCAAGAACAAGCTCACGGTCCACCTCAAGGACAAGAACAAGATCCGCCTCAGGAAACGGTGGAGTCAGGCAAGCATTGAAGGCTGCTTAGTTCTCCAATGTATTCGTTTTAGGTGATGTACCTGTACTACCTGCTGGGATACCGTCTCATGACGAAGGTCGGCGATTCTGCAAGGAAGGAGGTGCTCGCAGAGAACACCTTCATTCTTACACTGGACGGCGACGTTGACTTCACCCCTCCGTGTGTTCACCTCCTGGTGGATTTGATGAAGAAAAACCGACGACTGGGCGCGGCGTGTGGTCGCATTCACCCACGAGGATCAGGTGTGCTTTCAACAGTCTCTGATACAATTCTTTCTCGTGTTATGCATGCTACGCTACCGTAGCTTTTCTTAGGTACTTTCGCATGGTACTTTTAGCTTTCGCATGCTATTCTTAGGCCTGCTCATCTGGTACCAGAAGTTCGAATACGCTGTTGGGCATTGGCTGCAGAAGGCCACCGAGCACATGATCGGATGCGTACTTTGCTCTCCTGGATGTTTCTCCCTGTTCCGTTCCTACGCCTTGATGGACCACGACGTGACGAGGAAATACGCATTGAAAGTAAGGGCTTTTTTTAGGGATTCGCAAATGTTCGAAATTTCAGTCAGAGCGACCCCTCGACTACGTGCAGTACGATCAAGGCGAAGACCGATGGTTGTGCACGCTGCTTCTTCAAAGAGGATATCGGTACCTACGTCAGCCGCAGATGCATTCTACGTGTCTTTTCAGCGTGGAATATTGCGCAGCGTCCGATGCCTTGACGTTCGCACCTGAAGGTTTCTCGGAGTTCTTCAACCAACGTCGACGCTGGATCCCATCAACGCTTGCGAACATCATCGACCTACTGAAAGACTACCGCAACGTTGTTGCGGTCAACGAAAGCATTAGCATTTGGTACGAGCTTCGATCTTTAGCCATGACTACAGCACCTATTCAGGTACATCATCTACCAGCTGGTGATGTTCATCTCTTCGATCCTCGGCCCTGGAACCATCTTCCTCATGGTTGTTGGAGCAATCAGCATCAGCTTCAACATCGACACCCGGGTGTCGCTGATTATCATGACGTGTCCAGTGGTGCTGTTCTGCATTGTGTGCCTGGTTGGTCGACCGGAGAGACAAGTGCGTGGTGACTAGGGCGGCTAAGTGATCTGCCACTTTCAGTTGCTGTTCGCTCAAGTCATCGGTGCTCTCTTTGCAATGCTGATGACGGCGGTAGTGGTCGGTACATCGCTGCAGATTCAGAAGGACGGTATCATGTCGCCTCACTCAATCTTCCTTTTCGCGGTTATTGCAAGGCATGTTAACGTTATGTCATCGAAGCTCTATGACGCATTTATTTCAGTTTCTCTACAGCAGCCATCCTGCACCCGCTGGAGTTTACATGCATCTTACCCGGCGTTCTGTACTTCCTGGCGATCCCGTGCATGTACATGTTGCTGCCAATCTACAGCATTTGCAACTTGAACACCATCAGTTGGGGCACGCGCGAAGACCCCTCAGGTACGAGGCTAGGTACGCAGCAGCATTGGTAACGGCACGTATTTAGCTGCTAAGAAAGAACGCCAGCACAAAGGCACGCATCTTGAGTTGATCGAGAGTGGCGTCGGTGCAAATGTATGTATCGTCAAATGATTTGGCCTTAAACGGTTGTTTCAGGCAGAAGGTGAACTGGCAGTTGGTTGCGGTTCTGCATGTCGCCTTCTCTGCTGCCTCAAGCCTGACCGAATGGAAACGTCACCGCAGATTTGGAAGATCAACGAAGGCCTAAAGGAGATCAGTCGGAAGCTGGAGAGTCTTGAGAGAAAGAATTGCAACGGCAATGGAAGCGGCCGTAGGCGATCATCGACCATTCCTTGTGGCGATTCCGAGCACTGGGAGGAGGAAGACGATCCCGTAAGGCCTACACAAGCACTTCCCTATGACCTGTGCCTGGTACTTTAGGCCGACTTTGATGACGATACTGATTTGAGAAGACAGTCACAGGCCGCTATGCGGAACAGGAAATGGCAGAAGGTCCAAAGCGAAACTTGGCTCAACGACAAAGCTCTGAAACGGTACACAGTACTGTCACAAAGGTTAATGGGTTATGCTTATGTTTAGCTTCGAGCGAGAACACCTAGACCCTGAAGAAGAGTCCTTCTGGAGTGAGATGATCGAGAAGTACCTCCAACCAACGGCCCTCGATTCGCGCGAGCAAGAGCGAATTCGACAGGGTCTGACGGAGCTGAGGAACAAGGCAAGTCTTATCCCCTTGATGTTGACCGCATAGTACTATGAAGGCATCTGTAGCTTCTGGCGCTTTCTAACTCCAACTTGTTGTAGGCATGCTCTGCATTCTTCATGCTAAACGTCGTGTTCATCATCATCGTCCTGGTGCTGCAAATGCAAAAGGACTGTCTTCACATAGAGTGGCCGTTGGGACCAAAATTTAATCACACCATTATTCCATGCGGGTCCGACACGAGGGAAGAAGTCTGGGTCATGACACGCCTCCAGCTGGAGCCCATCGGACTCGTGTTTCTCGTCTTCTTTATGTCCATCTTAATCATTCAGGTAAGAATTCCTCTGTTAGTAACTGCAAGTCATTGCAGAAATTTAGTTCTTCGCCATGCTGATGCACCGGTTTGGCACCCTGGCGCACATTATCGCTTCAACGGAACTGTTCTGCTGGCGGAAGCCGTTGGACAAGATCTCGGAAGACGAACTCGTGGTTCAGAATGCGGTCGAGATTGCTCGCGAGTTGCAGGCAATTCGTGGCATCGACGAGATGGAGGATCAGCACGTACCCGTATGAACCAAAAAAGTTGCTCGAAAGTAAAGTGATGCTTGTAGGAGGACCAGGGAATCAGCCGTCGTCGCGTGGTGCAAAACCTGGAGACGTCTCGTCGGTCAATGATGAAGCGTCGCACGGAAACCTTAGACGCAGCTTTCAAGAAGCGGTTCTTCGCACTTTCTGCGGAACTCAGCGAAGCGAACGGTGGCACGCTCGGACACCAGTCTCGCGACAAACGGATGACCCTTCGGAAGGGGACACTAAAAGCGCTGGAACAACGCAAGGATTCCCTGTTCGGAACTATCGACAAAAGAGTGGTACGAAAGGTTCTTCTCCGTTGTGGCGGTGCATTGGCCGAACTGCTCAGTTAGGTGATTCATGTTCCGGTCATTTTGTTACTGTTTAGAAAAACCCTTATTCCTCTTCGGAGAGCGACAACGCAAACCCTCGTGGACCTTCTCAGAGACGACTGGAGCGCAGCTTCCATCAGTCCATGGATCCCAAGGGTCCAAACAATGAGCGACAGCAACAGACGAGATATTGAAAGACTTCATGACAAAAGCACATCGTCATGAACATCGAATATGTTGAGTGCCATGTAATTTAAAATAAATTATTCCTGCTCGGCAACGAACGCTAAGTGTTCTGTATCCAGAGGCAATTGTGCTCGGACTTTGACGGTGTTAATTAGCAACTACTCGCGCATTCTGTCGTCCTGGGGAGCTTCGCTTTTTGATGGTCGCCTTGGAAACCGCAACACGGATCTACGTACAGCCGCGTACCGCTGCGGAGTTCCATCAGAGGCTGTAGCGCACATTCGTCTTAAGCCATCCGGATGAGCGAAGCAATCCATGGGCACTAGCCAGCTTATGACTCAGTCATGCATGGTTCTTTGCAACTCCAACGTACTTGTAAGACCTCCCATTCTATAATCATGAAGAGAACTGTATGGTCGTTCTATCCTTGTATGTACCCTCATACCAGTTATACCGTGTTATCACTTTCAGTATTGTCCTTTGCTACGGTCTCACAAGCTTTGTTGCCACCGACTCTTATATCATAGTGTTTTCTGTTTGACTTAGGCGGATAAGTATCGTTTTAGGAACGGACAAGGCCTAATTCTCTGGCATGTAGCTTCCGGCATTTTCCACTTCCGCATATTGACTTGTCGTAAGGCAACCTGAGGGCTGTCATTAGCGCCAGTCTATTCACAATCCATGAAGGTCCAACCCTCCTACTTGACCCGATATACGGCGGCCGTCGCTAACAGCACCGAGCGGAGGGTTGGAGGAGTCGAGAATGTAACGTCAGCTTTATGCGACTGTGTTGGCCATCTCCAGCAAGTGTGCCTGGGAGTGCAAAGGTAGGTCAAGCGCATTCTCCCACTTATGAAGAAAATGTCTTGCTATGAAACTGCGTGATTTCTCTTTAGCGCCCATGCATACGAACCGAACAACCTCAGTTACAACTCGGATGTAGGACGTATGGTCTACACAATTGCGATGTGAGACTGCACGCATCCTGTTTGTACCTGTACCCTCGTCACTTTCAGACTGCTTATGTTCTCTGCTGTGATCCTGCTGTTAATGGTTCGCTCCATTCGGCGTTCACGGACCACCATAGAGGTACTCGATCCTTACAGCAAGGAGGGCATCCGTGCATGTTGCAGGTGGAAACGCTGCTGGACGCTATGCGTTTTCGAGAAGAACTCGACAGCGAAAAGCGGCAGAAGAGGAAGCTGCAAAAAGCGAAGAACAAGGTTGGACAAAGAGGGTCATGGGGTAGCTGTAAACGCAACTTATAGGTCACCGCGTGGTTGACTCGAACCAATGGGAAGATGTGGCAAAGCAGTCCCCAAATCCTTCTTCCGAACCATCGGACCAATTCCATCCAGTAAGTGCACTTGGAAAGATGGACATGGACATCTTATGATGTAAACTAAAGAAGGCATGTATGCGCATCGACGTTGGTAGCATGGTCCATTTACAGATCTGGCTGCTCTTTCCTACCCGAGATTGTCATCTCCAATAGCGAAGAAGCGATGGGTACGCGACGGCAAAACTCTTACACGCCCTCGCTGTCGCTCATCTACGACTTTGGAGAGCACTCGCGGAAGAACTCGGCGTTCAGCGAGCTCTCGGAAACCATTGACTTGAGCCAGTTCTCCGACGTGAGCTGTGGGTCGGAACTCGCTCCTAGGACTATGTCAACGTCGACGAAGGGAAGCCAGCATAGCTTACACTTACAGATTGACCCAGTTGCATGATAAGGGAATTGTTTTGTCCGCATAAGTTAATTGTGATAAGTAAACACCTCATATGTATATGTCCAATGTGTCTGTTATGACAGTCACTTTGCACGCCTCGTATAAGTCTAGGCACCAGTACCCGAGAGGAGCTACCCTCGCTTAGTCGCTGGCACGGATGCCGGTCATGACCGTGCTGATCAAACCTCAACCGCTAAATACCGCTATCAGCAACAGCTAAGTAGGAAAGCCGCATAATCCAGCCGGATACTACCGCGCTACTGATGTCACTCCTATTCTTTACGGCTAGCATAGGGGAAGGCGATAAGGATGGATATAATTTCGCGAATAACTATGGGAGAGTCGTGCCCGCCAGGGCCGAGATGCGGCTCTGTTAGTTCGTTCAACGAGGTTACTGCTCAGCGTCAGAGGCAACTGTATAGATGCTAACCGGAGGCCGGTACGCTGCGCCGCCATCTTCATCAAGTGTTCCAAGCCAGCCACCTGCAGCGTTTCGTTTAACGGATCAGGCGTTCCCATGAGGCTGTGTGAAGCCCACGTTGTTCCAGCAATTCGTTTAATCCCCCGCCTGCCAACAGTTGTGCGCAGGTGTCATTAAGGTACGCTGACGCGAAGCACGGCTCCCGGCTGCCGTGACAACCAGCAACTAGGAGCATGTAAAAAGAGAGTGTGGTATAAGCCACCTTCTCCGACACAGCGAGAGCCACCCTCACTGCGCTACATATTGCTCTCGTAGCAGGTTCCTTTGTTCCGAGAAGCTCCGCTCATCATCATGCGATGGCTAGCAATTGTCTCATGCTAATTACTGGATGACCACCTACAAAATTTTTGCGTACATGTTCCCGCAGTTTTGGGTTACCAACTCGGCTGGGCCTTGCTCGCATGTGTTCGCGTACTTTTTCTCCTTTCAGGTAGAATGTGACATCGCAAATGACGCTGAACAGCAACTGCAACTGTTCTCAGCATAATTATACGGTCAGTAGCCTGGACCGCTCACTGCAGTGCCTTGCTCAACTGCGTGAACTTTTGGATCGCCTGGACTACAAAGTGCTGCGCACCACCACGCAAGCACCGGATGATGCGCTGGTCAGCGCCGACATCTATAGCGTCGTTATTCTTTCTTTGTTCGCCTCCATAATTTCGCTATTAATGGTCCGAGCCATCAAGCCAAGTCAGAACGTCGATGATCAGGTACGCTGTCTTGGTTTTAAGCGGCACTCTTAATTACCCCTTTAGGTAACGTTAATGCTGAGTTCAATGCGGGTGCGTGTCGAGCACGAATCGAATGCGCGACAGAAGCAGAAGTTGCGCGAAGCAAAGCTGAAAGCACAGAGGTGGCTAGCGGAGGCAAAAATGCGCAGCGTGCACAAGCTGTCCTTCCGTCGGAATCGTTCAGCTTCAGGTAGCTCTCCGTTGGTAAATGCCCTACTAAGCTTCACGTTCTGCAGCCACGTCTCGCACTTCCGAGTGCGCATCGCTGAAGAGTGTCCCAGCGAGACGGCCGGTACTGGAGAAACCCATATATCAGCGCGCGTCGAGCTATCAACATCTTCCGGAAATCGTCGTCACGCGGATACAACACCAAGAAGCAACCTCGTCTTCTTCTCCGTCCGGTCGGTCCAGTCGTCACTATCAGTCGAGTCGGTGAGTTCGTAGGAGCTAGCCTCGATGCGTCACTAGAGTGGACCACATGAAAGGGTTTCAGGGCTTCTTCGAGCCAGAGTTTCGACGAGATCAGCCAGGGCTCATCCGTGCACGAAGTCTTTATCGACGTGTAATTACGGCGTTCCAGTGATCCTTGACTTCTCTGAGAATAAATTACACCTTGAAAGACAACGCTCTCGTCCGTCCACGTGGGTTCGCACGTTGGCCGCACGTGCACGTTGGTGGATGGGGCCAGGAAATAAATTCTTAGAGCTCCGAGAACAGCACCGTGCACGAACAGAATGCCGGTTCTAAGCAAACTTCTTGTTTGTGGAATAAGCTTTACGTTTGCATGAAGGTTTCCGACTTCCCAAACTAGCTTGTTTACATGGTGATCGAAACGTGTTGTCAAGATGTACGCTACTTTAGCTGTAGGATACCGTCATTTGCCAAACCAACGTAACGCTGTGCACCTTAACCTGGCACAAGTTACTCAATAGTGCTAATTTGTTCAGCACAGGGTGTCGCTAAGATATGCAGCAAGGTGCGGTTCTTTGACCTTTGTTTCCCTGCACGTCCCTGGCCATTCCCATTTCACAACGTGTTTGCTGGCTTGGATCATGCAACAAACGGACCGCCGACGAACAACCGATCCCAAAATGTGTTCCGTGCTGCGAGAACTCTGCGAGTGGCGAGAAGGCTGCGGCCATCTGAACGCGAGAGGCATTTCTCCGACCGGAGTGGCCGGCTCTCCCTCTCGCAACGCTGCAGAGGGTGGCAGGGAAAACATGGCGAGAAGCGAAGAGGGAACGAGCGCGCGTTTTCCACTTTTGTTTATTGCTTTCGCTCTCCGTTCTCCTTATCACCGACGGTGCTGTTGTTCACGGAGTCTTTCCTATTTTCAACCTGTTTATTGCAGCGAAAGTATAGCCGAAAATGTCCGACGGAAAGCCACCAAGGCTCCAAGAATTGCTAAATCTCGACGGATATCTGCATAGCTATGTCGGAGAGATTACCCGCCGCTATCAAGTCTTCGAGGAGAGCCTTAAGACCATCGAAGAGGCAAGTTTATCAAGAGCACCTAATGATCCGTAGAACGTGCATTGCAGTGACGTATACTGCAAAACAAAGTCAAAGTCCAACCTTGTTTGTTCGTCCGTAACATAGTGAGGCTTCTGAATCCAAAAACGTCCAACTCTAGTGTCGAATTCTAGTGCCCTAACGACCTACCTTTCAGAAATGCGGTGGATTGGATCACTTTACGTCGGCCTACAAGCAGTTTGGCATGATCGTCCAGCCGGACAACTCGGTACACTGCTTGGAGTGGGCTCCTGGAGCAGAGGCTCTGTCGCTAGTCGGAGACTTTAGTAAGTTCCAGAATCGCGAGAATACCGGGTCCGCAGTAATTACAGTTCATTACAAACCAATGCCATAACCTGGGCATGAAGATCTTTTGGTGGGTAACACTGACCTACTGGTTTAGACAACTGGAGCACGGAGTCGCACCCGTACGAGAAGCAGCCGTTCGGCAAGTGGAAGCTGGTGATCCCCGCGAAAGCGGACGGCAGCTGCCCCATTCCGCACAACTCAGTAGTGAAGGTTGCCGTCAAGAAGGACGGTGTATTCCACAATAAGCTCTCTCCATGGGCACCCTACGTGACCGTGCCGGAGGACAGCATAGTCTACCATCAGGTACATCAGGCAATCCAGCTTGTAACACTTGCCTTAAGTTTTTAGCAATTCTACAATCCGCCCGAAAAGTACCACCTCAAAGTCGCCAAGCCAAAGCGTCCGGAATCGTTGCGTATCTACGAAGCGCACGTGGGCATCTCCAGCCAAGAGGGCAAGGTGAACACGTACCGCGACTTCGCGGACAACGTGATTCCGCGCATCAAGCACCAAGGCTACAACTGCATCCAGCTCATGGCAGTCATGGAGCACGCGTACTACGCGTCCTTCGGCTACCAGGTCACCAGCTTCTATGCCGCTTCCAGGTAGGTACTGCTTGTATGCGAACAAATGCCAACTTCCTTTGATTTAGCCGCTGCGGACCGCCGGACGACCTGAAGTACCTGGTGGACAAGGCCCACGAGGCGGGCATCTTCATCCTCCTTGACGTCGTTCACTCGCATGCGTCAAAGAACGTGGCGGACGGTCTCAACCAATGGGACGGCACGAACGGATGCTACTTCCACGACAACCCGCGTGGTTATCACACGCTATGGGACTCGCGACTCTTCGACTACACTCAGTAGGAGCAACAAGTGGGGAGGACTGCAAGTCACACTGAATGTTTTAGAATCGAAGTTCAGCGGTTCCTCCTGTCCAACTTGCGTTGGTGGATCGAGGAGTACGGCTTCGACGGCTTCCGTTTTGACGGCGTTACCTCCATGCTCTACCATTCGCACGGAATGAGTAAGTAAGGGAGGATCTTGACCCTCTTTGTTCTGGTCAGCACATACATATGGCGGGTCGTTTGCGCAGTTGCAGAAAGCCGCTACTGGGTGAACTTCTACATTAGCTTCACGCTTACTCGAAAAACTCACATATACTTTAGACGACTCGTTCGGTCATTACGACCACTATTACGGGCTGAACACGGACACCGACTCCCTGGTCTACCTAATGCTGGCCAATCACATACTTCACAAGTTCTACCCCGACGTGGTCACCATTGCGGAGGTAGGACATAGTTGCCGTGAACTACTGGCCACGGTGCGCTTTCAGGAAGTCAGTGGCATGCCGGGCGTGTGCCGACCAGTCGAAGAAGGCGGACAGGGATTTGACTACCGCCTCGCGATGGCCATTCCTGATCTGTGGATCAAGATCCTCAAGCACACGACGGATGAAAACTGGGACATCGAGGATATTGTGCGCACGCTAGAAAACCGACGGTACTTTTCACGTCCTTTATTCGGTAGCAGTATCGCCCTTATAGGTACAAGGAAGGCCACGTGGCGTACGCAGAGTCCCACGACCAGGCACTCGTTGGTGACAAGACGATCGCCTTCTGGCTCATGGACAAAGGTAGGCGCTATCAAGCATTACGCTTTAGTAACCGTTGTCCCTAGAAATGTACGACTTCATGTCGGTCACATCGCCGCTGACGCCCATCATCGACCGCGGTCTTGCGCTCCACAAGCTAATCCGGCTAGTCACCTATGGTCTCGGCGGAGAGGCGTGGCTCAACTTCATCGGTACGTTATATGACTTAGCCAGATGAGGAAACATACAAAAGGTACCCTTTACTCGGGGCGCGTAAAATACAGTGTTGGCAAAAACGCACTCTTCTCCACGCGCTGAAGGATGCATTTGGCGTATTCAATGCAGACCATCTAAATTTCTCTTACGGCAACACTTACATAGGGCTTTCAACGTTTGCTAAGGTAATCTTTGCCGAATTAGCGAAATTCTTTACCAAGAACGATACCTCAAATTACCCGACAAGATTGAAAGTACATACCGCATTTTATAATGACACTTCTTGATGAGTTAGTTCTGCTTACCTACTGGGGTTTTCTTTGCCGAAACTACCTTAGCTTTTCATAAACGTACACATTCAGGCAACGAATTTGGGCATCCGGAATGGTTGGACTTCCCGCGTGCCGGCAACAACAGCTCCTACCACTACGCCCGTCGGCAGTGGAATCTTGCCGATAACGAGACGTTGCGCTACAAGTTCCTCAACAACTGGGATCGTGAGATGAACGCGCTTGAGGAAAAGCATCACTTCCTGAGTCGCGGTCCGGTAAGCAGCGTTCGAGGTCAGGACTACCTTAAGTATTTCTTTCAGGCATACGTTTCCTGGAAGCACGGTAGCGACAAGGTGGTCGTGTTCGAGCGCGCTGGGCTCGTGTTCATCTTCAACTTCCATCCCACGCAGAGCTTCCCCGGCTACAAAGTCGGCGTTGAGGTTCCTGGAGTGTAAGCTCTTTCCTGCCTGCTTCCGAGCTATCCTTTGCATGATCTTCCCGTTCAGGTACAAGTTGGCGCTGAACAGCGACGAGGAGCAGTTTGGCGGACACTCGCGGCTCGACCCCAACCAAGAGATCCACACCTACCCGGAGGGCTACGCCGGTCGCAGCAACCACTGCGCCGTCTACATCCCATCTCGTGTAGCGATAGTTCTCGCGAAGATCAACTGACCGCCTCTCACTTCCGCCTTCGCTACCATTCGCTACCTTTAGGTGATTAACTCTTCTGCTAGGTTCCTCAGTATCATTTAATTTCTCAGTTTGCCACTCTTTCATTGTCCCCCTGGTTGCCTCCGGTTGTCTCCCGCTTCCCGTTGACATTCTTCTATGCTGCTAGTGAGTATGACGGGTGCGAACGCACGTGCCTTTAACCTGTATCCGCCATACTAAAGCCGCCATGTCCAGATATTCGTATTAATGAACCTTAATAAAATTCACTATAAACCACGCTTCGTGTTTCCGCAAATAGTTTCGTTCATTCTTAACATTTGCGACAACAGTTTTTCTCATCGTAGAGGGTTTACTATGCAGTCAGCAGTTGCAAATAACTTTCTTTATCTTCTTGGAGCAACACTGTGCTTCACGTTCTGAACCTTGGTAATGAGTCTCCCATCAAGCTCGAAACACGCGCCGTCCTCCTTAATCAGCTTACATCTGCAAAGAGTCAACACACACAGCGCAGAACTTAGGCATACAGAAGCCGTTTGCTTCATCCAGGTGAGCATTGTTCTCTTAGCGTTGTGCGTGCATTGCATGAATTGATAAGAGGTCGTGCATTGTTTTCTATTACGTTGCCTACGCTTCCTTGAGACATTTGTATTTTGCATTGACGCATTCTCTCGTCAGCACGTTGCTAAATGAGGTCAGTGATAATGGCAAGTGAAATGACTTCAAAAAAACCTGCGACAGGCAGTCGGGCCCCTTTATTTTAGTACCGGATGGAAGTTCCAGTGGGTTCAAGTCAATTACTTACAAACGGGCTTAGGTGCATTGGCAACTAAAACTTGCGGTGATGAGCCTTGCCAACTTCACGCTATTCGCCTTCACTACGCTGAAGTATGTGGGCTGGGCGCTTGCCGCCGCTCAACAATGCCCAGATGGATGGGCGTATTCCGGTGTTTACTTCAACTGCTTGAGAGTCTTCAGAGATGAGCCGTACGTTGAACCGCTACGACATAGTCTCAACTGTAGTCATTTATTCTAGAAAATCCTGGGCTGACGCGCGGCACTACTGTGAGAAGGAAAGCGCAAATCTCGTCTCCATTCGGAACGCTTTTGAGCAGGCAGCCGTATCAGGTAAGCATTATTTAGCGAGTCTTTTATGGGTACGCGCAAATGTCTTTCTGTCAACCACGGGTGCTCGTAAGACTCTTCAATTTCAGAGTGCTCTTTTAGGCCTCTTGGCCGACGTTGGATCCTGCTCCGGGTTCTGGCTCAACGCAAAGTACGACGATGACCAGCACGTATTTCGATGGCTGGAGGACAATCACGAGCTTGTGTACCGAAACTTCGGACGAAGTTCGTTTCGCTGGTCTCGATTTTCTCAGTAATGTATGTCACGTTAGGCAGCAACATATGGGATGTCGCGTCGGCATCGCGTTTGGCAGTCAACGCTCGTTCGAAGACGTGGGTATGCTCCCTTTATCGCTTCGCCTCATTTTCGAATTAAGGACGTCGTCGATGGCTCCCAGAAGAATTGCTTCCTCTGCGCGATGAAGCTTCCATCTAACTGCCAGGACGTCCAGTCAGCTGGTTCTAAAAAGTACGAGTTACGAATGCGTTCAAATGTGACGATGTGCATTCTTTAAGGAGCGGTGTCCACGACATTCAAGCGTTCGATGAAAGCAGCCAGCGCTACAAAAAGAC
>JNEY01000109.1:269867-310966 GCA_020875895.1 Aphelenchus avenae | reverse complement strand
GGCGCCGGCCGTCGGCCGGCGCCGAAAAAATAGGTAAGGGTCCCCCCTTACCATGGCCCCGACGAAGGTGCGCCATATCAGCTAGCACACTTCGAGGTCCTCCGTGCGGTACCATTTAACGTGTCACACCACAAGTTCCTCGATTGGCTTCATGAAGGCGTTCCATGCAGAAAGGCGATTTGTGGGGAGTCGTCTCGGTGGAACTGCGCGCCCTACAAAGCGGCGCTTGATTTTATTCGCCTCCTGACAGAAGTAAGCACCAGCTCAGGAGCGTCTTAATTTGTTGTTAATTTTTTTAAATTTTTTTAATTTTTGAGCAGTTCCGTCGGTTTGTTGTTTTTAAAAAACTATACAAATATTTTTATTCTCACTGAAAATAATTTGTCTAAAATATGTTTCGATGAAAATTACATTTTTGCCTTGCGGTACCAGGAGAAAAAATGAATAAACTATGATTATGAATAAATCATTTAAACTTCGATTATTTGAATTTAATTTATAAAAATAGTAATATTTTTTATATTTATTTATTTATATTATATTTATGTACATGATGTCCTATGTAGCCCTGTGACTTTATTGGAACTTTCAGAGGTTCAAGGCAGCTTCGACATCGTGCTCTTACGAAGTGGACGTCTTCATGGAGGGCCGTCATGCGCCACGTAACCAGTCGTTCGTGAACACGAGAACATCGGAAGTGCCGGAGGTCGTCTTCGCTCCGATGCAGGACTGCACGATGATGAAGGCTCGCCGCTTTGTAAACAATGCTTCAGTCAACAATTCAAATACCTCATCATGACCTTGAACATGGTTTCCGAGCTCCCGTAAACTTGAGTTCCCGTCAACCTTTCGTATTGTCCTAACCGCGCTCTCTCATTTACTCTTTCGCAAACATGAACATGGGCTACACATGATAAATAATATTAAAAATAAAAATAATAACAAATAAAATAATATTAATAATAATAATATACTGCGCTAAAAAGGAAGAACCAAAAATGAGCGACATAATGAAAACTCTACATCGGGTCCAGGGTCTGTCACACTAATCAAAAGTCAGTTACAAGGCCCACTTTGTAGGTAGCTCCGGGGAAGCGCCGAGGCAGCCGTCAATTGAGGTACACAGTTTCCGACTGAAGGAAACAATTGTGATCCTTTTATACACAATCTTTTTTAGCTTAAAACCTCCATTGTCAACGAGGCCTTCAACCTTCAAGAAGATTGCAAGATAGCCTAAAATTAATTAAAAACTAATTTGTAAGTTTTCCTCTGAAAAGGAAAATTTATCGAAATTATTTATTTTTATTTCACTTTATAATATAAAATTTTATCTTTCTATTTACATAATTAATAATTTTTATAATATAAAAAGATGTTTTTCGCTCAACGCATACCGTGAAAGATTTACACTGAAACGACCTTTTGTCGCTGTAAAATAGTTTATGGTGATCCTTAAAAGGGCTTTTCCTAGCATAACCAAAGTACACATCAGGTGGCTGAAACAATCAGAATTTGCCAAAAGCGGAACAAATGTGTTTTGTGTTTTCTTAGCGAACGGTCCTCCGGTCTATTGACCTTGTTTGCCGTCGTTCTGGCGCTACGAACGGTGTTTACCCACCACCCTCGGCGTCAGTTTATTGCGACGGTCTTCGCACTTATTCTCCCCTTATCAACTGAGCTTAGGGGGTCACGCACTGTTTTCCCGCGTTCACATCGCTTTAAGCGATCACTCGTGTCAAACGTATGCAGCGAATACACGCCGACTTTGCTCTGTCATCCTTGGCCGAATTTTCTTCTTGCGGTGGGCAGTGGACAAAAATCCAGCACATTTACTGGACATATACCGAGATTTCCGCTGGACCACTGCTGACTATCTCGTTATTTTATATTATTTATTTCAATTTCAACCGAACAAATTAAATAAAATCATTTGGAATTTTAATTTAATTTTTTTCACAAATTTTTAATTAAACAAATTAACATTATTGTTACTGCCAAGACCATTATAGCGGTACTGATCTTTGGAGCAGCATTGTCGTCGAATGTGCGCATTTTAAGGGCTATACCCTGATTTTTTGCGATGTTTTCAAGAAGGTCCGTGAACCACGCGGTTCCTGCTAAACGCCCGTTTGACTCTGTCTTCTGTTTATACGACCCGTTCCGGTCATGTCAGAATTACTCGTTGGGGGTAGGACGCAGATCGTTTGGACCTGTAGGTCTTTAGAGCGACACACTTGTTTGCGTCTTCAGCCGTTTCTCCGCGAGTTAAAGTGGGCAAAGGGTCGTGGGACGATCCGCTTGACTTCCCATTTCCCAGTGCTCTTCTTCCCGCTGCGATTGCGCTTGCAGACGCAAAGTGCCTTTTGTTTACAGACGCACCAGGAGAAGTTTCTGGGCAGGCTCCGCCGGTTAACCTGGTGAGAAAAGCGCACTCCTGGCAGCTTATGCGCGCAGTCGCATTGCATGCGCTGCGCATAATCCGACAGTGTTTGTCATATTTTTTCTTCGCAGCCTGGAATGTTGCGCCTAATCGATTTTTGAAAATATGCTGGATACGAAAATACGTCTAAAAATTTTTGTGTGTAGAGGACCGGGATGCACTTCGGAATCGTGTATTTTCCCGCGAGATATCGTACTTAGTGTCGACTAGTGTTCGGGAACCCCCGCCCAGTGCAGTTCACCGTCCTGGATAAAAAATAACTGTCCGTCCCTGTCCTTGATACAAAAAAATTCAACAGAAATGCTCTCAGTCGCACATCGGAACATGGCTTAGCGCTGACTCGCCGAATATTTTCTTACGACGCATTCGCATTCCCAGTGACTGGCTCGGAATTGTCTCAGGAATCACATTCCGTCCAAAAAACTTTGTGGCCAGCATCTGCTTAGTTGCAAATTTAGGTGTTGATCACGCTGCCAGTTAGGACGCAGTGCGAATGCGGTATGTGAGATATCAATAGGTGGTGTTACGCGCATGCGAACGTTGCCCTCTGCAGCGGTGTCACGCTCCACATATCAGCCGCCGGTGCCAACTAGCCGTGACATCTTGGCGCACCGCTCGGCGCCTAGTGACGTGTCCACTGCACTAGCGGAACACGCTTGCGCGCTGTGGACGCATTGTCCACACGCGGCTATCGCCTTTCCAAGAAGTCCTTCTTTCGCGTTCGTTCGCTGCCGCACTTGGTCAGCTGTATGCGCATGCATATACCGTCGGTCTTGCGCCGAAGGTCCATTCCGCTTTGTCCATCCGGGCGTCGCCCATTGCGGTGGTCGAGAAGGACTCTATTCAAAAGCAAATACTCCCATCCTGCAATACATCCCGCTTCCCCATCCCGCTCTCCACCTGAGCGTTTTCGACCGCCGCCGCCAGCGGGTGTTGTTGTCCAAGAGCGAATTGTCCACGAGGGGAAGCGGCCGGATCCGATTCCAGCGCCAGCTCGGATGCGATGGATGACAGACGAGAGCTTTTACTACCTGGATGCTGCCGCATGGTTAAGACAAGTGGTCGGGGAGACACTGCCGCTAAGAGCGTGTTTATGTTGTTGCCTGCCGCATGGATTTGCAGCGCTGCGTGTATGGCTTTAACCCGGAAGCAAGGGCTCTCCAAGTTCATTCATGTTTTACTGTAATCGAATTTCGCTATCTTGTCGGTTATTATCTCATACATTACAGTACTTTGCTAGCCACGTTATTGTACCTTGCAAATTACTATAATTACTGTACTTGCGTTGCGGCTGCATACTCGAATTACAGTAACTGAAACCTGACCGAGCACTTACATAATTTTTCGCACAGGCCATAGTACAGTAACTATTTTATGGTTGTAATTACAGTAACAAGTTGCAATAATTTATTATCGGACAATCCGTTCATTTCAGGCAATGGACACAACTCCGAGGAGTGGATTCCGAGAGCAATCGAATCAAAGGATACCGCTCTCGTCGTTACTACTGCGGCTGCTAACAATTTGCTTCACTTTACTGCCAGGATGCATTAGCGCCACAAGTAAGTGTGCCACCAAGGGCGTATTTTAACGTCGATCCCGGGAAGAGCAGGAAGGCTTACCAAGTCCAATTAATGTGCCTACAGTTTGTCTTCAGATAAGTGCTACAGCTGTGCATCTTACAATATGAAAGAGGTAAGCTTTTCTTTCGGCTTCATTCGCACAGTATTTTCCCACCGTTAAATTCTTAGGACTTCCTAACTCGGCCGCGGGGACCGCAGCGGCGCGTCCAAGAGCCGAGGCTTTATGATGACATGTGCAACTGGGACACGTGGATGATACGAGAGAAATCCACGGTGGAATGTGACGGCCCGTGTTTCAAGTGGCAGCAGTCGCTTAACAATTCCGGTAGGTTTCCGAGCAGTTATATTTTCTGCGTAATGTTGGAACGATACCGTCTTACCGGCCGTACTGTACTTCCGTACTGGCGATACTGCTACACGACGCATCTTCCTGAACAGGACTAGGCATAGAGGTGGGAAGACCCATCTGGTGCCGTAACCTATACCGTCCTGACCACTCCGTCCCGTACTTCGTTCAGTGATGACCTGTATACAGTGCTGCCAAATGAGGTCTCTGAATGGGTGGCGTTCTTTACTAAAGTGGCACGGACGGATGCCATATTTTTACAGCGGGAAAACAGTCAACGTTTGCCAGTCTGTTCTCCATACGTTGAAACCGCGCATGTTCTAATCATTATGTTTTAGGCACTTACTCATATGCCACAATTCGCGGCTGCTATGCCACCATGTTCGAGCAATCGACGAGCACTGCTGCTCCCGAGCACGAGGGATGCTCGGACACGAAGAAGCCGCTGACTTGTATTGACAAGTCATTCGTGCTGGAGTCCGCATGCTGGTGTAATGGAGATCACTGCAACGCAGCAATTACCCACTCTTCTCTGCCGCTGTGGCTGACGGCCGCCCTGGCGCTGGCCACCGGGGCGATCCATCAAATGTGACCGACGGAGATTGACACCTTTTGCATAGTTAATTTTCGGCGGGAAGTCAACAAGTGTTCTATTGCCGACCGTCGTTCGAATGCCTACTATGGTTTGTAATTAATCATCCAACTAATCTTTTCCGACTCTGAGCTTGATGTTTTCGTAATGACCATGTACGTAGCATTGGATTGTCCCTCCCTCCTTTGTACTGTGCCGCGCCTAGAATGCACTTACAAATACTTAAGCATGAAAAATAAGTGTCCGCATTTTACCTAACTTTACTGTATCGAACCTGTTCCATACGTTACTGAACATTTTACTGTACTTGAGAGAGCTATTCCTGCAAGTTTTTCCGAAGAAAAGTACGCATTTATTGTCCTGCTCCTCACAGTAAAAAATCTAATTACTGTACTTCCTTGACGAGTACCATACCTGCTTAACACTTTTGCTCTGGCATAACACTGGGCTCTTACTTAGTTTTAACATTGTGGAGGTGTCAACCGCGCCACCGTTCAAAGGTTCTGCAAAGACGTATTCGTTGTGCTGAATTTTTAGGCAAACTGAAAATACTTGGCGATGAAAGGCCAATCAAGTGAAACACATCGTCTCGCAAATATCTGATGATTACCTCAAGGCTACACTTGCCCACCTGCGAGATATAAAAATTCCCTTGAAAACAATGGCATTTGTCTTCTTTCAGTATCCTCATCCATCACGGAGCGACAGGTGATTGCCCTCGCTCCAATGTGTGCGTCCTCTAATTTGTCCTCCACGCCATAATTACCTGCGCCCGGTGGGCGAAGCAGATTCACCCGTGGCCGATAGGCGTGCGCCTCGAATGGATGCATGAGTGAGCCGTGAGCGGCGAGCGTCACCTTGGCACTTCCCGGGTGCACCAGCGGTGGCGGAAAATGGCCTGCGCCGCCCGGCTGCTAGCCGTGATCACGGGTGCATGCGAGGATGGGAGGAAGGGCTCACTTTGGGCTTGCAGCGATGGGTGCGCTCACTCGGCGGCTGAGGTGGATGCCGGCGACCGTTGGGTGCGCACAAAAGCGTGGGAGGAATGGTGCGTTTTGGACGACGCCGATGCCGCCGCAGACGTCGTTCTGTCGGTGCTTTGCGTCTAGTCGGCGGATTTTTCACTTTCATTCAGATAGACCGAGTCATCATCCTTGGCGTAATTTATGAAATACTTGTTTACGCCAGCCGCATTTGTGTTCCACCTAGTTTCTTACTTCACAATTAGCCTCAATTAATCGAAGCACTCCTTCACACAGACGCTGTCTGCTCTTCATTTGTTTCAGTTTTTTTTGCGCTTTACTCTTGTCGCTTAACGAATGCTAACTGATCTAAATTTTCGCTTGAGTGCTCGCATGCGAGATAAGATCGGTTGATTTTTATCGTTCTTCCGGTTTCCGCAGTAAGAATTGTTTGGATTGAAACGTCAAGGTAAACTCCTTTTATCGAAAGCGAACGCGTTTGGTTGCTTCCATGTAAGGGCAAAAAGTGTTTGTGCGCAAGCTAAAAAACGCACAGTGGATTAGGAATTACACTTTCCCTATCCATGCTTGTCTCGTGGTTCCCCCGTTTCCAATCTTTACGCTGAGTGCCGCCACTCCTCCCCATAACCGCTTTGATTGTCCGCTCCGCTCCTCGTCCCGACGTATTGTTGTCCCACTTGCTTCGCTTGAACCGGACAAGTGGCGTCCCATCAGCGTTTCGCGACCTCTGCCTCCTTACCGCCTGCTCCGCTTATTACTTGATCGATGCGAATGGGTTCAAGTTGGCACAGCGTTAGTGCACTTCCCTAGTGCGAGCCATAAAAGGATCATCTGGGTGAACGGTGGAACAATCAACTGATACAGTATGGAATTCAAAGAAAAACTATTCCTTATTGATCTGGGAATTTACTGGATAATTGGCAACGCCCAAAGTGCCGCTGTGCGAAGGAAGCGTCCAGTCCCACTCACTCACTTCCCACTTTCCCCTTCTGTGTTTCCACAAACCTTTCACGACATACGTTTTGAAACGTGACAGCCGCCTCCTTCCCAGGGCGTGCACTGATGTGATCTTACCTGACAGCGTAGCTTAGCCCAATCGGACTGTCAGTTGTTCCCCGTCACATTCGTGCGTTCCCGTCGCGGGACACGCAGGTTGTTCTCGGCCGCGCTCTCCGCAGTATTCAGCGGTCGGGTTATTAAATTTCAGTTTGTCTTTGGGCTCGTCGTTAGCGCGTTGTGGCCGTTTTGGAGTGGTGGACTACGGAATTTCCAGCGGGTCCATATAGCGGTCATTTCCATAGTGACGTCTATTGCCACCTAGTATGGTACACTACAGGCTTATATGTGTCCTTCTCGCGTCCATAAATCGTTCTCTATCCATGGAATTGCTTGTCCGCTTGTCCAGTCTCTGTCCACCACCTGATGTCCATCACCTCTATCTGTCCATTTAGAGTTTCCACAATGCCCTTTATTATTGTTTCACCGCAAACGCGGCATTTGCAAACGTTTCATGACGCCGCTTTGTGCAAGTACGCGGCTGAGATAATCCCGCGAATGACAGGCTTCTGTTGAGTGCAAACAAGACATTCTCGAGTTACCTGAGAGTGGAATCCTTTTAGTCCCATCCGCCGCCAATAAACAACTGTTGTCTGCGGGACGAGTGCTGGGAAAATGGAATGACCAGTGTTATTCAAAGGGGAAGCCGCTGTCCGAGGGAAATACCTATCTGCGCATTAAGCCTTTTCCTGCGAACAGTGCATGCGTGTTAATGGTTTTTCAACGTCACTCTCTGTGTTTTGCAGCTTTCATAAGGAACGAAGGTTTTTACTTGAGCGAATCGCAGGCGATCGTATCAGCCTAGTCAGATTCGTAGAAGCAGGTAAAAATTCAGGAACATGCGCCCAAGAACTCGGAGACATGTTCACGTTTACGTAGATCCGCTGTTAGAAAGAACTGTCTCTCTGTTTTGACCTTTTTGTTTTTTGCGCTTGGATTACTCACTGTTCTGACGCACAAGAGTTTCCTTTTCGTTTCCCATTGGTCCTTTAGCAACGCGTCCCGTTTTCGTTTCCCCCATTAAGACATCTTTCTCCACACGCGATTTGCATACCGGTGAATGCATATTTGTCCTTTCGTTTACAACTGCATTTTCGGTTGCCACGCTGTCTTGCCACCAGTTGCCGATCGTAAACGCACATATCAACTTTAGGATTTGCCGCCAATGGCCAGCATCTGATCGATCATCGGTCGCCAGTCGCATCCTACCAATTTCCATTTCGTCGTATTCCATCGGTGCCACACGCCCGTCGCGGCGAAAGGTGAATTTACGACTCTCGCCCGTCAAGTGGACGCGCCAGGTGGACTCCTACGATCAATCCAGGCGTCAGGTGGACAATCCCCCCTCTAATCAAACGCCAACGACTGGACACCCGCCAAGTGGACACGCAAAGTTCATAGCACCAACGTGAAATGGACCGACCGCCACCGAATAAACTCACAGTGACGCCGATTCTGAACGACTCCACGGCTTCCCTGGCGGCGAAGACGGGATGTTTCCGACAGACGTTTCTGCAGTCCATCAAGTCCAAGCTAACCCCGCACAAGAAAGAGGTAAGTCACAGTCCACATAAAAACGCGAAACGATCACTTGGCCCAAGGGCCACGTACCAGTTACGAAGGAAGGAGTGCTGAGTAAAAAAGTCCCCAGTTATATCACGCAGCGTCATGGAAGCATTAGCATTCAGTGTCCCACTTATCACTCTCCTTCGGAGACTGGACTGGTGCTCTCCATTTCAGAAGCTCTCGATAGAAGCTCCACCGCCGAGCGCCTCCGCATACCGAACGGTCAACTTCGGGAGTACCCCTGACGTCCATCGGATCAGCCACAACTCTCCAGGACCTTCTCAGCGGCGGCTCATGCAGCAGAGCTGTTACGGTTCCCTTCATGGAGAGAACGCCATTAGCGGTGCTCGACCGATGCCTAAGGCAGTTTCCGAAATTTCAGGTAAGACTTATTACTGTAATATCGACTGACTTGCGGGTAGTGCGAGGTTACGGTGACGAGCTTGATAATTTACAGTAAATGTCTAACAGGGAAATTACTGTAATAAACTAATTCCTTCCCGTCGCCCAAAACTACTGTACTTTTTCCTTTACTGTAATTTAGGCCCAATCTCACGCAGTCTCTACCATCTTGACGCAGTGCGTCAGCGCGAGAATAACCCACCGACGGCACCTCGAAGCGTCGTTGCTGCGCCAGCGTACTATGCGCCTCGTGTCAGGCCGTCTCCGTCCTCAGCATCTCTGGGTCCTCAGTCAGCGTTCGCTACAGCGCAGCAGCACCCGACTCCGACTTACCCAAATGGTAAGTGACGGGTTGTTTACCTTTCGCGAGGCGCAGGTGAAGGTCACCCACGTAAGAGTGGCAAACAAGGTCAAGTGGATGCGGCTACACAATAGCCTCACGGGAAAATCCGAGGCACTACGAACATCAAACACTATTTGCAAACGGATGAAGAACCAAAAAAGGGATTTTCAAAAATTTCAACGATTTGCAAAATTGTTTTTAAGCGTCACATCTTTGCACATTTGGTCCATCATGTGCTCCTTACGCTCCGCACCTACCAATATTCCACTCGTCGCCGCATTCTTGCACCGCTGTTTCCGCACTTCTTTTGTCTCGCGTCGGCTCAAGTGTCCTTGAGCCGATCGTCTCGAAAGCGTTTCCGGTGTTCGCGAACCCATTGTTCGCCGCATACGACCTCTGATCACTCGCGTTATCGGCCTATGCGTCCTTTGTTCTGCTGAGGGAAAGGGGTTTATCCATGGAAGGGATAAGTCAGTAATGGCGCATGTGGTAGACATGGTGGAAGGCCCATGGAATGGTTGACCACCATTATTGTCCTGCGAATGAGTCAGTGACCGCTGTGCGTCTGATGCTCTCTGCTCCTTTGTTAGGTGCTCGTCGGCATAGGAGCTGCTCTTTAGGCCATCTAGCAGTTATTCGCTACAAGCCGCCCCAGGGCTAGCCACTCATTCGGTCCATTGTAGTAGTCGCTATTTATGACCGCCAGCGGTTTCTTCGCCGTCGCATTTATTGCGCCTGATAGCCAGCGGTCCGACGCGGAGTCGCATCAGCTGCGCTACGGCGGCCGCGCTGCTGACCCATCTCGCAGCAGTGGACACGCAAAAAATCGGCGGCATTCGTTTTCGTGTTTTTTCCTCCGATCGCTTCCATCGCATGCAGCGCGTCGTTTTCAAGAGTTAATTGGAGCTGTTAATTCGATGCCGCTCGACGAATGCATGTTGGCTAAAACGTTCTGACAGCGCTGCGGAATTGTTCACCCGATTATATCACGCGACAAATTGCTTCCACCTCCTTGAGATTTACTGCACGTTCCAAGTGTCCTCCATCGCGGATTCATTCGAAGATGTTCTGCGGCCCGTGGCAAGGCTTGTCCAAAAGTACAAGTAAGTTGTAGGAAGTACAGTAGTCGATTTCACTGCTACAGTTTGGCCCAGAAATGGGCAGTGGTCGGATTGGGGGAAGGGGGCTAACGCTTCCATCATGGATGACCACTGTACATTTTGGAAGGCACGAGCTTGCATTTGTGCCTGCGGAGGGTTCTAACTCGGAAATGCATCTAGGTCGTAAGAAACACGCTTACTCAATACCATCCATCTTTACGCCGTAGCAGCTCCTATTAAGGAGACCCTAAGGACAATTAAGCTGTACCATCATAATCTTTGGCTTCCTCAGCATTCCACGGGATAGTGTAATCCCACCAAGTGGCCAGCGGTCGGTGGCTGCCGAATTCGCATTTTTTGTTGCGGTCAGGTGGGACTCCATCAGCGCCTCTCTTGCAGCACGGCTAATCACCGATGCTCCGTGCGGCCATTTAGTCCGGGAAGGAATGTCGGCTTTGTGCTCTCATCTGCCCGTAGGGTTTGCCCAGTTTTGTGTTGCGGACATTTTAGCGCAGAGAGTTTCGTAGCAGCGTAGTCGCCTTGCGTATTTTTAGCCGAATCTGATGTTGCTAATAACTCCGTCTTTGGTACATGAGAACCTTTGCGATTTGCAAGACGTTACCGGCTAATTTAGCATGTGTAATTAGTGTCTGCCTGCGGCTAATTCTCTTCCTGCTGACAAGGTCATCGCTGTCGGTCAACTTTTCCTCATTAACACGTCAAACTATCTGCCCTCTATCACTCACAACTATGTGGTTAACACCTGCTGCTTTTCAAGTGAGCGTCATCACCCAAGAGGATCTCTGCAATCATTTCCTCTAGCTACGTGTCGCGGAAACATGAGGCGTCTGCGATTTCGACGACAAGGGCGCTAAAGTGCGCTGATTACGACCTCCGATTGTGAGGTCTCCGAGCCGGGCATCCGAGCCATTCGACCACTTTACATTTCTACGAACGACCACCAGTGTCCAGTGGATTCCGAGCTTCGAATCACTACTGAGCTTTCCGATCTGTCTACCTACTGTTCCTGACCTCTTCTTAGCTACTCTAATTCTTTGGACGGTCTGGTTGAGAAACAGAATTTATTGCAACGACGAACGATTTATCCGAATGTTTCTCGAATATTTCCGTCTTTTCTTTTCCACTCTCATTCAACCGTCTCCGATTAATAGTAAGCATACACAGGGGAAAAATTTTAATTTTAATACAAAGGAGGGTACGGTCATTAGACAAAAGCAAAGCAAAATGTTTTCTGGTGTTTTGTTTTAACGAAAGCTTTTTAGTGCGTCTGCGCCGCCGCGAGTCAGAGACCATCGAGGAGTACGTCGTCGCGCCGGAAGCTCAGTTGCCGCGCTGCACCAAATCCAGCTCCTTCCACTCGCTGGCCATCCATGGTTCGCAGTTCGGTGGAGCTCGTGACGCATACTTAACGGTATGGACGATGTCATTAAGAGTAGAAATTGCTATCGGAGCCTAAGGACATTTTAAAGTTTCTGTTTAAAAATGTGCTCGCATGAGTGTGCCATGACACCCTGCACAGCTACATGCTCGCAGTTCGGCACATAGAGTTTCCAAACGGACGGTTAGACTTTCCACGGCAACTCAGCTGACAGACGAATTTGCGGTCATGCATAATTTTCGACACATTTGCATTTTGCAAGTATCAGCATTTATATTTTTGCAATGGTTGCTTGTCGCTATTTTGCAAACTTGCGCAACTCATGCGTCAAAGAACCGTTTGGCCCGCGGTCCGCACGCTTTTCCGGCACGCCACCGCCGCAAGCGGGATTGCCATCGATTTATGGCCTGCAAGAAATCGAGCGTCTGCTTGCGTGCACGATGCCGTGCGACGCTTGCGACCATCGAGCCACCGCTTCGGTGGGATGGGTGTTGGGCTCTCGCTACGGCCGCTGCGCCGCTTCTTCTTCGAAGGAATGGATGGATCGCGAGGTGCCCGCCGCCGGTCTGCTGCTGCTGCCGCCGCCGGGTCTGCTGCCGCGGTCGATCACGGCCCGCGTGCGTATGCGCGCTGCGTGCGTGCAAGCGGTCCTCAGTCGCTGAGTCGCCGTCGACGCGTGTTTTTTTCCGCATTACACCTACCACGTCCGCAAGCGTTCCCAACGTCCAGCGGTCCACCGCTTGCGCGTCCGCTAGTCAATGTGCAACGATCACGCAATGGCACCGGTCATCGGTTTCGCAACGAGCGCAATTAAGCGCTTCATCGGCTCGCCAAAAGTTGCAGATTCGTCGTCGTCTGAGAGCCAGGACCTTGAAGTAGGTGACAAAAAAGCGCGAGTTGGCGAACGAGTGTTTGCCGAATGTCTTTGTATACTTGTAATTTTTTTGCGCAAAAACTACAAAAATTTTAGCACCTCGCGCAACCAAAAATACGTGCCAACATGAAATTTACGTCCATGTTTTTCCCGATAAGCCTCTATCTGATGTATTTGTACAAGAACACTTTTTGCTCAGCTTAAATACAAAGGCCGTTTTATCGGAACGCATCCGCAAACACAAATTATGTTAATTAGTAACCCCGTTAAAGCGAATCATACCGGTACTTGCTGCAAACTTTTACGAAGTTGGCTCGAAAATTACCGTACTGAATAGCAGAAGTAGTGTCTGTAATTACTGCATAAAGATTTAACTGAACCCTTTCTAGAACCCTCGAACGAGCACTCCGAAGCCTTCGTCCGTCATCTCTTCATCTCGAAGCATCTGCGACTACGACAACCGTCAGCGCACTTTCAGGTACGTTGCGGTCCCACAAACTACTTGCTAATTCCCGTGTTTAGAGGAGCTTCAATCGACCGCAGTGGACGTGAGCCGGTGGTCATCCAGCCGTACGACCGCATCAGCACTCCCGTCAACTTGAACTCGCTCACCTGTAAGTTTGCGCGGATACGTATGCTCGTCGCTGGCAGGCCACTCTGACAAATGTGGCATGGCATGCCAGTTAGACAAGTCTCACTGTTAAACACAACTAGCGCCGTGAGGCCCTGTGGCTAGTTTACAGTAACTGGCGGTGCTACTGTAAGTGCTAGCCGAAGGTCGACTGAGTGCCAGCTGCCGGGGTACAGTAAATTCTACTGTAGTAGTGCGGCTTTACTGTGGTTTTACTGTGCTTAGTGTGACAAGGAAGATTTCGCGCCACAGTGGTGAGGAGATCTTATAGTAGCTACTGTTTTCGGAAGCTAGGTAGCATGAATCACTTAAAAGTTACAGTAAACATTCACAGGTCGCTAAGGGGGCCAACAAAGGCGCGTCACCGCGCGTCAAATCGTGCGGGTGTTTCAACGCACGCATAAAAGCGGGAAATTTTTTGAGCATTGTTATGGGCTGGCAGAGCGATGTTGGAAATTTCTTCCATCTTCTCGTTCAGTAGCTTTGAAAAGGCAAAGTTGTCCATCACACATGCCTAGGTCGGTATTCATGGACTTGGAAAAACAACTAGTAGCCGCCGGTTTGTTTTTTTCCCGCTGGACATTTGTCCGTTGTTCACTGATTTACGATCTGCCAGCCGCTCCTTCCCAAAGCAGCGCTCCTGTGCTCCTCATAGCCCGCTTTGCTCCTCATTCTTGCCTGCCGCGGTTCCTTACAACATCTCGTCTTTGCCCGTCTCGTGGCTCATCACGAGGAAGAGAAGCACTGAACGCGTTGACTGAGGAGAAGTGAGGAGTGTCCGAGTGCCGCTTACCGCAAAACGAGGCTGCAAGGTTTTTCCACTTGTCCAAAGTGACACCTCGGGCGGCGGAAAGTGACGGCGGGATCGCGATTTCGTCCGGCTAATTCACCCATCTTCGTCTTCGCTGGGTTGCCAACGAACGAGGAAAGTGTCCACTACCGGCATTCCCACATTAGCTGCACGAACAAGGCTTTTCCCAGCTGCACGTATTTGCCAACGAAATCCCCCTGATCACGCTTGTCCACAGCACGGCGGACAGTCCACTTGTGGAATTTTCACTTGGACAGGTCCCGCTCGTCTTCCCAGATCCCACCCATCCGAGAACTCCAACTTGCTATTTGCAACAGCCCATGCGAAATGGTGGCGATCGAACTAGCATAATTACTGCACTTGACCACGTCGCATGGAAGGCATCAGATGGGTGAAGCGTCCAAAGTGCCGTAAATTACGCTGTGGTAAGTGGCACCTGCGCAAGTTCTGCTTTGCTAATCTTGCGCCATTCATATTCTCTAAGCTTCCTTCAATCGAATACACAGCGCCAAAGGACATCTGTCTTGACGCTGTTTATGTCCGTCGTTTTCAGAGCCCGATGAAGACGAAGTTGTTTATTAGTCCCAAGGGGCATTTTCGGGACTCGCCAGAGGCCGGCATTGTTATTTTTGCGATGACAGCTGTCCAGCCTGCCGCTTTTCCCTAGGAATGGCTAATCACGCGCCAAAATTTGGAAACTGAGCTTCTTTTTTGTTCAATTCTGTTCTGTTAAAAGACCACTTTAGTTTTGTTCGAGTTTGCTTACTCTAATTTTTGTCTTGCTGACGGTGGCAGAATCGATAAAGGTCAATTTGGCCTTTAGCTGCTCCTTTCCGGGACGAATGAAACTTGAGTAGTATGGCGCCGGCTCGTGACGACATCCGAGCGCTCGGAATAGGAAGCCCGGACTCGCTTAGTGCCCGCGTCGGTTACCGCTGGGAAGCACGTTTCTTCCCCTTCCCTAATTGGGAACGGAGCGATCTGTCCAGTGCTCAAAACCGTTTATTAACGCCCATTACGACAAGCTCCTTTACTCCTTTTGTTGCAACTGCTCTATCTCCTCGCAAGGCCAAGGCCACGTCCACGAGACCATGGCGCATCACGAGCTCCTCTCGTTCGGCGCCTCCTTTTCAGGCACCCGAGACAAATCGGCGCCGCTTTCCCTCCTCGTCCTTTCCCGCAGATGTGTCTTCTTCCCGAAAACACTGGGAAGTGCCTTGTGAATTCCGTGTGTGAGCCGCGGGGCCGCGTCGTCCCGCAAGCTCATCTCATTAACCGACGCTTCATGCGCGCCCCTTTGGCATGCGCACACACGTCGTCTTCTCTGGCGGGTCCCGGGCCCGCCATTTCGGCTTGCGAGTGCGGCGATGAACCGCTGCCATTTGTGGTCGTGAGGGACATCAGTCGCACGGATGGGCGTATTTATCAGATTAAGGCCCATCAAACGAATGAATCTTGCGCATAAACCCTTGTGTTTTGCGCAAGCTTTCAAGCGCTGCTCCTTTGCCGACCTAAGTTCTCCTTTCTCACTCGCAACCGTGGACCGCATTTTTGGCTCAAAGATGGATGGGCTGACATGCAAATTCGTGATGTGTTTTGTATTTCTGTGGCAGTAGGCATAGATACAGTTTTGTTGAAACGTGGGAGGTCACTGAGGTCCTGCCTGCTGGTCAAAATTGCCTGACCTTTCACTTGCTCCTCATTGCCATTCTCTTCAGGAGCGCTTTTTGCTACCCTCAGCATCCTGCTTATTCGGAGGTAAATGTCCACTTCTTATCAGTCAATCTTTACGGCGGCGACTCGTTTGAATGTGTGCCCTGAAGAGCCTTTTTCTGTCCACTGCGTCCGAGGTGATAAGAGGGAAATGAGCGAGACAGTGAGGCGTTGTTTACGAGGGACAGCGTGACCCGTTGAAATCGTGTCTCGCTGGCGTCCCATGTCTGTCCATTTACGAATGGGTGCCGTCTCTTTTCCCTCTCACGCGGCCCTCCTCAAGTAGCCCCCATTTACGTATGCATTCGGAGAAGTTGGCTCTCACGCTAAAAGGCCACCATGCGACTCTTCTTCATGGGGCATTTACTGCGCTTTCCAGAAGGTATTTAGGTCTAGTAGAGACTTTTTGTGTGCGAGGTCAGCTCAGTTTGTCATAAGAGGAGCAGGTTTTGTCCACAGAAGGGGAGGTATTTACCTCATCTTTTTTTATTGTTGCGACTTTTGTTCGTATTTTTATTCTTTATTTTTGTCATTTTTAACGAAGCTACGAAATTTTAATATTTTGCGAAATCTGCGCGAACGCGAAAAATGTTTTGCGTGCGCTTTTTGTGCGCAAATCTCATTTAGTGTAAAAATAAAATGTCAGCTTGGACAATTCTGACCTTCCGAATATTAAATAAATTTCCTGATGCAAGTCAGCGCAGCGCCGCAATGTAGTCACACTTTTGCACTGCTCTATTACCGTCATATTTCGCCCCAATAATAACTTCATTATTTTCAGCAACCGCACTCACCACGGGGCAGAACAGCAGCAGTTCCGCGGGCGGCCCGTCGACGGCGGTCGCGGCGCGCCCGCAGCGCTTCCACTACGACCTCGCCATCGAGCATCCGCAACAGCATTCCTCGTCACAGCACTCGATGGACGCGCGCTCCGTCGCGTCCAACTACGACGGCGACGGCAGCGTCTACAGCGCCGCGAGCTTCTCCAACTCCTCGGAGATGACCGGCTCCGCGACGCCGCTCGCCAACGCGACGCCCAACAGCAGCTTCTACGGCGCACTGCCCGGTGCTGACGGCTACGACGGCAATTCCAAGTGAGTGGAGCGTCGAAGACTGAAACTTCTGTCGAGAATCGAGGGAGATGTCCTATAGGCCTAAGCTAGCAGTAAAGTTAAGCGTATGTACGCTTAGGGGTAGTTAGTGGGAATTAGAGCAGAGTAGGACGGAGTAAAAACCTCCGTTATCATACGACAGTCAAAACTCAGACTTTTTTTAGAAGAGTCCTTCACTTAGACAAGTAGGCAAACCCCGAGATTGGCCGGGCAATTCGAGTAACCAAAATACGCCGCTAAGACAGCCTTTACGTCAGCATTTGAGACGCCACACATTGGACCACATTTGGGTCGTCCGACATGCAAATTTTTGGGCACATTAGGTTACCCATCCAAGCGAAAGATTAAACACAGCTTCTGCACTGATCTTCTGAGCCTCGCTTTTTCGCTTCTCCTGACGATTAATTCCGCCAAATAAATCGCTTTGTTTCTCCTCAATTGTTGCTCCTGCTGCTCAGCGGTGTACGACTGGCCAGCAGTTGTTCGACGCAGAGGTGCGGTTATGTCTTCGGCTTGATTACGTCAGCGGCACTTGACCCATTGGTGTCTCAGTCTCGATTGCATTTCCAATTCTCGCTTTCACGCCCATTGTTTTCCGCTAGGTCCACTCGACGCATCTGCTGCTGACTGCGTCGTATAGGCTTGAAATTCTAGCCTTACAATACCTAGGCGTTCGGCCCAGAAATTTCTCCAGATGCAGTCCTCTCATAGAAGGTACGCAGGCATCTTGCCTAATCGTGTATACTACCATGAATCCCCGGCGGGTTCTTCATTTTAACCGGATTTAAGCCGCGAAAGTTCGGGATAAGTTTATGCCCTCTCTCCACATTCGTTGCTTGTCCTCCTGGTTAACTACCCCCTCGTGAAAACCGGCACTTTGGCCATGAGGTGTCCTCTGCCCAGTCCCTCTCCACTCTTCGACTTGTATTTGGACTTAGTCTGTATTTGTCCTAGTCTGTTTCAAGGAATCATTGTACTGCAATGATCCCTCGACCAGACGGCAAAAATGTTTTTAAGGAGCGCGAAGCTTCGTCTTGTGCGCAGTCTTACCTCGTGGTTTCGCCGTTCTCATAGCAGCTTCATCGGTTGGTTGAGAATTTTGGGTCGAAGCCCTACTAGCGTCGCCATCCTCCCCGAATCCTCCCGTTCTAAGATGCTTCTGAGTTCCTTTAAACATCCTTCTTGTGGTGGCCACTTTCACATGTCTTAATTCAAATCACCACCTCAGTCTTCTTTCACTCTGAGCGCTGACAAACAAAGTGATTCCCGAACCACTAATCCCGCCACATTGTGGGGCGCATTCGACCGCTTACTGGCGCCTGAGAGCCTCGTGAAAGTTTTACGAACGCCCCTCTCGCGTGGGATTCTCGCATCTGCTGAAATCGTCGATAGCGCTGTAGCCCAGTAATCGTCAAGCATTGCGGTTAAGCACCTCCCTCTCGTGTCATCTTCATAGTCAAACGTGGTCCCCTGAAAAACTCGTAGCCACAAATGGGCCAATAGGAATCAGTTCTGTTCGTCCTAAGCTTACAGGATCGAATTTTCTGACCACGACAGACTTCGAACTATGTGGAATTCAAGGAGGACTTACTCGTAAGTTTGTTCAAACAACGCAAACCATCCCGATTTCGTTAGCATTTTATTCCAAATTTCATTCTGCTAGCTTGAAATTTCGACCAAAATCAGCTTCAAACGAGCGAGAATGGGCAACTGCTTCGGTGCTCACGAGTAAGTCCAGTATATGCCCCCTTTTTTACTCCCTCAGTCCTCCGTCCGCCTTGACCGGATTGTTCAGGGTCCAGCAGTGCGCTGGTTGTCCTTCGTGTACAGGGCAAAATTCAGTCCTTCGTCTAATAACGTTCCCGATGTTTTGGCCTCCTCGAAATGAAATTAACCACTTCTCCTCCTCCACTTTCCCAGCCTCATCTGTCTTTAGGCGTTTCTTTCCTCTTTCATCGAGTCGTAAACGTAATTCGGACCATATGGGCGCTATTAAATCGACACCTTTATTTCCTCTCCGTATCCGCCAATTCACATCATCATGGGGCTTGCAATCTGGTTGCAATCGGCCGTACAGCCAATAAGAGTCCTCGAGATTTTTCCAGAATGCGTGGGACGAATGAACGTTTCTTTCGATGTCGGCTTCTTTGCTAGCTTTCGAGAAGTTCTTACATTGAAGCCCACAGAGCCGCGTTGAAAATGCAGAGGTACTATCAAAAGGAGCAGTTGAAAAGAGTCTGGTTTAGCGCAACCTTTTGCATCCTTTCGAGAGCCCTGAATCTAGGCCGAGATTTCTCCTGTCCTTCACAGGGCTTGGGACATTCTGCCGAAAAATCCGTTCTGAAGCTGACATACTTTCCATTACTCTTCCGTTAAAAAGGGACCCGTTCCGGCGTTCAGTTCCGTTCTCAACAGCTCTGTTCCAAGGCCCCAAACAAATGCGCGACTCGTGCGGTACGGGAACAACAATTTCTGGAAATGGCAGCATGCACTGACTTTTTATTTTAAGCAAGTCCTTCGGCCCAGGGCGTTTTAATAGTCCGTTCTGAAAAGACCCGTTCCGTTCCACTCTACCCAGCCCTAGTACCTACCTCTTTGCATGTCAAGCTTTGAAGTCGTCAAGCTTGCTGTCCCTTTGCTGGTGCCATTTCCATATTGGCAGCAGCCGAAAGTCGATGCCTTTTAGACCCTTGTCCAGGCTCCACAAAGCCTCCATTTCACTCTTGCATATCCGCCTTGCGCGTTGGCTCCTTCCCCGCTCGCCAATTAACCGCGTCCATCCATCCGGCCAGGGCCTTCTCTTCGTCCATTCTGGCCTTCTGTCTTCTCCTCCTCTCAAATATGGCCTCCTGCTGCGTCACGGCGAATTAAGAGTGCCTCGCGGCTGCTGCGGCGCGGCAGCGGCGAAAAGTAATGGACAACGGGGCTCGCTGGACCTCTCGAGCCGCGCGAGAAGTGGATGCCCTTTCGCGCTGCGCGATGCCAGCAGGAGCAGCGGTGCCGACGGAAGCGGGCTTCGAGGACATGGGCAGGCGGACGGGTACTTCACTCCGCGACACTCATTTCATTAGGCTTTCTATTGAATTTGGTGCTCCATGGCGGCGGTCGTGGCATGGCGTGTGTTCCGAGCAGAGGTCATGCGCCCGCAAGTTTTTGTTTTCATTCGCGTCTGCCTAGGAACGGGCTACTTCGACTGCAAACGTGCCTCTAAAGCTCTTATCGTGGAAATACCTTAGGGAACCTTCTACCGCTGATAGGTATTCCAAGCATAGCTTTTGTCGTGCGGGCACTGAGGTCTCTATGTGTTGGCTTTAATGCCACGCTGATCCTACAAGCGACATCGGAAACGACCGCTACCGACACCTTTCAGTATGAGAGTCGTCCTGGAAAACATTGTTTTTCAAAGGAGCCAGTCTCTTAGGGTATCCCGTAAACAGGTAATTACCTCCTCCCCCTCGTGTCATAATTCATCACGTCTGCTGACCGCAAACGCATTTAAAGATGTGCGTTATCATCCTTCCCTCCGCAACCCATTATTTTCCGCCGCACCGTTGCGTGTTGATCCTCGTCGTCCTCCACCTTTTCTTGTTTCCCTCCTCGTATGGTCACTCCTCGACATGCCGTGAAGAGCCTCCTCGCCATTATTCCCAAGGTCATCGTTCGCACGCGATGCCCTGCGCACGAGCCCGCTGCGTGATGCCCCGCTAGTGACCGCTACTGGCCAATTTGTGTTCGTCCGTTTGTTGTTGGCTTCGGCGGAAGTGTCCCGCGCGGGATTATCCGCATTCGACAGCCGGACATCGGGACGCCACTAATCCGTCCATTCACTAAGCGAGGGCACAGTGTGGGCAGAAGCAAACTGGGCTTGTTATTCGGTCCTCTGATTCTGTTGCTTCGGGTTTTTGGTTCACTTCTTGGCGGTCTTCTTGGCGGTCTTCCTTGACTGCGGGAAAAAAGGGAAGTCGGACAGAGCCAAAATTTCTCCCCGTCCATATTGTCATCCACAGGCCCACTTCCTATTGTCCAGCCATGACACTTTATTTCTCTGAACTTGTCTGCGCAAGTCTTGTCCAAAGGGTCATTAGTTTCAATGATCGGTTGTTCACTTGACAAATTGTCCATTCTGCGCGAAAGGAACAACAGCAATGGCCGAAATGATGCGACTTTTCGAGCGGTTAAAGCCTTCCTGACTCGCAAGTGACCCATTGTCGGTCAGCTTGTTCGGTTCTCCCCAACGCACTATTTGATATTTCTCCTTCCCTCGCTCGATATTGCCACCGGTTCGCCGTCTTTGTCGGTCGTTTATTGCCAATTTGGGAGTTGGGCCAGCGGCAGATTGGATTAGCGGCGGCTCCCGGGCGTTGACAAATGGGCCTTCGGCGCTAGGCCACTGGCGGCTTTCGCCCATTGCGGCCCACTAGACCAAAGGCGTCATGATTAGCGAATCTTGGGTGTGCCTATTTGGGCCTTGGGTTTTTGGGAAGTAAGAGCTTTCGGACGATTCGTTGCAAAAATTTTATTATAAATTTAGCAAAAACGATTTTTGATATTAAATCGCACACATTTCACGTTTATAGCGCTTGTGTTTATGTATTTTAGCGCTTAATTTTGCTAATTTTCAGCGTCAGCCAGATGAGCAATGGCTACCCGACCCCTTCGACGCCCACGAAGCCGTTCGTGACCGCCACGGGCAACCAGCACTCCTCCAGCAACCGGGTAAGCCAAAATACATTGTAGCATGTGTGTCTTCGTGTGTTTAGATCGCCATCACGGCTCCGCAGCGTCGCGAGGATCCGAACCGCAACGGCTACCACCAGAAGTAAGTGTCCGCTTCAACGCATGAAGTGTCATTTTCTCCGCAAAATTTCGGTTAATTTTCGGAAAATTCCTATATCACTTTCGTCTCCGCACACTGGCCTACTACTCATAAAAACGCTTTTTGCTCCGCAAAATCTGATTCACTCCAAAAAGTTACCATTTCTCCGCAGAAATGTCCACTTCTCCGCAAAGTTGCTTCGTTTTCTCCGTAGAATTAGTACGCTTCTCCGAAAACTTGGCACTTTCTCCGTGCATGTTAATTTTGACTTTTTGCAGCGCTGTGAACATGCATCGCCGCAGCGCAGTGGGAATGCCGTCGCCCACCTCCGTCTACCAGCTGACGCCCACGACCACTCAGCAGCCGCTGAGTCGCTCCTCGTCCGTGCACGGCCACATCGGCTGCACGACGACCTCGAAGACGCAGGAGATCTTCATCGACTCGCCGGGGACGCCGGGCGGAGAGCGTCAGCTCACCAACGCCATCGGACATGCGCTCCGAGGTGAGATTGCCCGCCTATATACGGCCCGAGAGCTCGGATGTGAGCGCTCCTATCCTGGGACTGTGCTCAGCCAGGGAGTCTGGTCAACGTGCAGGCATTTGATGGTCCTAGATGAATATCCGGGGGCTTGCTGGGGGATGCTTATGCTAGCAGAATGATCATCCTGTGTTCCGTCTGTCATAGGGTCCAATCGACTCAAGTGAAGGACGCTATCCGGGGACTTCATCATGGTAGTATGAACATCCGTTAGCAGTATGGACATTATAGTGCTCCGAGGTGCTTATCCTGAGGCCTGCTCGGGCATGCTCAACTCGGTGGCCATCTCATCCGGAATGCCATCTCACATACGCCCCTGCGTACCTATGGGCTGCAGACCTAAACGTGCTTGTCCTTGGTCCAGTCACTCCGGGCGGCATAGCTCGTACTGAGGGACTGGTCGGGTTGAAGGGGGATGCGAGAGGGGATAGGTGAAAGTCTAGGTAGGCAATTTCATCCTGGGAATCTGTCCATCCTTGGAGTGCACTAATCCTGGGTGTCTGCTGATCCTAAGCGTACGGTCATCCCGGGGATGCTGAATCCTGTAGACAGCTAGCCGGTCAGCTGAACATGGGGGGGGACTGAACGTCCTGGAAGTATCCTTATGCCTAGGCGTGATCGTCTCAGTTACGTGTTGAAGTTTACCCTATTTCACGTGAAAATTTCGATGTTTAGCCAATGGCTACAACGGCTCGCCGTCGATCATCGTGACGAACAATCCGGCGCAAACGCACCAGATGACGCAGCAGATGCTCGACCTGGCGAAGGACATCGGCCAGAAGCAGGCCGAGATCGAGCGTCTCAAGGCGGAGCTCCACCGGCACCAGAAGAGCACCCGGCATGCGGAGAAGAAGTACTCGCAGTACGAGGACCAGCTCGGTGAGCTGCACGCGCAGCGCGACAAGCACCGCCGCGAGGCGGAGAAGCTCCGCCAGAGGTGCGTAATGAAGCGGGTGTTGCATGTTTGGATTCATTTCGACTCTTTTAGGATCCAGCGCATTGAAGAAGAGCTCTCGGACGCGAAGCAGCGTGTGGAGGAGACCGAGGCGGCTAAGCGTGCGTCCGCACAGAACTACGAGCAGCGCATCGAGGCACTGGTTCGTTACTTGCAAATCCATTTTTAAATGCAGATCGTTGTGCATGTGCGGCTGCAAATCCTTTCGCAAGATACTTGCATTCGGCTATCTAATTTGCAGATACTGTTGCAAACCTCATCTGTTTAGGAGAAGGAGAAGGCCGCTCAGCGTCAGGAGCTCGCCCGGTTCGAGGAGCTGCGCGACGGCTACGACAAATGGCTCCAGGGGAAGGCTTGGGAGGAGAAGAACCTCGACGCGCTCAACACCCGCCTCGAGGAGACCGAGAAGATGCTCCGCACACGTGAGGAGGAGCTCGGTCGTCTTCGCGGGGAGTACCAACAGTTGAAGGAGGCCATGGAGCGCCGTCAGCGTGAGGAGGACGAGTCGGCACAGCAGCTGCGCTCCAAGGACCAGGAGATTCTTCAGTTGAAGGTAAAAATCCACCGGCATGTTGAACTGCTCCATGGGGCCTATTACGACTGTTCCATCGGGCATGCTAAAGCATTTGGAACCGCTCAATTGGGCATGCTTAGCTGTTCCACTGAGAATGTGGAACCGCTAAATTGGCATGTTAAGCTACTCCGTTGGACATGCTGAGCTGCTCCATTGAGCATGTTTGGAACGGCTCGATTGGGCCTTGTAGCTGCTCCACTGGGCCCTTGGATTGAGCCGTCTTCATTTAACACGTTGAGCTTCTCCACCCAGTACTCCGAGCCCCAAATAAGCCTCCGATTTTAGGCCCAAGTGGAGCACCTGCAGCAAACTCTCGCCGACGCTCACCTTGAGGAGAGCTACTCGGCCGGCGAGTCCGCCTGCTCGACGCCGGTGGCCGACGAGGAGGACCTCTACTATGACGGCACGCCCACCTACGAGGACGGTGCTCTCAAGCAGAAGGTGACTCCGAGTCGTCCGCAGTCGCTGCTCCCGTCGAAGTTCGGCACCGACGGTCATCCGAGCCATCGTCGCCAGAGGTACGCATGGAGTGTCGATTCCCGAGCGCATCCGATTTTCCTTGTCCTATTTCCCTCGCCCACTATGCGCCTGGCCTCATCCGACTTTGCTCGTTCTTGTCCCCAATTAATCGGTCGGAACGATCTAGGCCACCCACCTTTTCTCTTCCGACATCTCATAATTCCCATTCCCCTGCATGTTTTCCTACTTTAAACGGACTTCCTAAGTTTCCCATTCATTTCCTATTCGTCTCTCTTTTCTTTGTTCGGTTGGCATTCCGATTCTCCGACTCGCTCCGATGGGGTTGATTATCCGACTGCTAAGTTCCGACGTTCCACTATAGGGCATTCCGACTTCTTCATCCTTCCTTCTGCGTCCTTTATCCGATTCCGAGTCCTAACCCGTTGTCGATCCTTTCATCGGACAATCGACTTTGTGCATGACCTTCCGACCTTCCGATTACCTCTACCGACTTTCAGCCTCTTCTTTCGAAGCACTCATACTTCAACTATCATTACTTGCATAATTTAGGCGCCGTCCGTTCCGCACCTCGCGCTCCGCCTCCGGCACGCCGGACTCCGCGGTGGCACCGTCCATCTCGTCCGGCTTCTCCTCCGCCACCTCGGCCGCCACCAACCTTCAGTCGTTGCGTGAGCCGCTCAAAGAACTCGACTCGCGCTTCGGACGTCTCCGCTCACTCTTCGACTCCACTCGCAGCGCTGCGGAGCGCGTCTTGAAGGGCGGCAAGCCGACGCCGAAGGAACTCCTCGGTATGCTCCATTGCGTACGTATTACAAAACAACAAGAATCCCTGCATCTTCATCATGCACTCGTATAGTTGCAAACGTAGTTGCGCACAAATTCGACCTTTTGCAACTGCAAACACAAAGTTTGCAAGTGGGAATTTTTGCAAATGCGAATTCAAGCTAAAGCTTCAGTGACTGCAAGTAACAAAAGCCTTTTGCTCATATTTATTCTTTAGGCTCCGCCTCCGAGTCGGACCCCGCCACCGCCGAGCTGCTCGGCCAGGCGCCCATCACGTCGGACGTGCTCGCGCAGTACCTCGACAAGCACATCGAGCAGGTCCAGGACCTCTATCAGCAGGTACGTCATGTCGTCCTGCATGCGGCCTACGATTTAGCCGTTTAAGCCACATTTACTTGAGCTGGACCATTGGACCGATTAAAACTGTAGCCTATACCTATAGTTTAGGCCGGATTAGATAGGCATGAGCCTTTTAGTTCGCACAATGAGTGCCACATGACAGGCCTAGGTTTTAGGCCTATTTATTCCGACTTCCGTAGCTCCATGCGGTATACCGGGCTTTAGATCTGCCTGGCATAAGCGCGACGTACTTCTTTTGCTTTTTAGGCCCAGCTTAGAACGATCCATAACTTTTGGGGGTTTAGATCCTTTTTGAGTCTTTCGATGTTGTGGAATGTGGCCCGTAATATACGCATTGGACAATGTCCCTAATAGCCGATCAAAGCTAGTCTAAACCTTTTTGTAGTCGAGACTGGCGTTATAAGCAAGCACTAATCATACAAGTTTAGGCCAACCGCCTTCACACCGCCCTCTTCACCATCAACGCTCGCGAAGCCCATCGTCGCAGTGTGGACCCCGACGCGTGCAAGGTCCAGTAGAGGCACTCCGGCGTCTCGTCTTCAGCTGCAGGGTCACCTTAGCCGACGGGTTCCATTCCTTCTTTGTTTTCCGTTTCTTTGTTTTCGTGTACGTATCCGGCATTTGCCTCGAAGTCTTCCTTTATTGTGCCATTGCGCATGAGCTCCGAAAAGGGTCGCTGGTGGGGGGTCTTCAAAAATACTCTTTAAAATCGTCATATAAAATTTCAGCCAAAAACACCAAAATTTTTTCAACTTTTGCAAAATTGGATTGAAAAATAATTTTGCATTTGCAATAAAAAATTTGCAAATCGCAAAAACGTGTTCAAAAAAATCCCACGGACCTTTTAGGCCGCTTTTTAGGACTACTTTAACCCATCGTGCAGACCCTTATTCCGAGGGTCCCATTTGTTTTCTCACCGCTCCTGTTCCCCACACAATGCGCTGAGCCGTGCCCCACTCCAGGAGGTCATGGTTCGCGTGGTTTATCCCGCGCTCATTTACCGCTCCATTCCTACCACTCATTTGACCCCACACATCTCTCGCTCCATTGTCAAGGTACTTATTCACCGATGGTGCTCCTCGCATTCTTTCTCGCCTTCGCATTCGTCTTGTTAACGGCCGCCTCGATGCCCACGTGGTGCTATCCCCGTCGACGTTACTGGGTACACTGTCCTTCGTGCTCGAGGTTATGTATTTGTGTGCGCGCTTGTTAGCAGGCGAAGCTGCTGTATGAAGGTGCTCTCGCGAAAGAAATAAATGTGGTTTGATTTAGTCCGTTTGCCGGTCCCCTCTTGAAGCCCTTATAGGATCGCAGCCGACGACTAAGGGCCTCGGAAGTGGGTAGAATTGATTCCATCTAAGATCTGGAATTTACGCCGTATACTATCCAGAACATGGCCTTAAGTCTAAGGGGTCCCAAATGGTTGTGTCCCGAATATTTGGGGGCCGAGTGTACGGGTTTTGCAAATTGGACCCCGACTGTTTAGACCCTAACTTTGGTTGGTTGTTGTCGAACAGGTCTTTATTCGTCCAGTCAACGCGGTACTACTCACTTCTAGTGGAGACACCTGTACTGGAATCGTATAAGATGGATCCATATCGCAGCACACCGTAGATGTGTAGATAAGTCACGACATTTCAGCTGTAGCTTGTAGTCATACATCGAAAAAAGATTGCACTATGATTGAGAAGAGCGTGGATTTTGAGCGCAGATGTTTGCCAAGATTGAAGCGTCGATGGAGACGGATCTCCTTGGAAACGGAAGAGGTTCGACTAAAAGAACAATGCCACATCAGTCCGCATGTCGGTTGTTGGCTTTCTGCATGTTTCAAGTACATCTTCTTTAGCATGCTAATGATATCGGACCAACAAAAGAACCGAAGCCGGCAAATGAAGTGTTTTACACCTAAGATACCTGGATGCATCACCCGGCCGCAGTGACTTTCCTAGCGTTATACTGACTCGTTCAACAAGAATGTGCCCGCTATCGAAAACTTGCCCAAAGCTATCAAAGACTGCACGTAAATTTTTGAACAGAAATTTATCAACAACCACATGAATTCCAAAAAGCAAAAAAAACTTGGAAAGCGTCAAGTTTAGCGACCCACAAACTGACTGAAGCACCCTCGCTACTGTGTTTCAGTAGTATCTACCATACGTCATTAGCTACCTTGTTGAGAGACCGCGACAGCAACCAGTATTCCATGATTCAGAAGCCGACAGTCTTGGCTCTTCGAAGCCAACTGCACTAGTTTGTCGACGATGTTTACACGCGCGAGCTTCGCGCGCGTTCCTCGTAAGTACCTGCATCAAATCTCTGGTCAGCAAGAAAACGGGCTTAGTAAACAGTTAGTTATGTAAATTCGGATTAGCATTTGATGCCACGGGATTTCGTCTTACGCATGGCACAAGCGATATGATGGTGCTCTTGGTTTGGAAAATTTGGCGAATTCAGCAAAACGTCTCGGCGCAATTCCTTTGGAAACGCCGAAAAGTGCAAATGCACAAAACGTACCGGTACATGTTAACGGAGTTGGACCATGGATCTCGATTGTTATAAATGATGCTGCTTGCGTGCTCTTCGTCTTCCACCTTGCTTGCACGATCGCCAGTGGTCGGGCTTGGTCGGGATGCAGTAAGCGCAGCAAAAATCGAGCCACCGGGTCGGCTGAGCCAGGAGCGGCGACGGCTGAGTCAAGGACGTAGCTAGGACCACTCGGGAGGGGGGGGGGTACCCTAANAGGCCGGCGCCGAAAAAATGCCTTGGTCCCCCTTCGGTACTTTTCGGAAGTGTCCGATTTTGGCGGGCGCGCTCCCCCGCGCCCCCTAGCTACGTACTTGGGCTGCAAGTTTCGGCCTACGTTGATTATTTTTTATCAGAAAACTGAATCGGTTTTACGAAACCTGAACTCTGCGTGATTTTCCAACGTGCGTCGACCCAAAAATTCATTAAACGTCGAAATGCAATTTAGACTTCTGAACAAAGATAACAACGTCTAAATTTAGGGTGATCATCAAAGAGTGGCTGTGGATGTTCATCATTATACATCCGCCAGGGTTCAGCTTACCAATCGGCAAACGCTACCCGTACGGTCATACCGTAATGACGAGCACAGTGTTCGACGTATCTTAAAATGCTTAATGACAGTGTTTCCTCGGCATACCATGTGTGGGAGGTACCTTCCGTGCGGATACCTAAGGGTCCTCCTTTGGTTTTCTCCAAATATGAAGCACAAGCAAACGGTATGTACTACTGTTATACCAGGATTTTATACTTCGATTTTTAGCCATCTTACTTTTCATTCAACCTTTCGATAAATTTCTTGTAGTCCAACGGCTCATCCGCATTCCAGTTAATGACTAGTGATGGACGCTCGCCGCGGCAGACTTGCTTGACGAATTTAAATACGGTGCGGTAGTCACCGGTCGCTGTTATCTGCCGGGCGTCGACGGAAATTACTAACGCATCCCACTGACCCGGGAGATCGTCCTTTCGCCTTTGGCGAGTGATGACGACCCGACTGACGCCCGTGGGAGGTTGATACTGCCACGCAGCATGATCTATAAAAACTTGCGCGGTTCCTTACTGTCTGATATTGGACGACATTGTTAGGGAATCCTGCTGGCTTGGGACCGCTTCAAAATTAAATGAGCATCACGGAAGGATTCTCGTCACGGACTCCTTACGGGAGGAAGTTGTCAGCCTTGTAGCCCCTACCGTACTTTTTCTCAGTCCGTACTTTTTCCCAGTCCGGTATTATGGCCTAAACGAAACCTAAGGCCGTATGATATTTCCAAGCATATTCCCCAAAGGACGCCACTGATTTCCAAGCCTTCTTTTAGAGCGCTTTTCCGTAACACTTACCTTTTTCAATCCGTGGCACTACGTTTTCCTGGAATAGTGGACCTACAAGTTGTACGCTGTGGCACTCTCCATGAGGGAGATAGTGGAACACATCCTTCCAGACATCGTTCGCAGTTATTGATCTAAACTTCACATATGCCTTTCAGACGTGCACAATGGCACTTTATATCGCACTTATTTCGAAACAGTACCTAACGCAACGGTAGCGACCTAGTGGCGGCGTGGGCCAGCGTGGGCTCCCGAAACGCTCGAACATTGCTAGGTGCACCGCGCATTCATCATCCATGTATGCGCAAAGGTGGCTTCGGTCGGATCCGCAGGACTTGTACGCTTCCACAGCGTCCCTGAACAATTTTCGAGCTTCAGAAATTCGAGAGAGCAGCAGGAGACGCCGGCCACGGAATTCTGCAACGGATAGACGGCAACATCAGAGTATGATACTCTAACTACCATTTAGTACACCTCTAGCAAATGCGGAGCTGGCGGCGCCGCGCAGCATCATAGCAGCTTCATAAGTCTTATCCAGATCCTCGTAGCGACCGTCGTCCCAGGCGCGCTCTATTTCCAGCGCGTAAACCGAAAGCAGCAGGTGCTCTGCATATGGATGACCGATTGGCTAAATCTGTTTTGTCCGTAATCGTGAGTCAAGGCCTCGCTTACGGACTGCGTTGACGAAGCGCAACGCCTTGGTCTGTTTTTCTCGGTGTTGCTAAGCTCTACAGAGTCGATGCATGAATTGTTGTATGCAATGCCGCCTCGACAAGTTCTTTCCCTGTCCATCATGCATCTTATCCACTAAATTATTGTGATTATCAGTAATTCGATAACCGTCCACGATTTTGCATGCCTACTTTGAGGAAAATTGTACGAAGTGATGGTTCCATATACTTTCGACTTCGACTGAAAGCTGCCAGGCACTTTGCTGATTCGGCAGTACGAAAAGCCCAAGCCAATTTTCGCAGAACTCTTTTGTGATGCCCAACTATCAGCTTGTGTATAGAAACGCTGTTCTGTGCGTGGCTTTGACGACCATAGCTCTTTTGCGAGTAAGCGGCACAGAACAGCAGCAGTTGTCCGCATGCCCGAAATCCACTTGTCTGTTTGGGACAAGTGTCGAAGGCTTTGCGCAACACAACACTCGCCTCGTCAAACCTTTGGCCCAGCACAAGCAAGCGGCCGTGATTCTCTGAAAACGCAGGCAAGTAATTTCGGTAATAAAAGAACCACCAGAAAACTAGTCAGTTAAAAACTCATGAGGGGTAAACTAGACTGTGTGGGCCGTGCCGTGGCACGGAAATAGTACTTTAAAAGGTTACAATTTGGGACCCCCTTCCCCCACCAAAACTTCGATCCCCCCGGGGTTAACAGTCAATTGCTAAGCCTAGACAATAAGCCAATGGCCTAACCCTTAACCGTGAATGTTGGCCGCGCGACAGGGCGAAACGGGATCAGTTACAAGGACGACGGGCTGGACGATTAACAGGGAATAAGCTGTACTCGCCCGTTGAATACGCATGCTTCATTCAATTTTTATCGTTTATATTGTTTTTTTTTAATGGTTGGGGGGATTCTGAAGGTAGTGTGGATTCCGAGCCCCCCCCCCCGCCGGGGGATGCATATATATTCGTAAAACTTGCCGTACATAACTGCGCGACAAAGGACATCATTTGAGAAATAAAGCATTTTCTCGGCCAGTAAGAGACAGTACTTTTGCATTCGACCACAGCCGTCGACGGTCAGCTTATCAAATGCCGACGCAAATTCGTGGGCGAGTTCCAAACCACAAGTACCAGTAGCATAACAAGCTGGAACGGGCTAGAAAGATCGCCGTGTTTTATCGTCGTCAGGAGCGAACCTATTTGCACTTACACGAAGCTTTTCATACAATTCGTTGAACACTGAACTTTTTGTCAACAGATCAGTATCCCAAAAGCGTAGCCACAGCGTGTCGCGGAGCCCGTGTCTGTCCGCGCAGGGAATACCGGGCCAACTGAGTTCGAAATCACGCGAAGACCAAAATCTTGATACGCGCACAGTTGCGGCTACATAACGTAGACTTTCCAATAATGAGGTGTACTTTGGCGACTCCTAAACGAGCCGGGTTCCTCGAGACGGCAAGCGGAAAAGTGGCGGAGCTTACGCAGGGTTTGGCGGTTCTTGGCTCCATTTTCGCTTCTCGGTGCACCACAAGTGAGCCTATTCGCAAAACAAGTGTTTACATTGGGACCGGACCGTTCGTCGGCTTATGAAATCGATTGAGCAACAAGGTCCACGACGGGGTGAGTAGTCCGCAACGCTAATACTTATTGGAATGTGGAAAACGTTGAATAGATAGTGTCCTCTGCAACAAACGGCGTCTTATCAGCCTTCCTTGTACACACAGGTATAATATAGGGATTATCTGCGACGAGAAACGTTGCGATGAAGAATGCGAGTAGAGAAAAAGGGAACTGATGGGAAAAGTAGTATTGTGTTAATCGACTTGTAGTGCATATGCATGAACTCTTTAAACGCTAATGCCTTGATGCAAGGAGGAAATGAGCGGCCGAATGCATTTCCAAAACCACAAGCGAGGTAAGTAAAAGGTGGGCAACAAGTAGAGCGAGTACCAGAACGCTTTGGTTGCCGCAATCTTAGCATTCTGGCAAAAGTAATAACGGGGAGGGCATCCTCATTACCGAATTTTCCCTAACAGACACCCCGGGGGTCTACTCTCATCTAGCCGTTTTTGGGAAATTTCAAAAATTTAAACGCTCATAACTTATTTATATCTTGCCCTTATGTCTCGCTCTCAGCCTCAAAACAATTGCTTTATACGATACCTTGAAAACAAGGCCTTAGATTCGAAGTATACGCGCCCCAGGGAAACTGTACATTTTGGGTGAGGGGTATCTATTAGAACGGGTGTTCTAATAGAAGGGGGTATTTTTAGAGAAATACGGTACTCGGCGTACTCCGGAGGAGGACGAAGCATGGTAAGGTCTTTCATGGCGGCCACAACCCATGAGGCTCATAAATTGGCCGACAATTCGGGCACATACTTTATTTACGTACGAGTGTACAAACATGCATACGTGAAAGCATAGTTGCTGGACGCATCGTGATCGGTCCGGCAAGCGATGCAAAAATAATGGCCATTGCGACACGACAAAAGTATTCACAGCACAAGCAGTCACTCTACGATTCGTTTGTAAACGACGAACTCCAGCGGTCCTTCACGCATCGACTTGAGGGTCTTCCAGGCCTCGAGGTGGGTCATGCCGCTGAGTTGGATGCCGTCGATCGAGCGGATCTCGTCGCCGATGGAGACTTGGCCGTTGCGAGCGGCTTCACCGGCTAAAACGAAGTAGATATTTCAGCAAAGTAAAGAATATTTTCCGCTTGTTTGATTTCTTTATTTTTAGTTAATTTAAATAAAATTAGTTTTTACTCTCTCTCTATTTTTCTCTCTATTTTAATGTAAATGATGTTCTCTAAATTCCCTTTTAATTCTGTCTGGCTTCATTTTTTAATCTACACTATTTTAATGTTAATGATGTTACTGTTACCTATCAATACACAATGATTTTACAAATTGTTCTGCATACCTGCAAAGACCTTCTTCACGACTATCGGCCTGTCGCCGTACTTGCTACCGCGGCCGCCATCCATCGAGAAGCCCACGCCAAGATCGGACTTCACCAGCGTCACCACGATCGGTTTCTGCTCGTAGCGCTGCGTCGCGGGATCCTCGGTGACTAAATATGCACATTTTTGCAATTAAATATCGCTAAGAGTATTTATTCTTTAAACGAATTTTCTTAAAATTATTTTTTTTGAAATTTATGAATTTGATTTACAAATATTTTAAATCATGTTGATTTTAAATACTGATCTTCGTTTTAGGTCGCTTACACATAGCGTTCGCGTCGGAGGCTGTCGATGACAAGGTCATGCTTGAGTAGCCCTGCAGCAGAGGACGCCCGACGACAAGCTTCACGACTGCCGCCGGACTCTTCATCAACGAACGAGCCTCGGAGGCACTCATCTAAACAAGGCATTCTACTACACAAAAGCATAATGGAAACGTAAATGAAAAGACCTTTGGACGGACGCCGGCTATCCTCTAACTAGAGTATGGGGCAGGCAAAATCCCTATCTGCCCTTTGCTAGGGCAGAGGGGTGGGGGCATTTTTCCTACCTTTGTTAACATGACGAGCAAAGTTTTCTCCGCTTTATTCCCTGTCTGACGCACCCCCTTTGTTTCCCGGTCGGGAGGAGGGGGGGGGCGTACATTGATCCTATGCTTTCCGTGGGCCTTGACCCCGATTTGTACTCCCGTCTAGGTAACTAGACTGCGTACCTTCTCGGTCGGCTTTCCCTGGATGAAGAAGATCCGGTCGCCCTTGCACAGACGTCCGTCACGGTCCGCGATACTGCCGGTGATAACGCGCTGGACCTAGAAGAATCGCTAGTATTTTGGAGCAAAAGCCATGGCCATGCTAACCGTTATGAAACTGTCGAAGGCAGACATCGTCGAAGTGAGAATCAGCCCGACGCTGCCGTCTTCAACGCCTGCGTCCCTCTGAAGGTTCACGCAAAACAGAGAGTAGTTTGCGTAGTCGTTGCGGAGCAGAACGCGGATCTCTTCAAGCTAAAGCTCACAAAATTTAGAAGTAAAGCACACAAGAATACCGTACATGTGGTACTGCCGTACTATCGGTACGAGTGGATGAGGACAGTACGGAACGTGTGGCCAGTTCGGAGTACGATATGGGTCCAGTTTGTTCGAGATTTAGCCCTAATACGGCCCCGTACCGGTGCCGGTGACCGATCCTTACTCCGTAATCTATAACTGCCCTCTTCCGTTCTCAACACTCACGTTATGCCCGTTAAGTTCTATGCCATCGTCCTGGGCGACTCAGTTTCAAGGCTTTATTCCGGCTTCTCCGAGTGCTCAGAACGGGCAGAACGAGTTTAAAAATCCATTCTGTCCCCGTTACGCTCTGTTCCTGAATGTCCCGTTCTATCTCGCCCAGCTCTACGTCGCATCGTCGGTAACCCATAACAACAAGTATAGTACTTTCTCGATTACCTGCTCTTTCGTAGGTTTCTCCTCCACATGCGACCGCTTGGCTTCTTCGTCGTGGGAAAGAAGACCTGCGGTCTTGCCCTTGCCGCTGCTCACTTTGTTATCGGTATCGGATTCCGACGAGCTCGTCCTGGAGCGAGCCGGGCGTCCGATGACATCCTTCTCGGAAACATCGAACTTCTTGAAGTCGAGGCTCGCCACCGGCGTCGGAGCAGCCTTCCTCTGCTCCATCGGCTCCAAGACTCGTCTTGGAGCAGAAGGCGACACGAGAAGCTCTCGACGAGGCTCTGTAGCGATGGGGGACGTCGGCGGAGAGCTCATCGTCTTGTGCACTTCCGCGTGACTGACGAACCCGAAGGCGGTCTGTCGCAGTGGAGAGGCGGAGCGGTCTCGATGCGAATAGAGAGATGCTTCGAGTGAGCGAGTGGGGCTAAATGGGACAAGATGAGGCAATCAGGTGGAGATCAAAGGATCCCGACTAAAGGTCGGCAACCGTACATGTGGTACGGCCGTAGCGTTCCGTACAGCCGTACTATCGGTACGGTACGAGTTGCTTCCGCCAGTACGGTACGGCTTCAGTTTCCTCGATATTTCCCTAGTACCCTAGTACAAGTACCGTACCGTACAGCATCACGTACTGCCGTACTGTACGGAGTACGGTACGCGTGGGGTCAGTGCGGTACCGGATGCGTCGGTACGATACGGAGTAGAGTACGGTGCATTGTGCCGATCCTTTAAACATACTTACCCATTAAGTGGCGACTTCGGTGCGTATAGCGACGCAGACATCTGGAAGGTACTGCTGAAGCAGGCGCGCATGGCAGGCCTCGGCGGCTTCGGCACAGGATTCTGTGGCAGCGGAATTTCTCCGGTGTCCAGTTGGGCGAACTAAAACAATGATGACTGTTTTGTTCAGTCAAAACGTGTTTCAGACATAAAATAAAAAGTCGGTCATTTTTAAATTAAAAACAAAATTAATTTAAAAATATCTGTTTATTTTCTTTGGTTATGGCATTTAAATTTACTTTTTACGTCTTAAAAAATTGTCATATTTTTTTGCTTCGATTAAATAGATTTTTACGCTTTCTGCGACACTGCAAAAGATTCAGGACGAACATCAGCGTACCTGTTTGATGAGCTGGTTGACCTTCTTCCTGGGTGCAGGCTTTTCCAGGGCGTCATCTTCTTCTTCGGCGCCCTCATGTGCGACCTTCCTCAGCTCCTGGTCCGCCTTGATCTGCTGCCAGCCGGTCTTTGGGCGGTTGTCCACCGCGAACGGCGCAGTGGGCCGCCATTTCGCGATGTCCACTGGCGCCGGGTTCCAGCGCTTGCCGTTCTCCTGCGAGGATGCGTCGCCGCTAGAGCTTGTCGGGCTGAGCGAGGCGGTTTCCTGCGGGACGGCCGAGTCTTCGGACTCCGATGGGCGACGACGGTCCGCGGCAGAGCGCTAAATAAAAGGACGTGGTCAAACGATGACTTAGGCCTTTCGGAGTGCCCCCAGTTCAAAGTGACGCCCTGATGTATGGGTTAGATTCCCAATTCGCTATGGCGGTCCCCATTCCATTCAGTATGCTCGAACCCCTTTGCCCTGTCGTGCCGTACTGTTGGTACGATGTACGGTACGGGAGGGTCAGGACAGTACGGTCTTAAGGTACGATCGGTACGGAGCACGGGTGAGGCCGGCCAGTAGAGAGTGCGGTATGACTCAAATTTTGCCGAAATTTAGCACTGGTACGGTCCTCACTAGTACCAGAGCGTATCATATTACGGCACGTGCTGTCGTACTGTGCCGTACCGTATAGTACGGAGTACGGCACGATTGGTTCAGTGCAGCACGGCTGACGATACTGGTTGTGTCAGTACGGTACGGTGCCCGTCGCCGATCTTTAGTTCCCGCTCGAAAAGGCCGGTTGACACACAGCCCGTACCGGCTCATTGACCGCTAGATTGGTTCCCAGTCTAACTAGGTACCATTCCATTTCGTATATCTTCTTTGCTTGTACCTTGACCCATCCATGCTGCTCACCTGAAAGCCGTCTTCCTCCTCTTCCTCGTCCCCGATGAGGGAGTCCCTCGAGCGCTTCCTCGCCGCTACTTGCTTCTCCGCGAGGCGCGTGATCTCCTCCGCGTCGAGCGTCAAAGTTTGGATCTCCACTGAAGCTCCGCCAGACATGGAGCCGCCCATTGTGCTGCTTGCGGTGGAGTGACTTCGAGGCGCAGGGGCTGGTTTCGCCGCGAGTGGCGGCGGCTGCTTCGCGGCGCGATTAGTCGGCTTTGGTGGAGGATTTCGACCATCCGTCTCCAGTGGAAAGTGCGGGCCACCATTGGGGCCGTCGTTGCCGTTGGCCTTGACGGGGCTCCGGCTTGTGCGAGGCGGTGCGTGAACGATAGCGGCGTCGATTTCAAGCGGCATCAGTGCGTTGAGAGGACGGAATTTACTGAAACGAATAAGCAATCTTCCAAGTTACACAAAAGTTCGCGCAAGTAGCCTTAAATAAGCTCGTTTTCTGAATTCGTGCTGAGGAAAGCGTTTATATGGCCGAAGTGTTCGAGAATCAAGACCGCGGGAAGGCGTGTTAGGCAAGGACCGTGTTTGTGTACCGAAGACCTGTGCCTGGGAAGCTATTTGGTCCGCTCAAACATTGGAATTTTTGTCCACACGCCATTGCGCCATTGACACGCCCATGGAACTCGCATTGTCAATCCGAAAAGCAAGTGACCGGCAAACAGACGAGCAGTCCATTGATTTCGGCTTAGCAAGCATGGCCAGTTTAGTCGGTGAGCCGAGAGCCGTAGCAACTCGAATGCTTAGAGGATTCTCGCTAGAGTTGGGCTCTCATCACGTCCGATCAGATTCCGACATGTTCTACATCTAAGACCGACACCGATTCAAGGCTGCACCTGAACTGGCCTTTTGAGATTTCCAAATCTGCAGTAAAGAAGGTTTGTGTGCAGTCTTGAAACCCTTGTTCGCTGATAAATAAGGATTTGCGGCCCTCAAGTATAGCGAACTTCGATAAGTCCTCTGTTTGCTATTGGCTGAGCCTACGTACAGCAACAACTACACCACTACTACTTTCTGCGTAGCAGTGCATACCTCTTCGAGACCCTTCGGTCCATGTCCTCGTAGATGCTCGAGCCGCTTCGCCGATGGTACACTCTCGGAATCGTTCCTGTGGAACTGCCATTCGGCGAGAACACGCTCACGTACTCGCCCATGTCGCTGTTATCCGGAAGGCGGCCGAACGGTCGAAGAAGGCCCTCATGTCGACCGGTAGGCGAAAGAATGCCGTTGGGGGTATCGCTGCTGTGGCCCGAGTCGCGGCTATTCGTGGGAGAATGCGTTCGAAGCGGCGAGAACTGCACCATCGTTGCTTGGACCTCTTGCGTTCGACGAGAGGCTAAAGAATCGGAAGTTAGCACTGCATTTGTCCGTCCTTTGCAGGTGCCGGGAGAAAGGCATATCGGTTTCAGCATGGTAAAAGGACTTATAGTGATTCACGACAGCGTACGGCAAATGTTTCATCGATGAATCAGCAGCTTCCGACTGGTGAGGGATTGAGACAATGAAAGGAAGAAGGTCACCTTTGAATGGGCTCGCTACGCGTCACTTAGAAACCACAGAATAAATGAATGGGGAATTTCAGTGAGATATCGAAAAACTTAAATGGAACGAACGGAATGAACCACTGCAGTTTTCATTTCATTTTCCAAAAAAAACAAATTACAGTTCAGAAGAAAATCCTTGATTTGCTTCGTGGTTTTGGGGCATTTTTCGGCGTACGCATTCCCACATTTTTGACTTACATTTTCGATGAAATCAGATTCAAAGCAGTACGGCCATGATGCAAAAGCGATACAGTGATAGAAAGTAGTGATACAAGTTCACAGACAGATACGTGCTTCGATTCGAGCACCCGTAATCCCTTGAAGCGCTCATGCAGTCCGAGGTTAAGCCGAGAGGGGCGGAAGCGGCAATGCACAAAGGAATGCGGGGGACTCGGAGAAGCGTAAACACGAGGGACGCGGCAACAGTTTATCCCGAGAAGAATTTATCTTTGCGACAATTTTCTTGACCCTACATAGGGTCGGAATGCTTAACACACAGCAAAACAGCCTTGAAGAAAAGGGGCTGTCCAGAAATTATGTTAGCATTTCATGGGGGGGGGCGGGGGGGGGGGGTCAGCCATTTGTTAACCATTGTTAACAAGGGGGAGGGGGGGGGGGGTCAAGGGGTTGTTAACGTTAACAGCAGTCGTGGAAAAAATGCCCGACAAGCGCAATTTTCGCTCTGCATGAGCAATTTTTACCCTAAAATTTCGTTGGTATCGCCTGCGGCGAGCCATTTTATATACCTTCCCTGCTTTCATGCTTTCAATTTTCGTTCACCCATGCTGGTAAACGCAATCCGATGAAATTCCGGAATTCACACTAGGTAAAATGACCTAAAAATTTTTTGTTATGCTAACAAGGGGGGGGGGGTCAGCGATTTGTTAACAACAGTTAACGAGAGGGGGGGGTCCAAAAAGTGCTTTGTTAGCATTACATAATTTCTGGACAGACCCAAAGGAGCATTATCGACTTACACGGAATCTACCAATTATTCCCAGGAAGACCCAATGCTCTTTCGAAGACAGTGGGCGCTATTAAAGGCGACTGATGAAGAGTCCGTTTCCGCCCCACTTTTCACACACTTTCGTCCCGAATGAAGTCAAGTGTCGCTGAAGGGATCCTCCTTGATTGGAAGTGTCGCGCATCAAAAAAGTCCAAGAAAAGACGTTCAGTTTCCGACGGACCCATCGGTGTTTTTTCGCTTTCCACAGACCAGTTGAAAATGGAAAGACTCTTCGAAGCTTAGTGTGGACGCTCAAAATGGATGAAAGTGCGCGAATTGCTTGCAAAAAGCCGAAGGTCATTTGAGAGCGACCGATGGCCACCTGGCTCTGCTCGCGCTCAACAAATCTAATTATACGTTCGCTAAGGTGACCAACGACTCCCGTTCTTCGCGGATTCATTTCAGCGCACCTGCTAAGGCAAGCAAAAAAGGTTGCATAAAATGTAGTGTGTTTGCGCCCAAACGTTGGAAGCGTTGCCAACTTCGACGCAGGCGGTAAAATCGAATCGGATCCGTAAAATGTCTAACAAAAAGGAATCTTCAAATGTACAAATTATTTTGCACGGCTCTCATCGTTCTTTAGGGCCAGCTGAGTTCCACGCAGAGCGTAAGCTCCGCGCATGTTTTAGCCCGCTGCGAGGGACATCAATTTAATTCTTATTTTAAAATTATTCGTGAAATTCGGTACCTTAGTCTGCGACGGACCAATAATACCCCCATATTTGTAGAATTTTGTCATTTGAATTTGAACAGTTTTGGGACGAAGAACTGTCATATGCAAATGTGACGCACTTATAACACAATTACTACGCAGAGCATCGCAAAAATGTAGTTATGGAGCTTACACTGACTAGGGCACATGCAAATTGCGACTACATATCCACCCGCTCAGACGTGCACGCACCCGGGAAAGCCGGTAGGATCCGATGGTTTTCCGGCGGCAGCGATACCGCCGCCCGACAACGATCGGTATGCGGATTTGCGGGCCGTAAATCGCAGCGGGACGCAGCCCGTCGAAGCGGACATCGATCCTTGCGCGCAATGTAATTAACGATGCGGCGGCATCAACGACAAATTTGTGGCGCAGTGAGAGCCCGGTTAGCAAGTGCTTGTGCGAAAGAAGTAAGAAACGGGCAAACATGTTCGGATAGAAGAGTTTTGATTCAGTGACCGTGCAAAGACTCAAATCAAGGAGAGCGTCAGCGGTGTAGCCAAGTGTACAGACTAAGGGTAGTCAACCGTACCAGCGTACGGCCGTTCCGTACCGTACTGCCGTACTATCGGTACGGAGTACGGTACGGGTGGGTCAGAACAGTACGGCTAACGGTGTCGATGGGGCTGGCCAGTACGAAGTAGGGTACGGCCCGTACCAGTACCGCACCGTGCGGTACGGAGTACGGTACGGCTAGCGGTTGCTGAAACGAACCCTTTAGGCGATGTACGGACTAGACGCTCAAGTGAGTACAAGAAAGTATGCGCCGAGGAAGAAGGCAGATCTCCTCATTAACCTGAATTGCACACAGATGTTCGATACGGGCATTCGGAATGACAGGAAAGAGCCGATGCAAGAAGAGGTTCATCGTAGATACGTAATGGTTCTCATTTTTCCTTCAGAGAGAGGGTGCCATTGCGATGGAGGGTACGGCATTACGAGACAAAAAGGGTAGTTTTTTTTGCACTTTCGCAGCGAGGTCCATAGCGGAAGCACGTGCGAAAATTTTCCATAAGAGGGGGGTATACCGGTAAGCAAGCAGCATGGGGCCTCTCTAGAATGCCAAACGACCAACGTTTGGATTAGCGCCAAATTAGAAGGCTAGGAGGGATCGTTGGTAGGAAGGCATCGTTTGAATGAAACACGTTCAAAAAAGATCCCTTCATCCGGTCGGGTAGGCGGTCGCACATGAACATTCGGGATCGAATGCGCCACTCGGACTCGATTTGAATGAACATGCTCCGTTTCCAGCGTCGACGCCGCTCCGCCAGCGGTTTTATGCGACGCTCGACGCGGAGACGATCAAAAGGCTGAATTAGTCGGACGAGCGATTTTCGTCGCCCCGGCGTCCGACGCCAACGCTCTCGCGTTCCGGAGAAC
>JNEY01000109.1:234913-263945 GCA_020875895.1 Aphelenchus avenae | reverse complement strand
ACTCACAAAATTTTTTTCATCATTTTACCTAGTGTAAATTCCGAAAATTCAACGGTCTTTTTGTTACTAGGACCTGTGAACGAAAAAGAGAACATATAAAATGGCGCGCCGCAGGCGATAGCGACGAAATTTTAGGTACAAATTGCATGAGCTAAGCCAAAAATATCGTTTGTCGGCGCCTGCGGCGGGCCTTTTTTTCGTCTCCTGCTGTTCACGTGAACAGCCCCTTGACCCCCCCCCTCTGTGAACAACTGTGAACAGTTGGCTGACCCCCCCCCCTCCCCCCTGTGAGGTTCACATACTTTCTGGACAGTCCCTTACCCTTCTTCCAGCCCACCGGTCAGTAACTATGAACGAAAATCGAAACGGGTACCTACCGACTTCCGGGACATGGTGGCCCACTTTCGGGCCGCCGACTGGTCCGCGGCGACGCTTGACCGGCGGCGATGACGGAATGAAGCGGACACCCGCGGCGGCTGCGGTAATGCGGAAGGCGGTGAGGACGAACCCGCGCCTCCACCTTGAAGTCGGCGGTCCAGCTCCGCGGCGGAGAGATTAGCTTCCAGGTCCGTAACGCGTATTAGCTCGCTCGTCGTCGTTGCGCCGCTAAACCCAAAACATTGTGGTCAGGCCACCTTCTGGATTCGGCGGAATGAGCGGGGAACAACGGCCGTGGGCGCACTATCGCAGTGAGATTAGTGGACTGTTTGCAGATGTTTTTCGCCACAAAGTGTGTGGGCGGCGTGCGAAACAAAAATGCCCGTTCGAACATAAAAATAAATTCAAAACAAAATTTTAATTAATTAATAAATTAAATTAAACGATTAAATTAATTTCAGTCATTTGAATTAAAAATTAAACTAAACGAAATGCATTCGATTCTGGTTTTGTGCCATGGCGCATTTTTTACGAGTAAACACTGAATAGGGTGAACGACCGTTCCAGTAATAACTTCCGATGCTTAGTAATGCTATTCAGCCTCCGTCCAAACTTAGACTGAGGCTTAGGCTGCTACTTGAGCTTAGTCCGAGGCTTAGGCTCTAGCTTAGGTTCTAGCTTAGGTTGAGGCTTAGGCTTAGCATCGGGACACAAAGTACTAGGAGCCTGCGCGGCAGCCGTTTTCAGGTCGGGGCAGGACATAACCGCCTCTAGTGATTTCTGTCCGCACAAAGACCTCAAAATTTGCTGGTCGATTTATAGTACTAAGGCGTCAGACAAGGCGGCAAGATGCAAGGCGGGGTGGATCAGCCTTTAGCATGCACCCATTCTTGTTAACTCCCCAAAATCGTACAGCCCTCAACACGTAAAGCGCAATAACCCACGCGAAAGGCTCGTCCGCAGAAACACCGCCGCTCGGCTTCAGCGGAGGGCAGTCGCGGCGAATGCAGATGGTCACATCGGAGCGGCGGAATTTCTTGAACAGCTGCAGCGCCTGCGCGTGGCTCTTTCCCGCCAGTGGGACACCGTTCAGACTGAGGATCTCGTCGCCTAAAATAGCTATTAGCAAAGCAAAAATACGTATCGAAAAGTCCCTTTGGTCCCTTTTGTAGTATTTCTTGTGGTGAGGTCTTTGCAATCTTACGGACGCAAACAATTCCCTGAGTCGCCCAGGCGCCGTAGCGCAATTTTTCAGCTTATTCGGCATAAAATAGTTGAAATTGCGACAGAAATTCGCTAAAAAACTTCCTCGCCCTTCCCAGGCTTGTATGGTTCAGCAAGGCGCAGAGGATGGCCATCTCCGGAAAATGGAAACCAGTGCCTGGCCCTGTCCGGAAGGTCTAAGACGCGATGCATAGGGTTGTTAACCAGTGTGTGTTTCCTGGGATAATTTCAGTCCGTGCCGCTCCAGGACGACGCCAAGGCAACCTTCATATGGCAGCGTTCAGTGCCGACAGTCAGGCATACCTAGCGTACAAGATAAGTATAGGCGGCCTGTAGCCGTACCGTACTCCCTGCCGTACTGATCCCCTCCGTACCGTAGTCCGCACCTTCCAGTACAGTACGGAGCACGGCACGGGCCGTAGTACGGTGCCCTGCGGCCGGAGTACAGCCGGTACTAGTGTTAAATGTCGATAACATAGAGCCGTACCGGACTCCATGCTGGACGGAACCCGCCGTACCGTACTCCATACCGACAGTACGGAGTACGATACGGTACGGCCGCGCTACCCGTACGAATGCCGACCTTTAATTCAAGTTCGACTCTGGGGGGAAGACCATTTTTAGGGAAAGTACCCACGACGCAATACTTATGGTATGAAAAGAAAAAGGCCTACCTGGCCTCAAGAAGCCGAAAGCCAATCCCTTTGGACTGACAGACTTCACGAAGATTCCCATCGGCCCACGCGGGGAGTCCGCGCCGCCGACGATGCTAATCCCGAGAGCACGTGGCCGAGATGGACGACGAGCGGCTATGGACTGTTCGTCCGATTCCGAGGAGACCTCCTTTGCCGCCGTGGAAGGAGCGTTCCGGTAGAGCACAATCGTCTTCTCGCAGGAAGTTTTTGCTTTCATGTCGCTGGAAGCTTTGCTTGTGAATCAGGGAAAATCTCAAACGCGAACTACGGAAAATGCGAGCACGATAAACGCTGCATTCCAACACACTGTTGAGGACGTAGCGAGGGAAAGTGCATGTGAGCAAAGAGCGAAAAATTTTGGGGCCGGGATCGGGGCAAAGGCTGTGGCGTAAATTTTGGGCATAAAAACAGGGCTAGCTTAGGTCGAAAAATGCTCGCCCGCCGTGCTGTGTTTTAGGGCTATCATAAGGGGGGAGCAGCTTTCCATTTCTTGTATAACTTTACTTTCTTGTCTCTTGTAAAGTAGGTACTTCGTAAAATCACTTAAGTGTTCTTTCACGAAAATCGGCCGGTTTTCAAGGACAAAAGAAGTTTTGTCTGCAGCAAGCTAAGCATAAAGTTTCTTGGAAGACACGGCGATGGATTTGATAGAAAACAAAAAAAACAAAGCAAAACAACCACGTTAATTATGTCGGGGTTGCCCCCGCGGCACAACAGAATGCGGAAAGCCGCCACCGTTTAGCCGGAGCCTCCGACGCAGGACACGCCGAATCGAAAAAAAATCCGGGACCGGCCCGACTCGATCGGGTCGGAACGAAACGAAACAGGCAAGTCTAGAGATACGAAGACCCAAATAACAAAAATGAGTATTATCGCCGGACAATCCCTACGAAAGGTCATTCTAGTTCTCGAATTTAATAAGCCGATAAAGTAGTTATACGTATGAAAAGTTATGCTCCGAAATGCCGTTACTGAAGGAGGAAGTTATTGACGTCAGACCTGTCGGGCCCAAACAGGCCTGATCGGCCGCCGAAATTCCAGGGGCGGCTAAGAATCCCAACTGAACCGTGCCGGGCCTAATCGTGCCTAAACGCATCTGTAGTGGAAAAATAAAATCGCATAAGTGAGTTATTTTCCGCTGCCAAACAGAGGCGCAGGAAAACAACGGCCCGTTAACGCCCAATTGCGCGTCAAATGTTAGTCATTGTTCGCGCAATGGAGGCTAATTTTAGCAGCGCAGTCATTAAGCGGACCAAACCGCGACGACAACGCGTGCGCAAACTGTTTCCGCGGGATAACGGTCGGCGGAAAGCCGCCGGAACAAATCGCGCCGCAAAGTGCAAACATTTTACGAGTGCTTTTTGCTCGCTCGAGGTTTGTCGGGTTTTGACAAATCCGCTTGAAGTGCTAAGTACTAAGCAGTAACGCCGGTGAAATGGACGAAGAGTGACCAAAGAACCCATCGCACTGCTTGAGCGACTGTTAATGGCAAAAGCATGCTTATGCGCGTGAGAACGTGTGGCAAATTCGTGCTTAAGAGACGTAGTAAACACACATATTTCAGGGGATATGATGCGGATTCATGCCGCAGTGCATCAATGTTTGCTAGCGGGGACAAGTGCTTTATTGATGATCGATTCCGACGAATCCGTTTGATGTTGTTTTAAGTCGGTTAAGGGGCGCAGTAACTGTGTTAAATTAACCTGTGACCACTCGTTTCAGGCTTAGGCATAAGCGTCCCCCCAACAGGTTGACACCCCCCCCCGTCGGCCAGAACCGTCTAGTACCGTCCACGCGCTAAAATCATTCAAAACTTCGCGCTCTAGCACTCCTTAAGAGATTAGGAGGCCAAAAAATTTTTTCGCGGCGTTGAACCCCAACATGTTGAGCGGAACATTTTCGACCACTAGGACTGGGATCGGACCTAGAGCCCGGGTTACGCAGGCTCTAAGGTTCAGACTGCCTGCTTGCTGGGTCACGTCCGACCACCTCTAGAGCCGCTACTGCTACCGGTATCTGGTACCGGACGGCCCGCCCCAAGTGTCGCGTGCACATGCGGCTTAACGCCGCGAATTCCTTGACACAATTCACGCGATCTTGGGGCCCGACATTACCATTGTAAGGCGATAATTGCCGTGGACATGCGACGCTTGTGAACAAAGACACTCGGCATCACGCATCACATTCCGTCCGACTCAAACTGCGGCCATAATGGTCCCGCGGAAAAAGCCGCGTCGTCTTCCCTGTTTTCCCGGCCCACTTTGAAGCGAACCGTCGCGCAAAAAAGCGGTTGAGTTGCGCACAACTTGCGCCGCCGCGCGCTCGCAGCGCTGCATTATTTGCGTAAAACTCTCACGTACATCACCGCGCCACGGCGATGCGATGCATTCCGCACAGCGCTGCGCCGCGCCGCGTGAGCGTGGTAAGCGGCCGCTTGGAACGGCCGGACGCATGCTGCGCGATTGAGGAAAATCCTGCTACCTGTTTCCCTCAGGGAAGCTGCTGGGAAGCGGAGGGAAAGCCAGGGAACGAGGTCACTGTGCCCACTGTTCACTCGACGACAATAAAAGCTCACCGGGCAGGTAGCTCACGTTGGATTAGCGGCGACGCTACGCTGGGTTCGCGATTCGATGAGCTTGGGGATGAACAGAAGTGAAAGGGATTCTGCGGCGCTGCGGGGTTTGAAAGCGATTCAAAGTCGCCGGAAGACTGAGGCGTCTTATGCTCCAATGACTGTGAAAGTGAACTGGATCCTACGTGTTTTTATGCTGGCACCAAAAGCTGAAAAGTTCAGGGTATAAGTAAAGGCAAATAGCAAACCACTGTAAGCAATAACAATTGATCCGCCATCCGTATGATCAAAGGCGGGTACTCGGAGCACTACGATTTCGTGGGGAAAAGGCCGGGCCTGGTCCTTCAGGGCAAGCCTTTTGGACTGCTAAGAAACAGTTGGACGTAATGACGCAGCAAGCAGCAGCAGCAGCAGCTTTTGCAGCATTCGTAACGACTTCGATTCCGAGGAATATCCATCCGAAGCCGTGAATCAGACTAGGTACTGGTCGCGACAACGGGAAAATGCGGAAACGGTTAGCCGAGGATAATGTAAGCGACTGAACTCGAAAAGACCGGCGTTGTGAAAAAGGTGTGAATCACGTCCGTGGGCTAATGCGCCGTATGAGGTCGGCATAGGCGATTGCCTTGACCGGTCATACTCACCACGCGCTTGACCGCCACCGCTCCACGTGGGAGGTAAGCGAGACACGAAAGCAAACAAGCGTTCCTCGTCTTATCGGCGGCGTCTTGAAAACATGAATCATCTGATTTTGTGCAAACCAGCTCAGAATGCGTTATCTCCTAACGCAACCAAGCGCAACAGATAAACAAAATGCACTCAATTCGCACCTGACCGAGACCCAAATCGGGCCGGCCTGAATCGGGCCGGGCCAGTCCCACATTTCCAGGGTCCGGACCGGGCCCACCAAAGTCGGGCCCCTTTCGAATTCTGCTAACGAACCAGACCAGAGCGGAGCGGAGAGGCGGAGATCATTGTGCTGTTTTAGGTATTGCAAACCGGGTACGACGCTCGGCAATTACGGAATGATGTCAAAGCCATGGAAATTCTATGAGCTTAGTCGTAGCGACATTGATCGTGCCCAACGCGGACGGGGCATAAATGCGGATTCGGAAACTCGACCAATACCACACTTAGTACTAGATACACAAAGTTCATCACACTCTAAGCAGACTTTCAACTCAAAAAAATACTACCCGCTTGCAACACATACACACTGGGTATGGATGTGAAGGCGTAAAGTAAAAGGCAGAACAGTGCGGCTGCACGACCTGTATTGCTGGTCGGCCGACGCTCAGAAGAACTTAGAACAGTGAGAGTTTGCGGATGCTTTCCCGGAGACTTTCTGCAAAAACTCTGCGCGCACGCCGTCGTCGATCATGCGCACAGCGACAAATCATTCCGAGACACTCTCCATGCAGACGACACTAATTCCCGGGTGATCCGCGCAAAGACACCCCCGCCGACGTCGTCTAATCCCGCGCGTCTTCACGCGAATCAGCCGGGCACTTGCACGCAGCTGGACATCAATCGCGCACTCGTCCGTCGCTAAGTGCCCCGGATGACCTATACACCCCATTTGGGAGCGCCGGCAGAGAATGGCAGGTAGAGCGAGGTCGCCGCCGGAGCATGGAACAACAGTAGCGCGAGAATGAAACTCCATGAAGGATACGTCGGATATCTAGTAGCCATGATCGCCATGCTTATTACGGAAGTGAATAACTTGACCGATCCTAAATCCCAGAGGCGACCGCCAAAAGTCGGAATTTTCGGGCAGATGGCGCATTCTGTGAGAGGGCTTCTCTCGCCCTTAAAAAGATAGAATTAAAAATAAAAAATAAACGTAGCTATCGTCAATCATAGGATAATTAAACTTTCAGGATAGGTAATACATATGTGGGAAGACATTGCATGCAATATGCCATTCTTTGGTTACGAAAACAATTTTCGTTTCATTGATATGCCTACGTACTAGTCGCTTTCGCATGAAAAAGCACGCAGATTGCCCGTGCGCAGCGGTTGAATCCGACGACTAGACGCTTTCCATTTCGGTAGGCAAACATGCTCCTGTGCTTTGTCGATTACCATGACAGGCCTGTTTGTTTACTGACTTATGAAAAATAAACGGCATTTGAAGGGGGCAAGTGTCAACTGGCAAGACGGCCGAGATGCAAACTAGAGGAAAGAATTTGGCCTCACACGGCGACCCGTGTCCGCGGCCGTCGACGACATTAGCGAGGAAAACGTCGTTCCGATTCACACCAGCAATCCAAGGTGGGCGCTATAATAGCCCTTCTAAAACTACGAAGGACACGGGAATTGGCGCGCAAGCGGCGAAACCAATTCCGCGCCGGACTCTCGCGCGGAATGAGGCGCACTGCGGTGACGGCTGCGACGAGGCAAGCGTTGTTTTCGCAGCTGGGTCAGGCGGTCACTGAGCCGGACACTGCGTCCGAATTGGGGATCAATGCGCATAGCGGTCAGTAAGGGGAAAAAGTAAGCGCGAGCAGACTGCTAAAACTGGAGCAAGGTTTGCCATTAAGGAACTGGCGTTGCTTTTGCTTGCACTAAGTCCATTGTGGTAGCGTGATTAAAGATCGGCACCCGTACCGTATTACGGCCCGTACCGTACCGTAATGCCGTACTATCGGTACGGCAGTACGGTACGGGTCGAGGTCCAGCACGGCAGTACGGTACGGCTTGTGTTTCCCGGCGTCTGTAACGAGTACGGGCCGTACTAGAGCCGTGCCGTACCGTATTACGGCCGGTACCGTACCGTGTTGACGTACTATCGGTACGGCTGTACGGTACTGGTGGGTCAGAACGGTACGGAAGTACGGTACGGGTGGGGCTTGCCGATTTTTAAGCGTGATGCGGTCAAGGAGACGAATGGTATACCGTCTGCGATAGTTCTGGAACCTGTCCTGGCGCCGTTTTCTTGCCGGCTCGACAAAGGTCAAGACCTTATACCAACGCTTGTCACTGGCCTGGCTGCCTGCATATCGCACAGGGTCTATGAATTTCCATTTCCGGAAATGGAAATGGTGGCAAATGACGCTAGTGGGAAATTGAAATGACAGGAAAAATTGGAAGTGCAACAAAACTGGTCTCGGAGTTTTTTGCCCCGTTTTTCCCTGCTCCTTCCCGCAATTTCTGCACTCATTCCGGTTACTGGACTTTCGCTAACAGGCGTCCTAATACCAATCCGGTAACGGTGTCCTTAGGCCCAAGCCTAAGCATTATTTATGCACAGCCACGTGCCAACAACCTCCTAGGACACTGGCTACCGTATTTCTTCGAATAGAGCCCCATCTTGAACAGAGCCCCGCTAGCCGCTTTCCAGCTGGCCAGCTTGTGTATCTTGACCTCCGACTTCAGGCTATACTGAATTGGCAATGATATAACAACAATTTTCAAGTACAGCTCGGCTCAAGAGAACGAACAAATAAAAAGAACAATTGAAAAAATTAATTAAATTTAAAGATTTTCAGAAATTGAGGCTTTTGAAAATAAAGCCCGGGGGCTCTACTCAAGGAAGTACGGTAGTTGGTAAAGTGAAAAGAAAACAAGAATGACGCGACCGCCGGATGGGTCAAGGATCTCTCTTGTTGGGACAGGACGCTAATTAGCCGCAATGCTAATTATCCCTTTCTCTACCAAAGCAGCGCTGACGCATCAACTAGCCCTTTCTCCACGCGCAGCAAAACCAGTTCTTGCAGCGCGGCGCCGCAGAGAATGCAAATTGCGCAGCTCAGGCCGCAGCGATTACGCTGCATGCAGCGCTGCGTGGAATGAGCCTCTTTGGAGGATGTATGCAATGGGTCCTCCTCGTGTGAACCTCGCATTGTTCCACCGCCTGAGGCTCACAGCGCGGTGCAGCGCTGCGGGAAATGGATGCGCCACTCAGCGCGGCGACGCATTATCCCATGCCGGCGGCGTTCCATCATCGCTGGATGAGTTCCAGTCGGGCCCAAATCCCCATTTCCATGCGAATGAGCCCTTTCTCGGTGGGACTCACGACGCGCGCTGCGGCGCTGCGCCGCGCGGCGCATCAAGTCCATTCCGACGTGCTTGAAGAGGAGCGAAATCGGCAGGAGGGAAATCCCATCGTTTGCGGTCGTGGCGAGGAAGAATCGCGCCGTGAAGGATCATTTGTTGTCGGTGAGATTGGAGCCATTATTCCGCAACTCAGTGCGCGTCTTCCGCAATCGAGTGGCGTAAGAACGGCGAAGAATACTCACGGAGGCAACTAGATAGATGTGCCTGTTGCAAAGCCGGCCGAGAATCTCTACACTTTTGGCGTATACGTCCCAGGGCAATACATTCAAATGCCGCATGCAGCAGGGGACAGTGCAGTCCGCAGATAGCACGGTCATGGCTTACGCGTAGTTTGGGCTTAGGCTTAGGCTTATTCCATCGTGGTCCGGGATCACCAATTCTAATGCGGTTTACCACGTTTTCCACTATGCTCCGAAACAGCTTATTCTATGGTGGCCAAAAACCGTAATGTAACCGGTACATGTGTTGTAGTGATGATGTTAAACCGCCGATATCGTTAACGGCTAGCCGATCATGTTTTTAACAATATCGGCTGAAATTTCAGCTGTTAACGTTATCGGATGTTTAACACCATCGGCTGAAATACATGTTTTTTTGCGCTTCCCTTTTGAGGCACGCATATTTGGGGGAAGACTGGTCGAGAAAGCCGCTTCACGCTTCTCTTGACAAAACAGCGAACCTTTCACGCCTAAGACATTCACGCTACCGGGAAAAACCAAACACGAAGAAGGATGAATTTCTTCGCAAGTTTCTCGCAAGTTTAACGACTTGTCGTAAACCGATTCGCACACCAGAACCGTGTCCGGTTATTAATCGTCGCGACCCATCTTCTTCGCGTTTGCAGCATCTGGAGAAGACGGATTTTGTTTTGCGAATCGCCGGGGCTAGAACTTTGTGGGATAAAAAAACAGTGGCAGCAGGGAACAGACAACTTTAAAACTACGCAATGTTTTGCAGTCATACACGAATGTATAAAAAATAATACCCAGCGGCGGGATATTCCTTCGTATCTACCAGTATGAGTGCTTGGAATAGCATAGCACGTTGAATCGCTCTACCATCCACCCTGCACGTCGACGCAAATAATAAACATCGGCAACCGCGCAGATGGTACGGCCGTTCCGTACTGCCGTACTATCGGCACGGCTTGCAGCCAGTACGACTTCGAGTGTGGGTCAGGATAGTACGGCTTATGGTACGGGTGGAGTCGGCCAGTACGGAGCACGGTACGGCTCCAGTTCTCCATTCTAGCACTAGTACGGTCCGTACCTTAACATACTGTATGGTACGAGAGGGGTCATTACGAACGGAGTACGATGCGCGTTGGTCAGTAAAGATCGGCATCAGTACGTATTACGGCCCGTACCCTACCGTACTGCCGTACTATCGGTACGACAGTCTATACGGCTTGTGTTTCCTGGCATTTTGTAACGAGTACGGGCCGTACTGGAGCCGTACCGCACCGTATTACGGCCCGTACTGTACCGTACTGCCGTACTGTTGGTACGGCAATATAGTACGGGTGGGGTTTGTCGATCTTTATTGGTGTGTACGGTACGGAGTGCGGTAACAGTGGCGGTTGGCGATCAGCAGCAACGTCGCGCTGGCGCTATTCTCAACAACGCTTCTTGCGTTGAAAACTGCAAAATTGGTACACTTTAGCACGAAATCCGCATTTAGCAGTAGTGCTAGTCGCCTGCCTTGTGCCGTGCGGCTTGAAGTGTCTTTATGCCGTATCCCGTCACAAATCTTGTCATCAAGTAAGAACGTCCCACATCATGGTCCGGGGTGCTTGGCTCTACACATCTCATGCCTCCAGAATGCTTTCTTGCCGCGATGTGCCGTCCGGTGATTAGCCGACGTAGTGCAAAGAGTGATTCCTGAACCCATGGCAAGGGACAGCAGCAGCAAGGGACAGGACACGGCTTACGTGACGGCGAGCCAACAGACTCAGCCACTCAGCAGAAGGACTATAGAGGACTTTTCGTTAACCGAATGAGAAGATTTCTCCCTGCGTGAACAATGGTTTAGAGACGAAAACAGCGGATTCAAGCAGTTTCGTATCGTTCCTTTGGCTATCACTCGTTTCTTGAAAAGCCCACAAACGGCGAAAATCAAAAGAACGAAAAGTATCGGTTTGCTATCGGTCGGCCCGTCAAAGTAGCACTGAATACCCGACAGTTTCCAAGCATTTGGAAGCCTATAGCCATTTATTAGTGAAGCGACCAAATGTCTTTCTCGGACGCTGAGCCGCGTTGGTTGGGGTGAAGAGACGAGCTAGTGCCGGACAATTAGTTCCAAGAAGACGCATAGACAGACATCCGTTGCATATAAGCGCATACCGTACCAAGACAATGAGGAAAATCAGAAAAGGAACAAAAACGACGTAAACGTTCTTCTTTATTGCTTGACGAATTTTCGGCAACAAAAAAATTTAAAAATCCGGATTTTTTACTTCATAGTTCTGAAAAAAGGAAGATGCTTGAGAATCCAGGTCGGCAACGTGCAATTTTAGAGAAACGTCAGTTCAAACCAGCGCGAATCTCATTAAAATGCAAATTTTAAGTCAACGATAGATGGGATCCATCAGCAGACTCTGACCGCAAACTTCGGTCCGCCGCTACGATTGAGAGCGTCCGTGACGGATAGCCATCACGTCGGAAGGCGGAAGATGCCCGCCTCAGTGTGATCCACGCTCGGATTTTATGGGTTCGCAGAAAAACCTTTTAAGACGCCTGCCATCGCTCCAGGGCTGCAATTAAATCGCGGAAGCAGCTTCAAGTTCGCCCATCTCCACGACGGCAGCATCCTTGAGACAGCATGGGCTTTAGGCAGAAAAACTGACAAAGTTTGGTGAATAGGGGTGTGCATTTAGACAAATTGTTCCCGTGTTCTTTAACATACAATTTTTCATCACAAATACTCTCCCGCCGCTGATGAAGGGTAAAAACTTTTTACCCTTCATCAGCACCCTTACTCGATATTTTTACTAAAAATATCGAGCAACGACATTACGAAAAATGTCAAGAACTAGAACCACCCACTCCGGAGTCTATCGGAATAGCAAAAAGCCAGAAGAATTCCAAATTTCGGGATATTTCGAAATAAAAAAGCGTGAGTACGAAATTCACGTGCGTCTTTGCAAGAATCACCGTCTTAAATCAGTCGTCTAACGTTCACAGGCACTTGGAAGTAAGAATCGCGTACTTCTTTGGTTAGCTCTAGTTGATCTTCTTTTTAAAGCAAGACGAGTTTCGGACAAAACTTCTCAAAGATCGCCTGAGGAAATTACTGATGGTCATAGTAACAGGAATGTTAAACACCTCAGTGTGAGGATCCGTAACAAGAATGTCGAAAAAGACGCGCCAGTCGGCGCCATTGACAGGAAGGAAGGTGCTTCTCGCACCTCACTTTCCGCCACTTCATTAGCACGCCACAAAGGAACAGCGGCGGTCATAATCGGTTTCAATTCCTCGCCGCAAAGGACGCTCGGCTTTTGATGGACGGCCTTGGGCCAATAATAAGTGTCCGCGGGAATTCGCTGAGAATTCGCATCGGTGGCCATTGGAGGACGCATAGTTTCGCAAGTTTTTGCGAGCTCTTCGCGACACTCAATGGGAATTTGCGACGTTCTCGAAAGGCTGTTCGATGACCGGCAGGGAATCTTTCAAGGTTATGACGTCGCTTTCGCGCCATCGAACGACCTTTTAATGACGAATGGACCTTTCACGAAGTGAAAGTTTCACGAAGACTTTTTTTGCTGATGAACGGACCTTTCACTTCGCGAGGAATGCATTTTGCAACGGAATTACTTTGCAATGTGGTCTGCTTAGAAGTATCACACTTTGTTGGAAAGGTGCACGTTCTTTTCGGTGTGGCCCGTTATGTCAGGGCCAGAGTTCGGCGGAATTTTCCGAAAATGTGGCTGGGACCTAGGCCCAGGGTCCAGGAATGTCTCGGAATTCCGACTTCCAGATTCCGTCCTGTTTTTGCGTTCCTATTTCCCCTGAATTACGAAATTACGAATTACGAAAGCATTTTTAAGAGCCCGCCGCTTGGCGTCGCCAGCGCGAATTTTCGCCATATTTGTTGTGTTGTGCTTTTCACAGAACTGGGATTGGGTAAACAAAAAAGGGAAATAAGTTGTTTGGCAAAAATTTCGGATGATTACATGACACATGACATATTTCGCATGACATACGCGAATAGCTGGCGTTAGCCTTAGGCATCAAAGCCGACCCGAGTTCCGTTCCGTGCCGTTTTCCATTTTCGGTGTGACGGAAGTCTGCACCGCAGAATGGAGATCGACAGTGACCATCCGTACCTTATGCCGTACCGTACTGAAAATACGGCCCGTATGCCACACCGTACTGAAAATACGGCCCGTGTGCCGCACCGTTGAAAATTCGCCCCATTTACGCTATCATTCAACAAAAAGAATAAAAACGACATTCTTATGGACAACAGGTAGCACATAGCTGGTATTCGTAATCGAAAATGAGCCTTTTTCCTTTAAAAAATTTGCTATTTCTGCCTTTTTTCTTAAAAAATTTTAAATTTTCTTCAGCTTTTTGTCACCAAAGAGTCGCCTTTACCCAGTAGTACGGCTTTCAGTAAGGCCCGTATTTTGGAACCCCCCGCACCGTATGCCGTATCCGTATTATACGGGTACGGCCCGTAATACGTTACGGCTGTCGATCTTTACCAGACGGATATCCTCCGCGGTGGGCTAGCACGGAGCGGAGGTCGGCAGTTCTCGAAAATCGACGCCGTTCCGTGCCGTTATCCACTAAAACGGCACGGAAAACGGCCGGTTTTTTCGCCGTTCCGTTTTCCGTGCCTTGGTCCACGGAACGGAGGTCGGCACGCAGGGGGTTTGCCGGAGAATGTGACATAATGACTTGGGCCACGTACCCGATTTCAAAGGGCTAGTGAAGCAGGCATACTACCAAATAAATAGAAATGTACAATATTCAAAACGTTGATAGCGAAGCTTGCTGAATGGCAACATGCACAGCCAACGGCTACAAATGTTCCGGTTTCCCGCTATGAACCGTCGGCGTCTCAGGGCCTCCAAGGGCCTGCTCCAGCGGAATGTTCGGGTAGATGTAGTCGATGCCGAAGTACTTCGAGTCATTAAGTAGCTCCTTCTGTAGCGGGCGTGCCATATGGTACCACTGGTCGAACCCATGATGATGAATGACTTAAGCACGAGTCTAAGAAGGTACGGAATGTGCACCCGTTGACATACCTCCACTGCTGTCCCTCACACTGATCTTGATTTTCACGAATTCAGTGTCCGAGAATCGAATGAGTAGCGTGGGATGGCGACATTCCTGCAGCAGATGCTCAGCCTTGTCCTTGGAGCAGAAGCCGTAGATCAGGCTGAAGACAGTCAGGTTTAACAGTCCTATTGTGTGCGTACTGGGCTGCATATTAGACTTAGGCGTCGGAGGCGAGGCGGGTTAGGTTCCGTGTCATTTTACGTTTCCCACGGCACGGAAGTCGGCACGGCATAGCTGTCAGGACAAACAGTCCTCCTAGCGTGCTCGCCTGGAACGGAGCTTGGCACGCTCGGAAACCAACGCCTTTTTGTGCCGTATTCCGCTAAAGCGACACGGAAAACGGCCGTTTTTTGCCGTTCCGTTCCGTGCTCCACGGAACAGAGGTCGGTACGCCGGGCCAGCACGGAACGGAGGTCGGCACGGGGAGGGGCAGCACGGAACGGAGGTCGCCGCGGAAAGGCGGGCGGGGAGGCAGGGGGTGGAGGAAGTTGCCTAACTCCTTCGCCCATCACTAACCCGTCATTCCACATCTGAAGGAGGCACTTGTTTACAAACTCAGCGAGCTTGAAGAACCACTCGTAGAACGGCACGAGTTTCCATTCACCCTGAGTGGTGGACCCCTTCTTCAAGCAATACTCCTCAGCGACCGGCAGCTTTAAGAGGTTCTCGAGCTGGATACGTGCGTTAGCGTCGGCCTTCAGACGGTTTATAAGATGGTGCTTGGTTTCGTTCGTAAAAGGCTTCGGCTGGAGGAGCGGTATCGTATCCTCCGACCTCTGCGGAGTCTCGAGGATAGCCTGAGGCATGCTGCGTCGTCTGCAAATCCGACTATCATCATACCTGGAACTTCATCTCCAGGGCATCCACCACGTCTTGGTACGGCACGCTTTGTGGAACGTCACTTAGTGGCCTGCGTACAAGGTCCGCAAACGAGCGCTGGAGAAACAGCTTCGCCTCGATGTCTGTCTTCGGACCCACGAGGATTGCAAACGGAAGTGAAACCTTCTTGCCGACCAAGTCGATGCCGTGCTTAGCCGTCAATTTCACATTGTAGCAAAGACAGTACCGTTTAGTACCGACGGAGCCGCGTCGCAACGGACCCTTCTTGAATACTCTCTAAAAACTGCACGTGCAGCTGCAATTAGTTCAGCACGCTCTGTACCATGTCGTCGAACTTTGCAACAAAGCCGTGCTGCTCGTCGCTTTTCATATTAGCCGTCGGCGGTTCAATGACAAACTGCTCGTCTTCGAAACTAAATTGTGTCTCAGTACAGGATGTTGCAAGGTAACCTACACTTCATGGTATGCGTTGTTAAGCAAGCTTCGAGCAGTATCGTCTCTAATGAGGTGGCACTGAATCGTCACGTTTTCAGCGGCCGCATGTATTCCGAAAGCCCTTCCTCCGAGCACTCTGGAAAAAACAGCCCGAGGCTTCGGCATCTTGAAGGCAACTCTCACTAGGACAGGGGACCAAGGCAAATAAAATTTTTGACGAATTTTGGTAAAATAAGCCCAAAATTCGCGTTGGCGGCGCCTGCGGCGGGCTATTTTGGGTAATATATTCTAAAAAGTATCGTTTGGGCACATCTCCAGGTCACATTTCCAGTTTTTTTTGTAAATTTTTCAACAATTTTTTTGCCACACACATAGAAAAATTGGCTTGGCGTCGCCTGCGGCGGGATAGTTTAAGTAGAAACTATCTAAAACAGTGTTTAAACCGGCTTAAAGCCCAAAATCTGACATTTCTGAAAAGTACAGAAGGGGGGACCAAGGCAGTTTCTCGGCACCATCCATCGTCCATCGCCCAAAAATTAGGTAAGGGTCCCCCCTTACCATCCCCCCTCCCAGGCCGTTCTCGTACCACCCTTGACACCATCTCTTACCTAATTTCATTATTGAACCAGAATCGACTCCTGTGGCGACTAAATGATTGGAGCTGTACTAGTGGCAAGTATTTTCCTGACTTTCATACTTTTCAACTGCAGAACATATGACAACTACTGACGGAGGTTGCTTCGAGACGATTATGGAGTAGAAGAGGAAGTAGTGTGTGATGTGACGAATTCGGCTGTAGAACTCCTCGAAGCCTTGTTTAGGGTACTGCGCCATGAGATAGTTTAGGCCACCGAGCGTATGTTCCAACAGCTCACCGAAGTACTCGAACCTATGTCACATTTAGAATACTGAATCCTCGAAGTATTTACTGCGTATCGATGGGGCCGAGTTGATTGTAGTTCATTTGCTGTGTCCACAGCGCAGCAACTGTGAACTTCTGCTGTCGTACTGCCCAGTCGCAGAGGACGTCGTCCATGAGGTACTCTTTTTCCGCCTCGAATGCGACAATCAGGTTTTCAAGGCTGCGATTGATTCTCTGAAAGCCAGGTTGCAGTGTTTTTAGCATCCACAGTTTATCAATCCGTACCATCAACAGGCGCTCTCGATCGTCAAAAGCAATGCTGCCGGAGAAGAGGACGTCCACATCGTCTTTGAAGCTCTGAACCACGAAAGTGTTTCGCCATAGGACCGGCAGGAATACCTGATAGATTTCGGCGCTTGCGTTATGCTTCGAAACGAACGTAGAATCCATCTGCGCTGCCATCGTAGTAGGGCTTTGAGCGGAAACCGTCGACGGACTCTGCGCCGCGGGCTCCCAGTCCATGAAGTCCGCGCTATGCATTCTAGCGGGGCTCACTGTTACAGTGAATGCAATAACGTCGTCCGTGTATTCTAAGTCATCGAGAAACTGTTTCATCGGGCACGCAATCCGTCGGTTAAACTCCCGTATAGGGGACAGGCGAACGGGGGGGGGGTTGCGAGACCGGCCTGGGAGGGGGGGGGGAACCCTTACCTAATTTTCGGCGCCCCGGCTTTCGGCCGGCGCCGAAAAATTGCCTTGGTCCCCCCTTGGTACTTTTGAACAATGTCAGATTTCGGGTTCTAAGTAGGGTTTAAACATTGTTTTTAGAGAGTATATACCTAAATTAGCCCGCCACAGGCGCCGACAACGCGAATTTTTGGCTTATTTCATCAAAATTCGTTTAAAAAAATTTTATTTGCCGTGGTCCCCCGCCCCCTTACCCCTCGCCGGCCGAAGGCAGGCGAGGCCCCACCCCAACGCAACGCCCTTGTGGGGCGGGGGGGGGGGACGACATGGGCGGCAAAAAAACTATCTATGGGTTCGCTCAGTCTTAGCCTCAGACATGGCAAAATTATGTCTCCCCATAGCGTTTTTTTGAACGACTCATAAAAAATTGTTCTTCCCCATAAATACTTCCCCCCATACGGTAGGACAACCCACAATTCTAGCGAAACACCGGGCAAATTCCTTTAAAATGAGAAAGTCTGCAAAACTGCAGGTTTTTGACATTGGTCTTAAGCGCATTGGGGGGTCAGAACGTCGCCGCCACGGGCCGTCGATTTTGTTTGCGTAGGGTGAATATTCCCGAGAGCGCCTGAATTCAGGTTAGAAACAGGTTTTGTTGACGCCGGTCGTGAAATGACCTTGCCCATGAAGGTATTGCGCACTGCCCCGGTAACCCGTCAATTCGGCGAACGCCAATTCGGCGAATGCCCATTTGGCGAAAAACATAAAAATTAAAACCCCTACTACAATCGAAATTTTGCTGGGTCTGACTTCAAAAACCTAGCTGAGGTCTTGATAAAAATGCATGCAGCGTGCCATGCTTTGAATGCGCATGCATTCAGTCATTCGTACTAGCGGTATCGAAGTGGAAGCATGCGCGTAAGCACTTATGGATGCTCCCTATTGTATCGAATGTTAGACGTATCGGATGCGTAAAAATGCATACGACAAGCAATGATCTGTGCCTGCATCTGTTGTTAAGCGCGTCTACATAAAAAAGAAATGGTACCCTGAACAGCAGCTGACCTTGACGAACTCCGTCAGATGTCTTGATTATACTTCGGCTGCCGTACTACGGTACGGGCCGTACCGTTTTCCGTACCGTATTCTACGGCACGAAGTACGGTACGGGGGAGTCGGCCGTACCGTAGTACGGTATGGCATGTATTTCTGCAAAAAATACACTAGTACGGCAGTACGGTACGGCGTATTACGGCCGTACCTTATTCCGTACCGTACTCTACGGTACGGAGTACGGCACGGGGGGGGGGTCAGTACGGTACGGAGTACGGTACGGAGGGGGGGGGTGCCGAAGTATAGTCTTGATGCACCATGTCAGGCTCTTTGCCTGGCGGAAAGGTTGCAGATCTAGAGAACCATATTAAACACAGTTGCGATAGGTTTTTTAGAACTTTTTATATTGGATGACGCAAAAGTGCTAAAACTAAAACGCCGAATTGGCATTCGCCGAATTGAACTGTAGCCACTTTCCCGGCCTCCCTTACGTCGTTATGTTCGGCGGCGAGTCAGTTTGCAGCATCATTTTATCAACAGTGTTGGCTCACATCGACAAATACTGGATGCTTAACAGGCAACTCTTATCCACCTTCTGAATGCATTGTGGAGGGAGCAAAAAGAGAACAATAAATAGCGAAGCACTAATCGAGAAGACGAGAAGAATAATTAAAAAAATTACCTGAAAAATCATATTCGCGGATTTCCACAACAAGTACATCTGGAAAATCGCCTTATTCGCCCGTATTACTTTTTTTAAAGCGTTCAAACACACCGCGCATGCATACTTCCCCCGTTCCGCTTGGTAAATGACCCACCTCTGTATGTCACGAATTTCGACGGGTATACCAATTTTGTTCTTTTTTTTGCAATGTCTACCACAGTATGCATAGAAACCGGGCGAAGATCGTCAGATTCTGCTGCAAACGCAGGGGCACAATCCAAGCTTCTTTTGCGGCAGCGCATAGTACACATGACTGCACACATGCATGCACACAGCATGGCATGCTGTCCAATGTTTCCTGCGTCCGGTACGTCTAGCACGCGACACCGCTTAGTACGCATAAGTGCACGCATGCATGCTTGCACTTGCGAAACCGCTTGGTATGAATGACTCCAGGCATGCTGTCGAAACTAGGATCTCGTGACCCGACCCTAGCACCGGCGACTGCCTCACCTTAGCACAGTACGGTCGTGGTGCGAAAAGGTTTATTGGGCACTTGGCATGGAGCGGGCGACCCTCACGGGTCTTTCACAATACAGTGATGTACAAAACACATATTGTAACGACTTCCCGTTCCTTGCAGCTAATTACGCTTGTTGAAATCGCATACAGAGCTGGAAAACACGGCTCTGAGACAGGATTGTATGAAGAGGCTTATTACAGACCAAAGGCCATTGACTGTTACGATTAGACCGAACACCGCATTGGAGTATACTTCAGACGACTTTAATATAAGGGTGGCGCGCCGTTACGTTATCCGTTACGTTAATAACGTAACGGCTAACGTAACTGACCCCCCACCCGCCACCCTTACTTTAATACAACTCATCGCAGTTGCGACGCATACATGCTTCAATTCAGTGAACTGGCATTTCGGTTCACCTCCCTTTGACGCCAGCTCACTTTGACGCCGAGCTCACTTTGACGCAGGCTGTCGTGACTGCTGGGAAGCGGTCCTGTCACGGCACGTGCTTCGAGGTAAGTACCGCAGCCAAGAGCCCGTTGGTTGATTACAACTAGCTCTCCTGTATGAAGGCACTTTCCTCCGTTCAGTAGTTAGAGTCCCTTAGACTCGTTAATCAGAAGAGTTCGGGACCTTCTTTCCCGAAAATATCAGTAGAGATGTTCTGTCCCGTAGAATCTTTAGTAGAAGTGAGTCTTTCTGACTCGGTCTTTCGGTTGCGTAAGCGCTGTAGTCTTACCTGAATCCCTTAAGACAGCAGAGACCGTAGTAAGGTAACGTTTTATTGAACAGTAGTAGAGTATAGACTTAATACAGTTGACTATACTCGCTTAGCTTGGGCTTCACCAATACTAAGGGCTTCACGAGTGGGGATAGTACAATGGTTATATAGGGCGATATGTTGACGTATAGTCAGATGGGAATAACAGGCTTAAAGGTGCGGCAATAACAAAAGAGGGCCATGATAAGCTTCATTGAGTTGCAAGATTGCAGTGGTAACGGTAAACAGACGGCATGCCCATGATGCAATTGGGCATGTCAAAAACAATTAACAGATTAACTTGGCTGCAAGAAAAACTGTGCAGAAATTACATGCACTTTTGGGTCGTGGTCACTACATTCTCCGAAGAGCGAGAAACGAGCGTACGCGAAGTTTTGGAAATAAAGATAATAGTTTTGAGAATGGTTACCCGGTGTGATTCACAGTAAAGTGTAGGTGCATGACAGTCGTCTCGATTTGATCGAAGCTTTGCTTGAAGATGAAGTAGCGTAGTTACGGGACATTGCCCTTTGAGACGATGTTGCGTCGTTAGGGAACGTTGAACTTTGAGAAGAAGTAATGTCGACTGTAGAGTCGCAAGACGTGTGATCGTTCACTTGATGAAACGTATCAACAAGGTCATTTGCAGTAGTTGCCCGAAAGTCTTTGCGGGACTTGTGCAGGAGTACTGGCTGCTTCCTGCGTCGTTAGCACACCGTTGGGTATCAACCGTCACCTTAGTTGCGTACTGCTTGTTTCGCTCTTCGTAGGTGGCGGACAGACGGATCTGCGTTGGACTATAACAACGTATGACTAACGGAAGATTTGGAACGCATTTAGACAAAATTTGTATAAGTGAACTTCCCTGCGCGTTGCGTAAATTTGCTTTGACGGTCAGTGTTGCTCCAGCACGTTGGGTCACGACGGTGTGTGTTGCTTCAGCACATCGAGTCGCGATGGAGAGTGTTGCTTCAGGACGTTGAATTTCGTCATGGTTGAAGACGATGTGAAAAAGTGAGTTTGTTCTTTGCGGCTGAAAAGAGCAGGCGCGTGGACACGTAGTGTAAGCATCATTGTTAGTAGAACGTTGATTGAAATCAGTAGAACGCTAAGGTGAGCATAGCTTGTTGGTTGTCGTTGGCTTCTTTGTTGCCGTCGTTTCCTTTGCTTGGCACCTGTAGTAAGTTGAATTGTGGTATCTGTTGTATTAGCACAACCAAAGTACGGAGACACACGGGGCTGGTGAGAACTCTTTATTAAGAGAACTAACACCAAGGCTCACACTGAGCACAACTCTACATCAGAGTGGAATCACAGCTATATATACACACATGAGATCACCAATTAGCATATCACTATGCTGCATACGACAGCTCCTCCCCCTTCAGCGATGGCGTCCTTCTGCGGCGTTGACTGGTCCGGCGACGATGGCTGCGTACGAAGGTCGGTTCGGCGGCACGGTTGTCGCTTGGCTTCGGAGGTCGTCGTCGTTGCTCGCTGACGTCTCGCTGCTTGCACTGCTGCTCACGGGGTCGTCGTTGCTCTCTCGGCGCGTCTCGTTGATGCTCTCCTCGCTGCTACGTCCGTCGATGGTCGAAAAACCTCTCTTTTGCTTCCCTCCGGCAGTAGGTAAAAAACCTCCCTTTGGGTAGGAAAAACCCTTACTGCTCTCTCGCAGAGAGGAAAAGGACTCATCACTGCTCCTCTTGCTCCAGTTGACCACTCTGCTCACTCCATAGAGCTTCTCATTCAGGTCAATCCCGAACCCTTTGATGGCTCTGCGGCCCCTCAAGTTGTACTTGGCTCGACTTACAAACACCCTCATCGGTGCCGTCTTGCCATTGTACGTCACGGGTAGCACCACTTCACCGATCAACGGTACTTGTGCTCCCATACCGTCCAACTCAGCCGTAGGGGTGCTAAGCCTCGGCTTTCCAAGCAAACTCCACGTCTTCTTTGAGATAATCGTTACTGGGCTCCCAGTGTCTAACTCTAAGTTCACGCGACGTCCAGCCATTGTCACGCAACTTCTCATCGGCTTAGGACAACTCCTCATGTAGCTCGTACTCTTTCTCTTAGCTTCCACGTGAAGCATTCCCATCCTTGACTCACTGGATGAAGTACGGCTAATGGCGACACAGTTCGCTTGGTAGCGACTCTTATTATTCTCGATGCGACTCGACTGCTTGCTCCTGCAGTTATTTGCCATGTGACCTTTCTTGCCACACTTTCCGGCACTCTACCTCGGGACAGTTCGCCTTGAAGTGTCCTTTCTTACCGCACTCATAGCATTTGGCATCTCTCTGTGCAGCCACTTTGTGCACTCCAAACGTCTGTCCAGATCCCATAGAATGACCCTCGTTTTCGGCCATTTGCATCACTTGTGCCTGTGATAGCGCTTCCGCTGCAGTAAGTTTATCCCTGTGGAGCAAGTGAACTCGCGTGCCCTCATGGCGTATGCCCTTTACAAACACTTGGAGAACCAGCATCTCTCTGGTCTCCGGCGTCAGCTCACACTTGCTAGCTGCCTGCTGAATTTTCGAAAAGAATTCAGCCAGGGGCTGTCCAGCCTCCTGTTGCAGAACGAGCATCTTATGACGCTCTGCTATCAGCAGCTTCTTCGGGCTATAGCGCTTCCTCAGAATCGCTAAGAGTTCCTCTGCAGTCGCTACCTCTCTAACCTCTTTGCCCTCCAAAGAGTTAATGAGCTCGCTGTACACCTCAATACCGATCTCGGTAATAATCGTCGCCTTCTTCAACTCTTCGCTGAGTTCGCCTCGCAGTTGAAAGTTGAACTTCAACATCTGCTCATAGATGTCCCACGACATCTTCCCTGGCTGGAACGGTCCAAGTGCCCTCACTGGCATTGCCGCTTGCGCTGCGCACACATGGTGCCTTCCACTATAGACACTAGAGCTACTTTTGCTAGTGCTCGTGCTTGCATCCTTCTTTTCGGACTGCTCCGTACTCAACATCTCTCTCCTCCTTTCTCAGGCTGTTTCACCACCGACTTAACCACTCGCCTGTGCCACGCACAGAGGGACTCTTGCTCTACTGAGCTACGCTTGCCACTAGGGCTCACCACAGGTCAAGAGCTAGGCGTCCGCCTTTGCTCAAGAACTACACGTCACTAGGCTAACATGTCGAATGGCGCGTCCGCACGCAGTTCGAACCTGATCGCCAACTGTTGTATTAGCACAACCAAAGTACGGAGACACACGGGGCTGGTGAGAACTCTTTATTAAGAGAACTAACACCAAGGCTCACACTGAGCACAACTCTACATCACAGTTGAATCACAGCTATATATACACACATGAGATCACCAATTAGCATATCACTATGCTGCATACGACAGTATCCTTAGGTTTGTCTTCTATCACTTTTGCAGCTGCCGCTCCTACAAATGATTGCAGTGTCTTTGGTGTTTTAAAGGGAGGTCTTCCCCTGCCATAGGTCCCAAAATGTTGAGATGATTATGAGTCCTCCTTAAGTTCTTCGCCTTTCTTTACTTCCATCATCCAGTAGTAATCAGAGCCTATGAGAATTCCTGGCTCTCGATAACAGTAGTTAATATTCCATTTGGTTTTCTTTCCTTCTTCTTCTTCGACTTGCGCTGTGGGTCGATTAACGATTCACGCCCATAGACAATCAGCAGTATTGCATATCCGTAATGAGATATAATTCCCACTTCACTTCATACTTTGGAGCGTTGATGGTCACTTGAGAACATCGTGCTTAGCTCCATTTTTATGTACTCAACTGGCTTAAGCTGTAGCTTCTTTTCCAGTGTGTCGCTTATCATTGACAATTGGCATCCATTGTCAAGGAACACTCCAGCTTTTGTGTCAAACTTGCTGTCGCATGTGTTGAACACTTCAGTCTCTCGTGTCAACAGAAGCGTGCTCCTTTGCGGCTTTGACGCATCTTTGTGAATTATCTTTTTGGCTACTGACCCCACTATCCATCTAAGGTCAGGCCTTTCGTCCTTCATACCAGTCGTATCATTTTCATCGTAGCATTCAGCTTGAGCAACTGCAGCTGACGCGATCGTTTTTTTTTGACGACTGCTTTTGGTGCATAAGCCAGTGCTTATTTTCAACCATTACTTCGTTTGGACAAATCCATGAGTGATGGTTTCCGTAGCATTTGTTGCATGGCCTAGTGCATGTACGTTGTTTCCCAGTATGGTCCGTTCTCATGCATCGCAAGCAACTACTTTGTTCTCTTAGCAGTTGCTCACGCTTTTGCGGGCCTTTGTGCACTGAGCAGAATTGCGCGGAATGGCTTCCTCCACAAAATATGCAGTCTTTTTGGCTTCTAACCTTTGTAGTTCTTCTGTCAGTCGCATTTCTGGTTATAGCTGCAAATTCTCCTGACTTGCGCACAACCTCATAGCGTATTTCTTCATAGTTTTTTTGCATCCAAGATGCACCCGTAGCTCTATCAATCACTTCTCGGAGATTAAGAGACTTTTCAATTACATTTCTCATTTCCGTGGTTGTCCATGTGTATCCATTTTCTTCGGCGTGCATCTTTTGCTTTTGCACATCTGCAATTACAAAATGCGGTAATTTTTCCATAATGGTCATTCGACACTGGTGGTGGTTCAGTGATTCACCAAGAGTTTCCAGTTGTCGACAAATTGTCTCAATACTTTCGAACGTGGCGCGAGTGCTACCAACGTTCTTTGTAGCGCTTGGCATCCGTCGAAGGTCCTCATTTAATGACTGATTATCTCCAGAACGCTTCTTGAAAATTTCCTTTATGTCATCGTAATTTTCTTCTACTTCACTGAAGCCTCCAACCGGTCTCTGTGCTGGCCCTTTGAGCTTCCTCAGGAATGCAATTAACAATTGTCGGATAGCTTCGCTTATCTATCAGCGTCTCAAACGTTTGCCAGAAATGCATCCATTGTGCAGGTTCTCCGTCAAACGTAGGTTGTTCTAATTCCGGCAGTTTGATGGCTGAAATTATTTCAAGACCATCGACTACAAAGGAAGCGTCGGCTCCTGCGACTGAAAAACCAAACGGCTGGTTTGACGCCGGCTTTTATTACTTTCATTCTTTTTATCAATAGATTTCTCCTGTTCCTTTGGTTTATCCCTTTCTTCTCTGAGAAATCTGATTCTCGTATCGAGGGAAGTTCTTCCGGCCTACAGTTCAACAATTATTCCTTCGCAATCCGTTTCTGCGACAATTACCTTTTCCATTAGAGCATTGCACTTTGTTATACTTTCCGCCTTCTGGGCGTCATTGGTTATGCCCTTAATATGAACTTTCCATTCTTGGCAAGGTTCCTTAGTCTCCTTTAGACTGCTTCGATCTTCATGATCATAGCTTCGTGCTCTTCAATCATTTCTTGGCATTCCATTACTTGATCTTTTGGCAATGTTGCCCGAACATCATTATTCAGTTTTCTAGTTTCCGTTAAGTAGGTTTCCAGGCGGCGGATCTTAATCCCCACTTTCTTCTCGTAGACCGGAACATCCACGGTCGCAAGTAGGTGGTGAGAGGTTCACTTTGACTTCATCGGCATTTCGGTTCACCTCACTTTGACGCCAGCTCCCTTTGACGCCGAGCTCACTTTGACGCAGGCTGTCGTGACTGCTGGGAAGCGGTCCAGTCACGGCACGTGCTTCGAGGTAAGTACCGCAGCCAAGAGCCCGTTGGTTGATTACAACTAGCTCTCCTGTATGAAGGCACTTTCCTCCGTTCAGTAGTTAGAGTCCCTTAGACTCGTTAATCAGAAGAGTTCGGGACCTTCTTTCCCGAAAGTATCAGTAGAGATGTTCTGTCCCGTAGAATCTTTAGTAGAAGTGAGTCTTTGCTGACTCGGTCTGTCGGTTGCGTAAGCGCTGCAGTCTTACGAATCCCTTAAGACAGCAGAGACCGTAGTAAGGTAACGTTTTATTGAACAGTAGTAGAGTATAGACTTAATACAGTTGACTATACTCGCTTAGCTTGGGCTTCACCAATACTAAGGGCTTCACGAGTGGGGATAGTACAATGGTTATATAGGGCGATATGTTGACGTATAGTCAGATGGGAATAACAGGCTTAAAGGGGCGACAATAACAAAAGAGGGCCATGATAAGCTTCATTGAGTTGCAAGGTTGCAGGGGTAACGGTAAACAGAGGGCATGCCCATGATGCAGTTGGGCATGTCAAAAACAATAAACAGATTAACTTGGCTGCAAGAAAAACTGTGCAGAAATTGCATGCACTTTTGGGTCGTGGCACGACACAGGCTCACTTTGACGCAGCACACTTTGACGCCGACTCATTTTGACGACGACAGCTCACTTTGACGCCGACTCACTTTGACGCCAGTACAACCTGGGACTCCAAATGCTCGGAAATAAACTCTACAGTTTGCAGAGTGTTCTGGCGTCAAAGTGAGCCGGCATCAAAGTGAACTGGCGTCAAAGTAAGTCGGCATCAAAGTGAGCCCGCGTCAAAGTAAGTCGGCATCAAAGTGAGCCGGCGTCAAAGTAAGTCGGCATCAAAGTGAGCCGGCGTCAAAGTGAGTCGGCGTCAAAATGAGCTGGTGTCAAAGTGTGCGGCGTCGAAGTGTGCTTCGTCAAAGTGGTTCTGGCGTCAAAGTGAGCTGCTCCGTGGCATTTCAGTGAAGCAGTACTTTTGCCCAGAGAAGTGAACTGAAAATGAACGAAGGCCAACTTCATTTCAGTTCAGCTCTCATGATTTCACTACGCTTCACTTTTTCAACGACCATCGGACTTTGCCGAATGTGGTGACAGATTTTGACTCTATACTCGTACATAAAAATGGGACAACGTCCAAAACAAATAAATCGCTGCATAGAGCACGACATCCTCTTGATCTCTAGCGTCGGTTCTTCAGGTGCACTAAGCTTCGGAGCACAGTTTCAGTGAACCGGCCAGTTTACTGAACTTGGGTGAACTGAACTGATCAGAACTGAACTGAATCCGACCACCTGTTCAGCTCAGTTCATTTCAGTAGGCCAAATACCCGGTTCACTACATTGAAAACCCTATTGAACCGGCTAGTTCACTGAACTGGAGTGAACTGAACTGATATGAACTGAACTGAACTGAACCGATCTCGACCTCCAGTTCAGTTCAGTTTCTCCAAGACCCGGTTCATCGGAAACTGTGATTCGGAGCCACTTGAGTACAAAGCTACGAAAGACTTAAAGGCACGGGCCCTAAAAACTATTCTGGTACGCAATCCGACCCATGTCTAGCACACATAGGCGCCACGTGACGCCAACGATAGTGCTATTCATTCGTAGCATTGATGCCTAGCGGCTGTCTGACCTTCCGGCCGGAGGTGTCGACTTACGCCGAGAATGTGTGCTCCTTCCGGTGCATTCGTGCAATGCGCAGAGTACGCTGCACCGGGTGCAGCATGGGCAAAGCTGAAGTCCATCATGCTTGTCCGCTTCGAGTACTTGGAACGAATCATTTTCATTGCGGGTCTAAGCATTAGGGCTCGAAAACACGGTGCCTCAAAGACATGGTTCTATGTCGGACTTACGCGGACATTGCTTATTTTGCTCACCGGTAAGCTCGCGCCGCATAAGGCTCCATTGAGTAATACAATTTTGAATCGGAGGATCCCACACAAAAGCGAACCGAAAAGAGCAAGAGAACCGACAACAATGTTACATTCAGTATTCGCGTTTATGTGCTACTTTACCTACAATCGAGTGTCGAAGGCTGGAACTTCGTGGAAGACCGTCGCATTGCTTTGGAGCACTCATTGCCGCAACTGGCCCTCGATGGTATGCACGAATGCTGCAGCGTTGATTGATCAGTCTGTGGCGTCAAAGATCCCACGAGGTTTTGGACCCAAGAACGTAGTGAAAAATCATTTTGCTGTTTACAGGGCCTTATTTTGATCAGCCTTAGGTTCGTTTAGGTTCTCGCTATTAAGAAATTTGCACGTAATCGGGATTCACAAAGGTTTATTTCCAATAGTCATTAAAATTGGGTTTTACGAATTTCTTTTTGCTTCATACTTATGTATGGCTTTGAAAACTTATTGTTAATCTTAAGAGACGTTTGCCGTTGCTATAAACAAAATATCCTCCAAACCAGGTTAGGCTTAGGTAGAGGTCGACTGCCCTACCGTATTGCGTACCGTACCGTAGCGCGTGCCGTATTCTACGAGTACGGTACGGCTACGGGTCAGTACGGGGTTGCCGTACCGTACCGTACTGGTACGGACGGAATACGGTACGGCTGGACCCCCAGTACGGCGCCGTATTCCGTACCGTGCTGCAGACCAAAACAATGCCCATTTTTAGCCGAAAGCGAGCAAATTTTGGGCATTTTTACCAAAATATGAAAATTTCGTCTGAAATGCCGGATATTCAGTCGTAACTAACACCTTTTTCATGCACACTCTTGATGGCGTTACTGTTGGCACTCCTAATGATCCTTTTTACCTGCGAGAAGGCAGCAAATTTTGAAATTTTTTATTACCGTATTACGGCGCCGTACTCCGTACCGTACTACGCCGTACTGTTACGGTACGGAGTACTGTACGGAGTGGTCAGTACGGTACGGAGTACGGTACGGGGGGGGGGCAGTACGGTACGGAGTACGGTACGGGGGAGGGGCTAAAGTCGACCTCTAAGCTTAGGCTAAAGAACAAGTTTTCAAGTCCACTTGGGGCACCCTTACTCGTTAGCTAAAGACAGCCAAGCAGTTAACTTAGAGTGCTGTTTAAGACCTCATGTAAAACGCTTTCAGGCCTTCCTGCTTTACTGGCAGCTAAACGGCGATATTGATGCGTTGTACGCTCTGTTTGCTCGTGAGCGATTACGGCTACTGGTACCTCTGACCTTTCTCCGTCGCACCGACATCTGCGTATCCGCCTTTGTCGTAGCTGCCTTTGGTTGGCATTTATCGGAGCGTATATGGGCACTGGCGTACAACCTCTCCGGCTTTGAGCCAACTGCCGAGCTCGCGATAGGTGACGTAGGTTCTGCTCCAGCTTCAAGCCT
>JNEY01000109.1:192466-209518 GCA_020875895.1 Aphelenchus avenae | reverse complement strand
GGGGGGGGGGGGGGGGGGGGGGGGGGGGGGGGGGGGGGGGGGGTCGACGAAAACGAAGAATGGTTCGTAATCATCTCACCAGGGGCTATCATTTGAGGTACGACGATGACACCAAACTTGGACCGATAGCGAAAACGTTTGGGCGACACACAAACACACACCAGCCCTTAGAGTATAAGGATAATTTAAATAAAACTGCTTCTTGCCTGAGTCACCCCATATAGATTTTGGCATAAAACTTCGAACGGTAATTTGGGTCCTTTTACCTTGGTACCGGGCCTTTGGACCTCTAAGCTCCGGAACAGCATACGTTGGCGTCCCGAAGCCTAACGTTAAGCTTAATCGCGTACAGACGCGAACAGGCTACTAAGCCGGGGTAACAGTCAGGGATGGGACCGAACTTCGGATTCGGAAATTCGGTGCATTTACCGAAGTTCGGATTCGGATTCGGTTTATTTTTTGATTTTCGGATTCGGTTTGAACTTCGAAGGTCCCCATCCCTGGTAACAGTATTACCGGGACTGTTGAGCACAAGTTTCGGAACCCTAACTGTCGGGACGGAATTACCTGGGTGAAAATTATTACCGTTTCTTTTCCATGGCACCGACTTTCATTTTTGGCGTACGTCTCACAACGCTCCTCACAGTACTCATTTTTGTCCCACTGCAAAAAAGAGCTCAAGTTCCTTACGGCTTTCCTTTGACGAAGACAGGGAACGAACAAAAACCGACGCTGGAGCTCGAATAAGTACAAAGCTCCAATTTCAACGCATAGTCGTCGCATGTCACTGGAATGTCTAGCGAACAGCTGAATCAATCAACGTTGTAGAAGAGCCTAAGGTCAATAATTTTTTTGCCGACTATGATCAGGATCGAGTATGCGTTTTCCTGTATGTGCCTCTAGGGAACAAAGTGTTAGAACAAAAGAACATGGAAATGGCTCGCAGGTGTACCAATCGGGATGCATGTCGAAACGGAAGAGAAAAACAACAACGAGAGCATTGTTTGAACCGTTAAAAGGCATTTGCTCAGATGCTATTGTCAGACGCTAATCGGCGATCAAACGGGAAAACATGAATCGCGCTGTTTTTGGCCTCATCGCAGCTGTGGGACTGCTCAGCAATCGCGTCGAGTGTTCGGCGTCCTCACTTGATGCAAAAGAGAGCAAACTCTTGCGTAAGTGTTGTGGGAAGTAAGATACAGACCTAAACGTGAATGGCTACTTGCATTGGTGCCCTCCATGATGACCTCAAGGTATGAAGGAGGCGTCTGTAGCGATGCTACCCGAAGATTTCCCACGTTTTCTCCGGAAATCTGCCGCGTTTCCTCGAAAATTGAGTAACCGGTTTAGCTTGCATAAACGGCTCGTGCCCATATGGAGAGATTTGCGAGAACAACTGGTGCGTCGAGAGCGCAGAGAACAAACGTAAGTGTTCTCATGAACATTATTAAACAATTTCATTAACACATCGATAGCGTTGTCTTTTTTGAAATTCTAATATAACAGAACTGCCAGTTTTATCGGCGTTTTGCATGCCAGACCCCCCCCCCCCGACCCCGCCCCCGGGGACGTTTCAGAGGAATGAGAATGCGTTAAAAGGTCACTGAAATGTGGTCATTCCGGAAAGCGCTTTTGTACTAGTTATCGATGGCGCTTGAAAGTTGAACCGAACGCCTTCTCTAGGTGCAACAGCGGAGAGCAAAGTCTTACGTAAGTGTTGTGGGAAGTAAGACATAGACTTAAATGTCAATGGCTGGGTCGATACTCGCCATGATGATCTCAAGGTGTGGAGGAGGCGTCTGCAGCGATGCTAAATTTCCCGCGTCTTCCCAAAAAATTTAAGTAAACCGGTTACGTTTAGCTTGTATTCGTGGTTTGTGCTCAGGAGGAGAGGTCTGCGAGAACAACAGGTGCGTCGAGAGCGCAGAGAACAAACGTAAGTTTGCACATTTTAAGAACCGGTCTGCTCCTACGGGACAGGGATGGGCGGAATTTTTTCGACGACCGGGACGGGACCGGGATTTCAGCTAATTTTCGCCTTAAAACCGTGGCGGCTAAGGTCACGGTTTTCCCGCTTTTCAAAGCTAATTTGCGAAAATTGTGGTCGGATATGGTCGACATCTCACTATATTCGCATGGAATTTAGCCCGCCGCAGTCGGTTCCGCCGAAATTTTGACTTAAAACTTAGGACTTCTACCTAAAATTTGAAACTAAGATGCAATGCCGGCGGCAGAGAGTCGAAAAGTCGCTATGGGGCGGGGGGGGGGGCTTTTTTAGACGACCGGGACCGGGACCAAGATCACCGGGACCGGGACCCACCCATCCCTGCTACGGGAGCAATGGGAGTGGAACCGTTGAAATTTGGAAGCTTATCTCTGAGCCAAAAAAGCATAAATCTTTTGCGCACGAGGACCTGTAGCGAATGCAGTCATATAAGGAAAGGTTCAGAAAATACATGAGCCTCACAAGCCTTTTTCGGATCCCCCACAGCTCATGAATGTCTGCGAAGAATTCCATGCCCCACTGATAGCAAAGCAATTCAATATTTAGCTTGCAAAAACGGCACGTGCACGCAAGGACTAAAATGCGAGGACGACCTCTGCTTGGCTGACTATGAGGGTGCACGTACGTCGGCTCTCTTGTGCAAACACGACCTTTTTAAATTTCAGCATGCATCAATGGCGAATGCCCTGAACGTTATGCATGCAAGGATGCCCTCTGCACGCGGAAACGATCGACGAGCGTGCGCGAGGCGACCGACGCTCCAAATGATGACATTATCGACGGTCCAAACGATGACATTACCGACGGTCCAAATAATGGCACCACCGAAGGTCCAAGTGATGACAGTACCGAGGATCCAGATGATAACAGCGAGGCAGGTCAAAGTGGTTCAAAGTGTTTGAACAAGCATTGGCACCGCTCGTCACATGGTTTCCTTTACCCCACATTCACATGCACTTCTCGCCCACTACTGCTATATGTTTGCTTGCGAAATACATAAAACAAGGTTACGTCAAGGCCGTAGCCAGGATCTCAGGATAGGCAGGAGGATGGGGACAGGAGGGTGGACCTCTGAAATGGGTCAAATCGGGCTCAAAATGGCCTCAAATCACTAAATATAATGTTAAAATGGCGTATTTATAGGCTATATAAACTAATATAGAACCTTTTGTATCTTAAAACTTAACTAACTTTCTAAAAAAAATTCTTCGCTATAAGGTCGCGCCGACCCCCCCCCCCCGCTAAATACGGCCCTGATTTCCGGTACGACCGTCGTTGCGTTCATCAGAGGCTTTATCTTGTAAAGGTTTTTCAGCTTCTATTAATGCCATGCACGATCTGTGCAAATGCCTGCCGCTACGCGACTACGGATGGATGCTTTTGGCACTAGCGTTGCAAATTTGAAGAGGAAGCTTCTGCCTCAACCTTGATTTGAACAGAGTCGGTTTCTACCGTGATTTTATGAAACACCGTGTCTAACTTCCGTTTCAAAAAACGTACAGTTCTACAGCAACCTGTAGAGAGAAATACCTCATTTGAAGTTTTTGTATTTAACTTTAAGCCTGAATGTAGCTGTTTTTTTTTGGCTTCGTATTCAGTTACCACAAACTTCGATCAATAACTCATTAACTTCAACAATTGCCAAAACACAGTAATCTTACGGAAAAAATCGTGTTTGCTTCTAAATTTGTGAAGATGCACAATACATCCAACGTACCATATGGCCGGTCGGCCATAGTCCTAGCGTCTATGATGCCGATCCAAAATAAAAATAACATTCCGACCATCTGCAGAACAAGGGGCCGTATTTAACTCGATAAGGGACTAGCATTTTCCACCGGACATATAGCAGCACTTGGACGTTTGACAGCACTCTATTAGAAAACCATTACGTCACGTGAAGAAAGAAAACGAGACAACAAGTGTGCACACCTTGCCAGTTCGCAAAATTGCATCATTGTCCCACAATTGGCTCAGAAAGCAAGACAAACGTAGCATCTTTTTCATCGTAGAAGATCGTGGAGGGCATGTGTAGGCACGTGAATAGATCTACCGTATTTCCTCTGTCCGAAACCAGAAGACCGGAGGCGGAGAGATCTCGTCCAGGAAGTGACATTTCATCCGATCGGTTCAAAAACCCAATTTGTGAATATTGGCTGGAAGACCAATAAACTCTTGTTTTGCCTAGCTTTGGCTGATTTTCCTTATTGTGTTCATAAACTACTGTAGCGAGCGTGCCGTGACATACTGGGTATATCCCGGTCCAGAGGGTGCTACAGCCTCTGGCTTCAAACCAGACTGTCTTCCGTCCACTGTGCTGTCCGTATTTGTGGCTCTATCTCTCCCGAAGCGGTGTGCTAGGGAATAGGAACCAGTCCGTAGAGAAGGAGTACGGTAGTTGAGGCCAGGCAGCCTACTGTAGGATACGGTAGGTTACGGTAAGGATACGGTAGCGCACGGAAATCGCTCCCGAAGCCCCGGAGAGGCATCTTGAGGCTCGTAGAAGCCGTAGGAGCATCGGTACGGAGCAGAGTACCGATTAGGATTTATTGAGCATACCGCAGTACCCTTGAGGTTACTGTAGAGGTACCGTAGGCGTGCTAACGGCCCTGGATCGCCTAGGTGGGCCCAGTAAGCGGTTTAAGAGTCTACAGTATACCCCGGATTACGGTAGTATCCAACGGAATCAGGGACTTAGAGTCTACCATCGTAAGTCTAGGCAACTAGGCGGGTTTGACAACCCGCAAGGCTTGCACAGTAAGTATTGTGGGAGTAAACCATGTTAGCGTGCATTGTTAATGGGTTTATTGCCACTAATGACCTCAAGCCTTGGTGGAGGTGTCTCTAGCGATGCTAACCAAACATTTACAGCGTTTCACCGAAAAGTTCGCCACGGTTTTTGCCCAAAACTTTAGTCTCGGCCGTGTTTAGCTTGCATTGATGGTGAGTTGTGCCCAAATGACAAGGTCTGCGAGAACAACTTCTGCGTAAACCGACGTAAGTTTGCACACTTTGTTCGTGTGACCGCCTGTATTGATGCGCGTTGGAACGTCTAAATTTGGAAGCTTTTACCCGACAAACACTCGTTAGCAGAAGGACTTCTAACAATGCTCAAGTCATCTTCTGAATGTTCCTAAGTTTGGCGAAGTGTGTATAACGTGCGTTAGGCCCTGGTCGGGTTTCCATGTTCCGGGGTGGTCCAGGCCTGAAAGTCGGACGGTCGCCGAACGCTCTTGGTCGCCATGCGTGCAGTAACACGTCTGCATTAAGCTTGCACAAACGGCGCATGTCCCGACGACCTAGTGTGCGAGAACGAAGTCTGCGTGCTTGAACGTGTGGCCGGCGGTAAGTCCTGCATGCTTTGGCGGACCTGAGCATTCTAAATTTCAGCATGCATCCACGGTGATTGTCCTGAAGATTATGAATGCAAGGATAACCTCTGCCTGCGAAGCAAGGGATCCGACGGTCGAAAGAGTGGCAGGAAGGGAGGACAGCCTGGAGATGCTTGAATCGGCATTGCCGCCACTCGTCCCATGGTTTCCTTTGCCCCATATTCACATGCACCATACACCCTCTACCGCTCACTGTTTGTACATCCTTTCTCCGCGTTTGCTAGCAAACTACAACAAGGATTGCAAGCAAGCCGAAGGAGGCCCGAAGGAAGCAGAATCTTTTATCTGTGCAAAACCTTCCCTCTTGCACATCGTACTGTATTTTGTTCCGAGTAGAAGCCCGGCCCAACCCACGATGGGAGATTTCAAAAATAAAACCGAGACCGAGCAAACCTCCGACTACCTTTAGCGCTTAATTCCCAATAGCGCTAGAGCTTAGCCCGACTAGGACTAGAGCTTAGGCTTAGGCCGCTCGTTTTGGCCTGGGCTCAAGCTTAAGCTTTTAATTAACCAAATCAGGAGCTCCGTTCCACACCCGAGCCTCATGGTCAATTTGACTTATGGGGGCTGTAACGCGTTAAATATGGATAAATGGGGTATATATGGGGCGATCTGACTTTTGAGGGAAGCATCGCATAAATTTCGGGCGATTTCGCAGTAGACGCAGAAGAGGCAGTATCCGACGATTATTCTATATTTTGCCAGAATGATACTACCCAGAACACCTCCCCCCTTCCCGGGCCGTATATGAGACCATCCATCCGTGCGGTTCGTGTCCTGGCACGGGCCTAGGTCCGGTCGAGGCCTGTTTTTGAGGCATGATGGTTTCTTTTGTAGCAAAATAAGTTACTTTTTGTAGCAAACTTTTTACTGCGTTAAAAAATGGTTTGTTTGTGCATCAAGCCTTTACATGTTTAAAAACGTGGCTCGTTTTTGTACCAAACTTTTTTGTGTTTCATAAAGTGGTTCCATTCCGGTTCAAAAATTATTGCGTAAAAATTTTGGTTTTTTTCGTAGCAACATTCGTCATAATTGGTAATATTGCGGAAAATTGCAACGGCTCAGTTACTATTTTGCGGAAACTTTATTTGCGGAAATGTTCAGTTGTTTTCGTTTCCTAAGCCTAAGCCAAATCCAAAGGCCTAAGCCTGAGCCTGAGAGTGGACGACGGGTGCATAACATGGACAAAGCTGGCTGAATACAATGGACTAAGCTGCCTGAATAACATGAATTAAGCTGGCAAGTAAAAAAGTTTCCGCAAATGAGGATTTACGCAAAATATTACTGAGAACTTGACTCCACGGAAGCCCAAAGGTCGTTTTTTACAATCTTTGCTAGAAAAAAACCCAATAATTTGACACTATTTTTATAATACAAAAATGAACCACTTTTTGATAGATGAAAATGTTTTATACGCAAACGACCCCCTTTTTGAAACATGAAAAAGTTTGATACAGCGAAAAACTTTGATACAAATAAAATCCAAGTTTGATACAGGAAAAACCACCAGCGATTTTTGAGGCCCGCTGGGGGGCGGGCCCATTTTCGAGGCCCGTACCCATGGCTGGCCACCTCCATAGCGTCCTTAGCGAGAAGAAGAACAATTCTAATGGAGATGTTGCTTAAGGCGTTTTATGCATCGCGAATCAGATAATAACGTTAGGCTTTTTTGCACGGGATCCTTTGGGGTTAGAGGGTGGTCTCCTGCTTACAACCCATATCAAGCCAATTGTTTAATTCCTGTTGGTCTTGCGCATGCCCTACCACTATGGCCCAGGGCCGTATTTAGCGGGGGGGGGGGGGCTTTGGTGAAGAAATTTTTTTATAAAGTTAGTAAAATCTTAAGCTAAAAGTACTCTAAAGTAGTAAGAATAGTCTAAGTATGCCGTTTTTAACGTTATTTTAGTGATTCGGGCCATTTTGACCCCTCTGTGACCCATTTCAGGGGTCCGCCCCCTGTTCCCGGCCCCCACCCCTTGCACTCCCCTCTCCTGGAATCCTAAATACGGCCCTGCTATGACAGCTACTGCTATGCGCATGTCATACGCTCCGCGCATGCTACATCGTAGAGATCGGCGCTGGGACCCCGTGCCAAACCCGTACCCGTGGTGACCCCATCCGTGCCGTACCCCGTACCCGTGGTGACCCCCCCCGTGCCGTACCCCGTACCTGTGGTGGGTAAAAACTTGACAAGCCGTATACACTAACATGGCATAAAACACGGCCCGTAGTACGGCTTGGCCCGTGTAATATGGCTTTTTTCGAGGGCGTGCCGTGTTGCCGTGCCGTATTATACGGGTACGGGTACGGGTTTGGCCCGTACCTTGGTACGGGCGCCGAACTCTACTACATCATTAGGGATGTTTGGTGCCCTTGAAGTCTGGCGCAAAAGGATGTACGAAACATGAAAAACGTATGTTTGAGCACAAGTTGTCTGTTTGTCGTCAATCACTTTGCCATGTGATCGGGATCACGTCTGCGTTTTCCTATGTGAACCTGCAGGGAACAAAGAGCAACAACCTAAACATTCGGAGATCCTGCCGAAATGGAAGACGAAAAACGGCTGCGAGAGCACTGCGTAAACGGATAAAGAGCGTTCGCGCGGACGCTGTTGTCATACGCTAATCGGCGATCAAACGGGAAGGATGAAGGGTGCTGCATTCGCCCTCATCGCAGCCGTGGGCCTGCTCAGCCATCGCGCCGATAGTTCGGAGCCTTCTGTCGGTGCAAATGCGGAGAGCAATTTTGGGCGTAAGTGTTGTGAAAAAATAAGATATAGAACTAAACGTGAGTGGCTACTTATTGTTGATGCCCTCCATGAAGACCTCAAGGTTCGGAGGAGGCATCTGCAGCAATGCCACCCAAAGATTTCCCGCGTTTTTTTCTCGAAAATCTCTCGCGTTTTGCCTGAAAATTTAAGTAATCCCGCTACGTTTAGCTTGCATTAATGGTTTGTGCGCTGGTTATAATGTCTGCATAGACAACTGGTGCGTCGAGAGCGCGGAGAACCAACGTAAGTGTGGTAACACGTTATTTGGGTCGCGTTGTTTGGATCCCGGTTGTTTGGGTCAGGGTTGGGAGGGGGGACTCTTTGAGCTCCGGGACCGGGACAAGCCAAGTTTTAAAACCGGGACCGGGACCCATACCCCCGGATTCCGGGTCCGGGACCGGGACTGCGGGTTCAATTGTGCTAGTGCACTCTCGAGGTGGCGTCGAGAAGTTAGCTGGGTCCCACATGCTACCCTCACAGGAGGAATCTCGAGAGTCACCTACGTTGGTTCAAGTCCTAGGTATAGCAAATGTTCACTATATTTGTCAACTTTTGGCTTAAAATTTCGTTGGTGTCGCCTGCGACGGGCCTGTAAAATAATCACTTAAAGTTGTACTGGGGCCGGGACTCGGCGGTGACCGGAACGGGGACCGGGACCGGGACGCAAACCTCCGGATTCCGGGACCCCCCAACCCTGGTTTGGGTCCCCTTGTTTGGGCCCCGTTGTTTGGATCCCGGTTGTTTGGGTCCCCTTGTTTGGGTCCCGTTCGTATGGCTCCCAGAAAAAGTTGTATGTAAATGTAAATGATTAAGGTTTATCTTACAGAATCCTGCATGGGAAACGCATCAGTGGACCAAATTAAGGCAAGAACAAAGATGTAAAGGCAGCCGCATGGACATAAGAAGCAAATTAATTTTTTTCTGTTCAATTTTTTCTGGGACCCAAAGAAGGGGACCCAAACAACCGGGACCCAAACAACTAGGAGCCGTAAGTGTGCCCATTTTGTGAGCCGGTCTGCCACTGTTGGAGCAACGGAGTGGCATCGTTGAAACCTGGAAGGTTTTCTCAGCCCGAGCGACCGAAACTTTCTCAAGATATGACTCGTGCAACAAATGCAATCCATGTAAGGGAGCGCCCAAACAATACGCGAGCCTCCCGAGACCTTTTCTGGAACACCCTGACAGTGATACCGTATTTCTTCTAATAAGTCCCCCGGGGGAGTTATATTAGTAGGGGATCCGTGGGGGGGGGGGGAGTTAATGGAAGGGGGTGGGGAGTTATTAGAGGGGGGAGTTATATTACTAGGGTGGTCCAAAATATAAGCCGAGGGTTAAGCCGGAAGATCCGGCAAAATTGGGAAAATTTTCCCAAAAATCGCCCAAAAATCATCGCTTGCCAAAATTTGGGGATTTAAACCAACATTTGCCCCTTTTAGCCACAATCATGCGTTAGAATACCTAAGCAGAAGCTATAAAGAGGCATTTAGCGGACAAAATGCTTGAAAATATGGCATTGGTAACTTTCGGCTTAGCCTCGGCTTAGGCTTAACTTTTTTGAAGGGGGGTTATTGGAAGGGGAAGTTATTAGGCGGGGGGGGTTATATTATTAAGGGGTCGCTGAGGGGGGAGTTAATAAAAGGATGGAGTTTTCAGAAGGGGGACTTATTGGAAGCAATACGGTAAATAAAAAAAGTCACCTAATAAGACATGTGACCCTCTCGGAAAGCGCCTCTGAGGGCTAGTCATCGATGACACTTGAAAATTGAACTGAACATAAAGAAGTAAAAAGCTCATGGCATGCGACATCGATGAATTTGTAGGCCAAAATTAGGCAAATTAAATAAAAACTAGGTCTTTCGGCGCCTAGCGGCGGATCGTTTTAGTTGTGTGTACTTATAACCTGACTTACCATCTCATCTTACCATCTTACCATTTCCGTAGCCCCTCCCAGCCAACATTACATGTTATATTAGGCCTAAACGTTCCTAAGTCCTAACACAGGAATATTGAGTGTCCGGTGCGTTAGGCCCTGCTCGGGTTTTCCGCACTCCGGGGCTGACCAGGACCTGAAAAATTGGATGGGCGTCGAGCGCCCTCGCTCGGCATGCGCGCAGCAGAGCTGGGCTGTGTCTCGGTCTTCGAAAAAGTCCAGGCAGGCAGCGCCTAGGCCATATTTCAGGTCACAACTTTAAGGTCTGAATCAAAGTTTCCGTCACGTCGACTGCCGCGATTCCCTATAGCCTTGCCTATTTTGAGACCATAACACTACGGTCACAATTGATTGCGGCGCGTTGCGGCCGCAATTCCGGCCGCAAAGGGTGGTCACAATAGCCCACCGCTTTGCGGGCGCATTGCGGTGGCGTTTCAAAAAAATTTGAAAACTCCGCCGCAATGGCCGCCGCAATCGAAGTTCACCAAAGGGGGGACTCTTTGGATGAGCGAAAATCGACCATCGCCGATTGACTTCAAACTTGGCCATGACGCTAACTATGGAATACCCTTCCCAAATATGTAGTATATTTTTGAAAATACTGACTTTTTTCTCGGACCGTTAATATTGAACCAAAACGTCCCACAGCGCTCTACTGACATTTCTAGCGTGTTCCCAGACCTTTAGAGCGTCATCGTTCATTATGCCCTCCCCATAATTAGTTGAAAATCACTGGTTGCGGCCGCAGTCCATTGTGACCACCCTTTGCGGTCCCGCAAAGCGTGGCTGCATTTGCGGCCGCAATGGGGTGGTCACAATGGCTTGTGGCCGCAATGACCGCAACCGCCGCAATGACCAGCAGTGCGGCCGCATAGCGGTGGTGTTGCGGTGGCGGTTTGATTGTGACCAGGTGGTCACAATTGATTGCGGCAGTGCGGCAGTGCGGCGTTGCGGCCGTTGCGGCCGCAATCTATTGTGACCGTAGTGTAAATAACGGGAGTCTCGCTCCGTCTCGGCGCCCGGGAGGTCTCGGTCTACAGACAAGTCTTGCCGTGGCGTGCAGTAACTCGGCTACCATTCAGCTTGCGATAACGGTGCATGCACGCAAGGACTAGAATGCGAGGACAACAAATGCTTGGCTAACTATGAGGGTGCACGTATGCAGGCATTCTTCGGCAAAAGCGACCTTTTTAAATTTCAGCATGCATCGACGGCGAATGCCCTGAACGTTATAAATGCCAGGGTGAACTCTGCACGCGGAAACGATTGACGAGCGTGCGCCAGGGGACCGATGCTCCAAACGATGACAGTATCGACGGCCCAGATGATGGCAGTAAGGAAGGTGAAAGTGGAGACGCTTGAACGAATACTGGCGCTGCTCGTGACATGGTTACCTTTGTCCGACGTTAGCATGCAATTCACGTCCACTACTGCTTAATGTTTAGCTGCAAAATACAACAAGAATTTGCTTTCCGCACGGCCGTCGTCGCTTTGATCTGAATCTTGATGTCGTATAACTATTTCCATTGGGAAATTAAAACGAAGAGTGACCGGCGGTGCGCGACAATTCCTCACCCAGGACAACTCCTCACCAGGACAATTCCTCACCCAGGACAACTCCTCACCAGGACAATTCCTCACCCAGGACAACTCCTCACCAAGGACAACTCCTCGCCCAGGACAACTCCTCACCCATGAAATAAAAAAGGTTTATTGCACCCAGTATCAGCCCAAAACTGAAGGCGAAAAACACTAATGCAACTGGAACGAAGGCACAAACGCCAGGAATCCCTGCCAGGCGGAGTATATGTAACGGTCGGCTGCCTATCCATACACGGCGCGGTCCGCGCCGGCACGCTTAGGCTCAGGCTTAGGCTGTTTCTTAGGCGCTCAGGCTCAGGCTTAGGCACCTTAAAAACGATTTTTTTAAAGAATTACGGTACTTTGTCGGTAACGTACCTCACTCGCATACACGAAACCTTCGATTTTCGTTCACCGCCTATTGCAGGTACACTGTCTATTGAAATGCTGGTGAATAAGGCGAAGTGGACAAGTAATGTATGGCTGAGGCGTTGTCCTGGGTGCGGAGTTGTCGTGGGAGAGGAGTTGTCCTGGGTGAGGAGTTGTCCTGGTGAGGAGTTGTCCCGGGTGAGGAATTGTCCTGGGTGAGGAAATGTCGGGCAGCCGTGACCGGGCTATAGGTCGCAGGGAATGAGCGCATAAGTGCCATGCGCACTGTTTGCCAAAAGATGAAAACGGAAACGTGAAAACACAGCAACGGTGGGCCCTGTAAGGAGATCATCGGCTCGGAACTGGGCACCGGTCCGGAGCTTTTGCGTCTTCGCCCCGGTAAGTAAGTACTGACGCGCTTCGTGCGCTCTTGACGCAGTGATGCAGGTTCCTGTTGACTAAAAGTACCCGATGCTGCCAACGTCCTGGTTGCCCGTTAGTCTACGACAAATGCCTGTAGACCGACTTAAACTAATACCGGGTGTTGGGCCTGGCCTTCCCGTCTATCGCTGAGTAACACGGAACACGGCACGGCGAAGTGATAAAACGGAGCCGTGTTCCGTTCCGTCCCAGCACGGGATGGGAAACAGGACGGCTCGAAAATTGACATCGTTCCGTTATTGTGGAGAACGGCACGGAAGGCGGCCTGCTCTGCAGCAGTGTCGTGAAAAAGTAGGGTACGCGCCTGGTAAGGAGAATTCCTACAGCTTTCGCGAGGGGTTGGAGGGAAGTGATCCAGAAAAGACCTTGCTAACCTCATAAAGTTTCTGGAAGGCCCCAAAGCGGTCCTAACACAGCACAAAAACAAACAACGAACATCTCCTCTTTACATTGTCGTTAATTATTATCGACCATTCCGAGACTAATTTTGACCACATGGCAAGCACAGTCGTTTTATACTGCGGCGAATATTCCGGGTGCATTGGTCAAAGGCATGACGACGCACGAGTCTCGTCGTCCTAAGCGTCATTCCGGAGCTGATTTATTTGACAATAACTGGGTCGAATTGTTAGCGGGGACCTTATCAAGTCTTGAACATACTTGCCTTTGATCCGACTTTTGGTACGTTTCCTCATTACATACCCTTCTAAGGCAGTATCCTTGAAATAACTCCCTTCTCTCCAATAACTGTTACAACAATACGTCGAGCAGCGCCGTACCTTCACGGAATGGAGCACATGGTTAGTAATAATTATTTTAGCATCTAGCACACTTTTAGGCTTCCTTCACTTCAATTAGCATAGCGTGACACTGCCGTTTCGCTGGCCGCAACCGCTTACAACTTGAACTGGTCTATTTGTAAGTTGTCTACATGCCGTTTGAATGAGTGATACTGCGTATCTTAGCCTCAGAAAAAGCCCGACGCAGGCGACGCCAGTAGAATTTTGGTCAAAAATTGCCATGCTTCGAAAAATTTTCGCTGAGCGGCGTCTAACAGCGCAATCTCTAAGTCTCGGTTTAGTCTCGGTTTTTAGACCGAGACCGAGACCACCAAAATGATCCGAGACTCGGCCCCATCCCTGTTTTGCATGACACGGACAGGCATGGCACATTGGCCTCAGAAACATTTTTGGACGATGGGTGCAGAGTTTGGCCCATTGATAAATTTCGAGGGTAAACGGAGAAATTTTATAACCAGCCGACAAAAGCGACTGATGCACTTTTGCCGTTTAGCCCTATGTTCGCAGCCAACAGAGGAAGCCTATGAGTGCAACGTTCATGTGGGGTGCAGCTTGCGAAGACAGCACCGAAATCTTTCACCATTGTTTTCGGTTAGGGAAGAACGCTGCTACTTACTGGAGCCACTCCTTGCCGTGCCAGTACGGTGCGGAGTACGATACGGTACAGGCAGCACTATTGTTCAATAACCAGACGTCTGGAGCCGTACCGTATGAGGCGCTGGCCTGACCAGCCGTACCGTGCTCTGTACCGTGTCAGAATGGTACGGAGTCCGGTACGGGCCATTAAGCGGTACGGCTGACGATGTTTAGTCTCCGAAAACGGGAAAAACCGCACTGCTGTGCGTAGAGAGAACACTCAAGTCAGTCGGGTAACAATATTGCAGCTTGTCGCTGCGTTTCCAGCCAAACCCCATTTAGCGCGAAGTTTGGCACACCCAACGAGGGTACGGGGCAGTTTTGGCATCAAGGGCGATGTCGCGCCCCTCTATATTACCAATTTCAGATTCTTCGCTCGCCGGCATCGTCATCGCCGGCGTGCAGACCACCACCAAAACCTGCGTCAGAGCCCTTCCTTCCTTACCAATGCTTATTTAGATTATATTCTTTTATGTCAATAAAAGTATTTATATTTGGCAGTAGCTGGTGCAGCTAAAAAGGTCTTTTTAGCGTAGGTACCGCAGCTAAAAACATTGAAGAAGCGTAGGATCGATAAAAATTTAAAAGTTAAAAATCGAAGATGAGATACCGATGTCGGCCGGTAACATGCGTGATCATGCTCCATTCACTGAAACACCGCCACAAAATACGAAGCATCATATCGGTAAGCATTTACTCCAAATTTTCGATCTCAGCCTCCGGTAAGTACAGTTCCGAATCTAAACAACAAAGATATTTTAACTTCATCAGCAGGAAAAGGGGCTGTATTTGGGCTCAATGCACGGCTTCCATTTACATGTGTATAAGTTGAGATCCTTCACCTAATCTGAGGGAGCGTTCTGAAATCCCATGACGGTCATTTTGCCCTTTTTGACCCCCCCCCTCCCGCCTATGCCGCTGCCGTGACGCGCCCCTCAGACCCCCGCCGCCTCCCCCGTGACGGCCACACTTTTAATGCACGATTTTACCTAGTGTAAATTTTAATCGTGCTATTGGCTTTTTCGCGCTTTTAGCTCCACTAAAAATTTAGGGGTGGCAAAAGAAAAGGCCCGCCGCAGGTGATACCAACGAAATTTTAGTCGAAAATTTGATAAATATAGTGGAAATTTCGTCGGCCGGCGCCTAGCAGCAGGCGATTTTATCTAGTGCTTAGCATCACGTGACCTCCCCCCCAACCGTCCTCAGACCCCCACCCCCTCGCGCCTCCTTAGACCCCCCGCCCCGCCCCTCACCCTGTGACTTTCACGGAATTTCTGGACGCTCCCTGAAGCAATCGATGTTCAGAAGAACCTAAGTTCGATAATTTTGCCGACTGTGATCAGGATCGCGTCTCCGTTTTCCTCTACGAACGTTCAGTGCTAGAACAAACAACATGCAAATGGTTCAAAGGTGTACCATTCGGGGATCCTGGCGAAACGGAAGACGAAAAACGGCTACGAGAGCACTGTCTGAACGGATAAAAGCGTTTGCGCAGACGCTGTTGCCAGAGAGATAATCGGCGATCGAACGGGAAGCATGACGCGTGCTGTATTCGCCCTCGTCGCAGCTGTGGGACTGCTCAGCCATCGCGTCGAGTCTTCGGCGTCCTCGCTTGATGCAAAAGAGAGCAAACTCGGACGTAAGTGTTGTTGAAAATAAGATATACCGTGTTTCTTTGAATATAGCCCTTGGGCTCCATTTTCGTAAGGTATTTTTTCCAGAAAAAATAAATTTTAAAAATTATTTTAAATTTTATTTGTCATCAGGTAGGCTCGATCTCTGATCTAAAATTATTTTCATCGCTATCTATCCAATATGGCCTTAGGTTTGAATTCCGCATTCCCCAGGTGAGTATCTAGAACTTTTGGGGGGGGGACTCTAATCTAAGAAATACGGTAGACTTAAGCACCGAAAATCGAAGTAACCCGGCTACATTTAGCTTGCATTAGTGGTGCGTGCCCGCATGAAGAATATTGCGAGAACGGCTGGTGTGTCGAGAGTGCAGAGAACAAACGTAAGTTACGTGTTCGTAACCCGTTCCCGTTCCCCGTTTGTTCTCGTACCCGTGCTTTTCCTAAAGGGGGGAGCTTTGTTGAAGAAAAAATTTCGGAAAAAAGCATATTTTCAACAAATTTTATACCTTTTGCTTTAACTTTTCACTTTTCAACTTTGAACTTTTCGAAAGTACGTCTTGTACAACAAGTGCGATACACGCAAGGGAGCGTGAGCGTCCATACGATACGTGAGCCTCACAAGAATTCTTTCTTGGACCGCGCTGCTCCTTATAAACGTTTGCAAACATTTACCGTAGCCGACGTCCTACACATCGTATGGTTACCGTATTGGTTCTAATAGAATATGAGTCCTAATAGAAGACGACCCCTAATAGAAGACGAGCGCAAAAAATTTCAAAGTTGACATGTCACAGAGACGTGTTTAGAATACGTTTTAGGCCATAACTATTCATTCTAGACGAGAACTTTTTGTCACGAAAATTTCAAAAAAATTTTGCTAAATCCATAGGGGGGCCCTTTACGACTTTTACGAAACCCTCGAAAATTTGACCATCGAAAATTAGAAGACGATCGTCTTCTATTAGAACCAATACGGTATAAATCAACTAATAAAGCCATGTGACCCATACGGAAAGCGCCTGTGTAGCTAGTCATCGATGGCATCTGAAAACTCAACTGAAAATACCTAATGATCGGTGTACCAGTAACCAAACAGATCCCTTGTCCAACACTGGGCATATTTAATAAATGCACGGGCTTAGCCTTCCGTGTTTTGAGACGATAAATAACGCGAGTCTCGCTTTCGGCCTCGCTGCCTGGGGAAGACTTGGACGACCGTATCGTATTCCGTTCCGTACCGTACTGCTTACCGTATTCTACGGCACGGAGTACGGAACGGCTATGGTTAGTACGGGCTTTCGTGCCGTACCGTATTGGTACAGTACGGAGTACGGTACGGCATGATGTCCTGGCTAAAACGCACAGGTACGGAAGTACTACGGCCGTACCGTGTTCAGTACAGTATTATTCGGTACGGGAGGGGGGGGGTAGTACGGTACGGAGTACGGTAGTGGTGGGGGGGGGAGGTAGCATCCAAGCCTAGCCTCGGAGGGG
>JNEY01000109.1:132813-176145 GCA_020875895.1 Aphelenchus avenae | reverse complement strand
CGGGGCCTGCGGCGGGCCGTTTTAGGTTTACATACACTTATAACACTGTTTAAACAACTATTAGGACAAAATCGGGACACTTCAGAAAAGTACCCAAGGGGGACCAAGGCATTTTTTCGGCGCCGGCACCCCCTCCCGGGGGGTCCTAGTTACGTCCTTGCTCTTAACTAGACTTCATCACCCGTACCGTTACGGCCCGTACCCCTACCCGTACTTTTCTGTACGGTTGTACGGTACGGGCGGGGTCAGTACGAGCCGGCTATACGGTACGGGTACCCCCTCTGTACGGCCCCCGTGCCCGTACACGTACAAATACAACAGGAAGGACCCTTTGGACGACGCTTTTACTCGCAACTTCACTACATTTTTTCATGGATTTAGCCCAGTTTGCCTAAACTACTCCATTTTCTATGAACTGACTCTACCATTTTGCAATTTAATGGCATCGTACCTTGAGTTTGCCTGAATTTCTAAGTTTTAGCGCTTTAACAATGTAAAAGTACGGGTACGGGGTATGGAGCCATACAGCATGGCTCGGTAAGACACTCCCGTGCCGTTCCCCGTCCCCACCGCTACCCCCTCTTGTGCCGTTCCCCGTTCCTGTGCCAAAAGAACGGTCCGTTTCCCGCGCCCGTAATCAACGCGAAAAATACACTAGAAAAGCCGTATTTCACAAAAACTTTCTTCGGAGAAGTCATTTTGACCATTCGCTTTTAACACAACTAGTTCTTGTGGTACATTATCAGATTTGGTTGAAAATATACCAACTGTTTAAAAAATTTTCTTGGACAAATGATCCCCTCTTAGGAAAAGCACGGGTGCGAGAACGGCGCCCGTTCCCGGACCCTCCCCGTGCCGTTCCCGTGAAAACGGGGAACGGGAAACGGGGACGGCCGTGAAACGGGCACGGGTTCCGAACACTACCGTACGGTACGTCTGTACGGTACGGGAGGGGTCTGTACGGGCCGGCTGTACGGCACGGGGTGCTTCCAACGAAGTCTACTCTTTACCGTGTCAGTACGGTACGGAGTCGTTACGGGCCGCTAAGAGGTACGGCTTCGATGTTCAGTCTAGAAAAACGGGAAAACGAATACGCAGTGCTGTGCATAGAGAGAACTCTCAAATCAGTCGATATTCGAAAAGCACAGAATGTCGATAATTTGCGGGCTGTGGTCGGGATCACGTCTCTCTGTTTTCGCCTGTGCACCTGCGATAATAAAAGAGTGTTTAGGCTAACACAAAGAGCGTGCAAATGCTCCCACGAGTAGTGAGGACCTGTTTGAAACAACGCAAAAACGGAAACGGAATCGCGCTATTCAGTAGAATAAAAAGGAATCGCAGAGACGTTAGCGGCAGTCGCTAGCGTCAGCGGTCAGAAAGGGAAACATGAATCCCGCTATCTTCGTCCTCGCAGTTGCCGTGGGAGTGCTCAACGTTGGCATGGTCACGTCGTCGTCCGTAAATCGTAATGTTATATTTTGTCTAGTTTTTGCTACGGGCTTACCCTATGAGGTGGTGCCAAAAACAAAAGTGTGTTATTCTACCGCACGAGAAAAAATTGACCTACCACACACCTTACACACCGATTGGCGAAATATTTTTTAGACTTCCTATGAATGGAACATACAGACAAAATTTGTCCCGTTTTTCGAATTCTTAGCTTTGCGACACGTTCCTTAGTGGGCGTGCCCCATACTAAACAGCGCGTCCAGGAACGTTCCCCCGGGCCAAATAAACGCGAGGCGGACCTCATGGATGTAATCGGGTAAACAGATAACTGGGCTTAGTCCGGTTTCGAACAGGTGCGCCCGCAACGGACTTGGGGACCCCTGTGACACTATCTCGTTTAGATTGCGTCGATGGTGTGTGCCCGCTTGGACTGGTCTGCGAGGACAACCTCTGTGTCGAGAGCGCTGTGAACGGACGTAAGCCGGCACATTTTGCCCAAGCTGATCTTCTGGCTTTAAGCATGTTTAGTAGGCGACCTTCATTTCAGTTCAGTTCACGATGACCAGTCCGGTGAACTGAGATAAACCAAAATGATTTATGGTTACCTCCCCAAATTAGGAGAACTCTTGGCCGGAATCCAGGTACTTTCACTGAAAATCTCTATGATGTCGCCTGCGGCGGCTGGGGCTATCTTCGACTTTTTCCCCCTCGAAAATCGCTCCAACTCTGACAGTAAATTCATCAGACGGAATTATTGTCGATGAACGTCCGCTAATAGAGCATAAAAAGCTAAGGTGACTTGAGGGCAACCGGCCTGGGAAGTAGGTTTCGGCCGATTTCTAGAAATGTTCTTTCGTTTTCTCAAAAATCCAGAACTTCTCAAAACCGTATCATGAAAGTTAGGGCAATTTTGGGCGAACCTTCAAAAATATTGCTAGTGTAGATACCGGAACGAACAGCACAAAATTGCGCAGATGCCTGCTAACGACTTTTCACCTAGAAGGTCTACGTCTGACGTGGCCCTTTGTAATATTGGAATCACAGAGCGTCAAGGCTTCCTTGTCCGGGTGATCGCGCCCGACCGCCCCGAAAACACGCAGCAGGGCGCGGCGAATGATGCTGGAACTCCCTGGCCGCTAAAAATGCGGGCACTAACTTGGCTATATTTAGCATGCACAAATGGTGTGTGCCCGCAAGGACTGGTCTGCGAGAACGAAGTCTGTGTCGTAAACGCCTTGAACCAACGTAAGCCTGAGCATTTTGTCAAACATGACCGTCTGAATACACTTAGGTTGCGTCAACGCGCGTTGCCCTGTCCACCTGATGTGCATAAATGACGTCTGCGTGCAACCAGCCATCTACTTCCAAAAAGGACCTTCGGTCTGTAACGGTGGCAGTAGAAGAAGTCGAAATGGCACCGCTTGAACCCACAATGACCGCTTTTCGCCTGGCTTCGTTTACCCCGTGTTTATATGCACTACAACCCGTTACGGCTCCGTGTTTGTCTCTTCTATCCATTCGCTTGCTAACAGATTACAACAATGATTTAATAAAGGCATGGTGTCATTAACTTTCTTCGCCCATCGTTGACGCCATCCGCATGCGAATCAAACGTAAATGTGATGTAAAAGTACTTTTCCAAACTTGTTGGGTTTTGCCTTTAAGATGCCGGGCTCTTTTTTGTATGTTTTTTCTCGGTTTTTAGCCTGCGGATTTTATGTAGTCGTAAAATTGCCCTTTACCGATCGCCGTGTACGCTTACGGCGCGTACAGAAAAGTGAAACATTCAGTAATCTTTTTAGAGAACAGAGAGCGCTCGGGCTAAAATAAAGAGCCTGCACAATGGCTCGCAGGACTTCTATGCCGGTTGTTTGCGAAAAGGCGTAAATGAAAGTTAAAATTTCTCAAGTCGTACCTTACAATCCAATGCCAAGGTATCCCATGCGAAATTCTTGTCTGCAATAATAATACTCTTGTCAATCCGATCCATACCGAGTTCTAGCAATGCAAAAGCAAAGCGACTGATGCACCTTTACCGTTTAGCCCAGTATTCGCAGCCAACAGAGGAAGCTTATGGATGCAACGTTCATTTGGGATACAGCTTGCTAAGGCAGCACAGAAATCTTTCACCGTTGTTTCCAAATAGGGAAGAACAATGTTACTTGACGGAGCCACTCCTTGCCATGAAAGTACGGTGCGGAGTACGGTACGGTACATGTAGCAATAGTGTTAAATATCCAGACGCCTGGAGCCGTACTGTACGTCGGTCGCACTGGCCCGACCCGCCCTACCGTACTCTTTACCGTGTCAGTGCGGTACGGAGCCCGGTACGGACCGCTAAGATGTACGGCTGTCGATGTTTAGTCTCCAAAAAGGGAAAGCAAAAACGAAGACATACAGCGGTCAGACCATCAGTCGGTTTTCCAGAAGCAAGCAATGTCGATAATTTGCGGGCTGTGATCGGGATCACGTCGTTCTGTTTTCGCCCAAGCACCTGCAATAACGAAAGAGTGGACATGAAGAGCATACGAATTCTTCCGCAAGTGGTGTGGACTGTTTGAAAAAACGCAAAAACGAAAACGGAATCGCGCTGTTCAGTCGAATAAAAAGGTCTTGCAGAGGCGCGACCGTCAGTCGCTAGAGCGGTTAGAAAGGGAAACATGTATCTTGCTGTCTTCGTCCTCGCTGTTGCCGTGGGAGTGCTCAACGTTCGCTTGGTCACGTCGTCGCCCGAAGGTTGCAAATTTTGTTCTATCTAATTTTACCTACAGGCTGACCCTAGAAGGGGCCTCAAAAATAAGTGCCGTTCTGAGTCTCATATTTGCCTTTTACTAGTGCGGGTTAAATGCGTCCAGGTAACATAAAATAGTCTCCACCATTCTGCGCGCGGGACGACGGAAGACGGTTGTTCAACCTAACACTCACCGCATCCACCGTTAGACGTACTATTTTAGACAAACCAAACTATGAATGGGTTATATACGCTAAAATATGTGCCATTGTTTTCAAATTCTAAGCTTTGCGACACATCCTTAGTGAGCCTGCCCCATACCCAGCAGCGCATCCGTTCCCTCTGGTCAAAATGAGCACGAGGCGGACCATATGGAGCACCTAGCGGAGCCGCGTTATTGCTGATGATTGACGACTGTATTCCACTGATTGGTACGGTAAAATCTGGTAAACTGATAACTTGCCCTAGTCCTTATAGGCCTTGCTGCTAGTAAACAGAATATGTAGGTAGGCAAATCCATTTTTTGGAAAACCTTAAGCTTCAGAACACAGTCCATAGAGAGCGTGCCGTATACTCAATAGGTCATCCAGGCACGTTCCCGCTGGGCAGAATCTGCGAAAGGCGGCCCTTATAGAGCACCTGGTGGGACCCGTTTTTTAGTTGACTGACAACTCTATTATTGTGAGTAGTATTTAGTCAGGTAAACGACAACTTACTCTAGTCCGGTGTCGAACAAATGCGCCCGCATGGGATCAGAGCATTCTTTGACTCTGACTCGTTTAGATTGCGTCGATGGCTTGTGCCCGCTTGGGCTAATCTGCGAGGGCAAATTCCGTTTCGAGGGCGCTGTGAACGGACGTAAGCAGGCACATTTTCCCAAACTGATCTTCTTGCTTTGAACACTTTTAAAGGCGACCTTCAGTTCAGTTCAGTTTTGCGAAGACCAGCGGTGAACTGAGATAAGCTGAAATAACCTCCCCAGATACTAGCCTGCTTCTTGGCCGAGATCCAGGTTTTTTCACTGCAAATTTTGTGAACGTTAACTGCGGCGGCTCGGTCTATCTTTGGTTTTTTCCCTCGAAAGTGGCTCAAACTCTGACAGAGCCTGACTCTCGGCTGGAATTATTCTCGACGAATGTCCGCTAACAGGGGGCTTCCAGAAAATATGTAACCCTTACAGGGAGGGAGGGGGGGGGGTCAAGCCCTTGATTACGTAATTAGCACTAGGCCAAATGGCCCGCCGCCAAGCGCCGCCCAGAGCAAATTTTGACTAGGTATATACTGCAAATTTTGACTTAAAATTTCGTTGGTATCGCCTGCGGCGGGCCTTTTTCGACTCATTTTTTGGACGCATTTTTATACCACATTTGCCCAATTTTCGCCTGGAATTTCGTTAATGTCGCCTGTGGCGGGTAGTCATGAGTGTCCCATTTGTGATTCCCAGCAGTGCACAGCTTAAAACCCGATTTTACAGGTGTAATATTACAGGGGAGGGAGGCGGGCCAGACCCCTGATTACATTTTGATTACAGGGGGGAGGGGGGGGGGGGGTAAAAAAAGGCGATTTAATGCTTTCATATTTTCTGGAAGCTCCCATAGAGCACGAACAAGATAACCGAGGGTGGTTCGACAGTTAGGAGGGCCCGCGCGCTACGGCGCTTCTGCTCGAGCCGTAGTCATCAGAAAAGCCCCGCGCATAGCAGTTTTATGACGGGGTATGTTCGATTCCGCTACAAAATAATATTGCAGTTACTTACCGGTTTCGGCCGGTTTCTGAAAATGTTCTTTCATTTTCCCAATTTCAGCACTCCTCAAAATCTTATCATGAAAGTTTGGCCAAATTGGGCGTACTTTCTAAAAATATTGCTAGTATAGCTAGGTATGTTACCGAAAATGCCAGCAATCCGACGTGGCCGTTGTAATGCTGGAATCTCTGGGTGCCAGGGCTTACCTGTCCCGGTGGGCCCGCCCGACCCGGCCCAAAGGTCAACCAGGGCGCGTCGAACGGTGCTGGAACTCTCTGAATGCTGCAAACGCGGCCACTAACACGGCTGCATTTAGCATGCACAAACGGTTTGTGCCCGAAAGGACTAGTCTGCGAGAACGAAGTCTGTGTCGTTGATGCGTCCAGCCCGCGTAAGCCTAAGTATTTTGTCGATCATGACCTTCTGACTACTCTTAGCTTGCATCGACACGAGCTGCCCTGACGACCTGACATGCGTTAATGACGTCTGCCTGCAGCGACCCACTTGCGTGCGCAGAGGAACCATACGGACGTTCGGTTTATAATTGGTGGCAGGAGGGGACGTCGACATGGCACCGCTTGAACCCGCAATGACCGGTTTTCACCTGGCTTCGTTTACGCCGTATTTATCTGCACTACAACCCGCTACGATCCCTGTTTGTGTCTTCTATCCATTCGCTTGCTAACAAAAACAACAAGGTTTTCGTACCGCCATCGATGCGTTTAATAAAGGGATGGTGCCGGTTGTTTGCGAAAAAGCGTAAAGGAAAACGAAGTTTGCCAAGTCGCATCTCACAAGCTTTTTATGCCAAATTTCTGCAATGCGAAGATGTTCCATGCAAACTTCTTTTGTGTCATACATACTCTTGCCAGTCTATGATCCATACCAAGTTCAGCAATGCTAAGCCTTCGGATGTCAAGCGTAGGTCAATGCCAAAATGTACCACCTATAGCCGAAACTCATTTCGTTTCCGTTCGTCGAAAACGTGAAAATGTACGGGACGAAAAGTACCGAGGTGCAAAGGCAAAGGCTTGTCAAAACAGAACATATGCCATCGACAGTACGGAAACAAGGCATAATTGCCTGCAGGCATGTGCAACCGGGCCAGGGCCGGCGCGCCGGTCCGGGCCATGGCCCGTGTCCGGCTGGTGGCCGGGGCAGAGGGAAAATGCCGTTTTGCGAACCCACTTCGCGAAAGTGGATTTGTGCACCACTTCACGAATTCGCGAAGCGCTGCAAGGTCATATCTATTGTTTGAAAACAAGATACTAAATGGCCCATTTCGCGAAAAAAAATTTTGAAAATTAACCCGGCTTAGGAATATTCAGCCGGCTTAGGAACGGTTAGGCTTAGTGCTGCTTGATTTGGGCTTAGGCTTAGGAAAGAGAAAACAAACGTATTTTTCGCGAACTGGTGCATAAATCCACTTCGCGACGTGGGTTCGCGAAACGGGCGGGGCTGGCCGGGGCAGGGTCGCTACAGGCCAGACATATTGAATTTGTAGAACTTTTCGCCAAAAGAATGAGCTTAGACCGTCAACTAGCGAAATTCCGAAAGAAATTAAAGAACGAAGAAATCAAAGAAAAAAGTAAGTACGCGCGGCCAAAATTTCCAAATAATCACCTACGTTAAACTGTCCGGTGTGCATGCCATGTTCCCAGTACGATCGCGAAGCGTACCTTGGCGTGCGTAAGAGCGTTACGTCCGACCTAGCAAGATGGCAATGCCCTGCAGCAGCGCGTCGTGCAATAGAGTCTTCCGTCGTCTGAAAGCGATCATCACCGAGTCTAGAGAGAACCTCGGAGTGGATACCGGTGCGAGTGAATGAAACTTGTGCAGATTGCAGTTCTTAGTAGATCGGCGCTGGTACGACGTGCCGAACCCGCACCCGTGGTAGACCCACCCGTGCCGTACCCGTAGCCGTGGTACCCCCTCCCAAAGCCATGTAGCCGTGCCGTGGTGGACCCGAGCAGACCGAGCCGTGCACACTAACACGGCACAAGACACGGCTCGGCAAAACGCGGCTTTTTTTGGCATCCGTGCCGTATCCGTACCCGTGGTGGACCCTTCCGTGTTGTATGCCGTATAATGCGGGTACTGGGAAGATCGTAAGGTGAAGCATTATAATCGTTCTAGATGCATTGTCCATACTGTCCTACTGTCCGTAGACTGTCATACTGTTTACTGTCCGAAGTCTAGTTCCGACTTCTTAAAATTGGGTTCAGCCAACCGGCCAATTTTTATTTTCAACCAGCATCCATCGATTAATCGATTACTCATAGTATTAACAAGGCCTGCCGTTCCGCTAGATTAGCAATGGTTGGCGGTTGCACGGTTAAAGCGCTTAAACTTAGGTTTAGGCACAGGAACATTAAGGCCTATTGTTCTGTGGATGAACGTTTTCATTAGGAAATCGTGTTATTTTCGGAATATACTCGCTTCTGAGCAAATCCGACGCGGTGGTGATCGTAGTCGATGATCATGCAATAATTGTCGAAGATCTGCGTTCCGAACCAGAATTCCGCGGACACTGGCGTCTGGACCCATTCATTTGGGACGAACGAAAGGTAGCAACGCTTGTCGAGCTAAAAAAGATGGTTTAACAAAAATGTAGACCCAGGGCTGGCGGATCCCGATACAGGCGTTCTCGGGTCTAGGCCCTGGCCCGGTCACCGTGGAAGTTTCGCCCATGGCTATGGGAGGAACTGCTATGCGGCATAGAAATTCTACGTTTTGGTATTTCCATTTTTGGGGGCAAAAGTCCTATTGCAGTATTTACGAGTAAGCGGCAACTTATCTCATATGATTTAGCATTTCTGCACAACATCCGCACCTTATTTCAACATTGTTTACCTACCCAAATCTGAGCTAGTTCCGGCAAACTTTCTAAAATTATTTTCGACATGTTGGCGGTTATCATATTACCGCGGAACCCGTTCCGGTTCCGGGCGTCCGAGCGGGGTAGTTCCGGGTCCTCACTGTAAAAATTCTGCCCAGCCTGACGTAAGTGCCTGACGAACTCACCTCGTCCTCATAGGAATAGTGCTCTGGACGGATTAAAACAGAGCCACCATCCATATTTAAACTGAGCAGCGGCAAGTGAACCTTCTTGCGGCAGTCGAACGAAAAGTAACCGTCGTGTTCTGTCGCGTTGACGAAGTCGGCAAGCGGTTGAATGAACTTGAGTGGTCCGTAAATGCCGTGCATAGCGGTTAGGATCGCCGTGCGGTTGACTGGCAAGGTTTTGCGTTTGCCTCTTGGCTCTTAAATGTTTCCGGTAAGCTGCCAATCACAGGGATTTTAATAAAAGTATGCAAAGATGTTTACGGTCTGTCAAAGGGCTCTACATCCACGAACCCCTTGTAGGAGCCAAGACCCCGGGACTGTTAACAAAATTGTCACTTACTGGAAGACCATCAAAATGTAAATATATTTCATTTGTGACAGGGATATTAAGGGGGAAGGGCTAGGCAATAGGAAGCCTGCTAAATCATGCGTCCCATAACGGGTTCGGAGTAGGAACTTTGCCAATAGATTGTAACGGTTCTCCTAGACGACAATCCAAAATACCGTCGTTATCGGCTTGCAAAGTTTCCAACTTTTGGCCTTTGGCTACGAGCATGCTCTACCACTATTCGCACATTATTCAGCTTTTAGGAAACGAACCTTCGAAGGTTAAGCTGTTGAGACGTACACCCCATGCATCATCGTAGGTGAGATTCTTGTCCAGTTGTGGTGTGAAGAAGGACGCATTTCCGAATTCACAATGACTGTCGACGGCGCCAAACGTTATTGTAGCTGTAGCTTGCTCGGTGAATGGTGGTGCTCTGAAAACCTTGAAGATTTAGCTGAAAGTAGCATCCATAAATTGTCTCATTCGTCGCCTAAGATTCTACAAAGGGGGCTTACGCTTCCGTCCATATCGAGAACATGCGATGGCCCATCAAGCTTCCTATTCTTCCGAGAAAGGAATTCTTGCTTATTGCCGAACCAAGAGCTAATGTTTGTTCCGCAGGTCCGAAGGGTCCCAAGTCCCGAGCCCATTCGACCACGACGAAGGTTTGGTTCGGAATTTGGAACTCGCTAACCTGAAGGGATTACCTGATCACTCGCACTTTAGGCCGTAAATTTCTTTACCGTGAACGTGTCCGAAGCCCAAAAGCCTTTTATGCCGTAATCAGAATCCGCAAATGGCTTGCTACGATTAACGAACGTTTTCGATTGGCTAAAAAGCATTGCTTAGCTAAAAGCCCGTAGTCAAGAACACGTACCTCGGTACGTAGAAGTAATCAAATTCGTCACCGTCGTAAAGGAAAGATACCGGAGCATCCAGCGCGAAGTCGACGAGACCGCGTGACTCTAAAATACCTAGATGCGATCGCCGATGATAAAGATTTTTGACCCAAAATACCTTCCATTCCCGGGCCAGCGACCAAAGCTGGGGAAATTTTTTGAACTCCGGACCCCATACCGGTGCCAGTACTTACAAAGTTTCTAAACCGGTACCGGTACTGGTACCCGCCAGCCCTGCCAGCGTTTGGGTCCAAAAAATCAGAATTTCGCGCTTGCACGTCAAGTGTGATTTATTTCTGTGAAGTAATCATTTGCAAACTTTAATTCGGGTACTTTGGCATTTTTGGCCTGAAATTTTAGGTTCTGCCATCGGCCGAAATATTGGACCGATTTTTCGGTCCGTTTCCGCGTTTGCTCCGGAAGGGGGGGGGCAGTCCGGGTGGGATCACACCGATCCCTACCTCCACTTGCTAGGTACGTCGTCGCTGCTAACCCGATTAACCTGAGAAACGTAAAAGGTCAAAGTCCTACCTGTACTTCCGGCACCGATTTCGCCTAGCAGATACATGCCCATGTAATTTATCAGCTGCACAGTCGAAACAGAAGTGCGAATCGCAACATTGCCACTGAGGTTCCCATCAGATGCTGCGAATAACGACGACGAAGTAACGTTTCTATGGAAATGACGGCGCCGCATTTTGTCCAGCAGGCTGGTCACGCAATAGCTGCCCTGAAGAGACGTCAAAAGCAGTAGACCCGCAGAAAGAAGGAAGGGCGCCGTGCCCGTCATTTCCTAAGTTTGACGGCAAGTCAAATTGTGCAAACACAGACTAACGAGCAACAGGAAAACCATATACAACAGAGATGGAACCGAAGATGAAGAGGACAGTGGAACGCACTAGAAACTGCATAGCCAGCCCATATTTTTGGGGAGTGGGAGGGGTAACGGACCTTTTTCGGTGTTCGACATTTCGGCCTACCTGAAAAAGACCTTAGGTCTATAGCTGGCCTTGGAAGCATCTTGTGTTTGTAATTTTAATGAGTCTAAACAATGCTACTAGTGCATTCTAACCAACAACCTGCCGACGGCACCCCCAGTCGATTTTTGTGAGTTAATTGGGCAAACATTTCTTTGAAAATTTGGCCGGAAACCGAAAAAACTTTCTGATAGCACATGAATGGACGAATATGTAAGCAATGAAAAGGCAACGATCCCTATCCATTTTCCGCAGCTTTGAAACACTCGGGGAAAGCCGACCAACGGGCTTTAAACAAGCATTAATGAGCACAATGCCCTTCGCATAAACACATTCGTCTTTGGCTGCGGAGGTACACTTTAACAGCGCAATGGACGAGCCACCGAGCAACTGCTCATCAGGGTGGACATTTCCGCACAACTGACCATCAGTCCGAGGATAGCAGTTGTCGGCACCACTGGTGCAATCCTTCCTTGCCAATCGAGCACCAAAGGTCTGTCAATGGGATGGACTGTCATTTTTTCAGTAGTCGTTGAATCGGTATACTGCACATATACGTGTCTGCAGAACAAAGGGAAGTATTTTGGCTCTGCGCGCCAAAACACTTTCGTGTTTGACATACGACCGCACTTTACTAGAAATCCATATGAGGCGAACAAGAAAAAAGAGGTCTACAAATGTACCCCTCTCCAGTTCGCAAATTGCATCATTTGTCCCATCGTCGGCTTAGGGAGGAAGACAAACGATGCATCATTTTCGTCGTAGAACACCCTGAAGGGCTTGTCGAAGGCACGTGACTAGACATAAAATCACTTCTGCGAGCTACAAACAGTGCAATCATAGGTATACATCTACGGACGGAAAAGTAAAAAGTTCGCAGTCAGCAAAAGGAGTTCGTAACATTAAATTTTGAACGGCAGCTAATGTAGTCTTAGCGGGCTTTGGCATCTGTTTCTCCGCTGTTTAACGCGACTTGTACCGTCTCAGACTATGTATAATTGGCGGATTCAACCTCCTACTGACTTCCGTTGCTTCCAGGGTCTTTTCGTGTCCTTCCCATACCGAGGACCGTGGCTCTCAGGGAGCTTCCAGAAAACCCGTCACGGTGATAGGTGCTGGGAGGGATTTCGGACCAGCGTGATCTGTGCGTGGGAGAGGCAGGGATCTAGGACGGCGTTGCGTCTCACTAAGCACGATAAAATGGCTCGCCGCCAAGCGCCGACCGACGAAATTTTCACTGTACATATCGTCCGGAACGGAACAATGCCCGTTGTGACACCGTCGTGCCGTCTACCGTTGTGTGGAAAACGGGAAACTGCGCACACTTCAGTCTAACCAATGTCACCAAAACGGCTTAACTCTTCGCCGCCTATGCTCATGATGGGCTTGACCCAGAAGTTCGAGCCACCTATGAAGTGTGTGTTAGTCGCGAGGGCCAGTTGATCGCCGCTTCACGTAGCGTCACTTTCGTTAGTGCAGCCCGGAATGGCCCACCGCTCAGCGCAGCTTCCTTCAGTCTCATGCCGTGCACCACAAACGGAATGAAGGAAAAAATGTGGCACAGTCGGAGCGCTAGCATGGTTAGTGTCATAGAAGGATTAACAAAATGCTTGCAGTCCGAAAAGGAAAATGTTCTTCCTTTATTTTTTTGAAGCATTTGCATCTTCTAGGTCGAATGATCCCGAATTAGTTTGTTATCGGCCTGTGGGTCAACACTACAGATTCTTGACCATATGGTCGCAACTCTATTAGGTCACCCGGTGCACAGAGTGTCGTAGTTATTTTTTCGTTTACTTTCACTTTTAAATTCGCACCGTAGCACGACCAAATGATGCGACGACGAATATAAGGCGATTGCGATGGCGTATTCGAAGCATTTAGGTTAGCGGGACAGTTTCCAAATATCACATAAAAATGGGCCAGTTAAGTAGGCCAATCTGTACTGTTAAGCCGCCTATCGGAAGTGACCCTTTTTGAAATCGAAAGTTGAAAGTGAAACCAAAAAAAAACTTTACCATCATTCTGTCACTCGAGCGAATTCCACATCACGACTGTCATTACGTCAACATCGGCTTTGCCTTGGTGTTTCAAGTCACCCTTGTTTGCACAGGAATGGAGGAATGAAGGAATGCGTGGAGGAATGAACGACGGCTCTTTCCGGCGCACCGTACCATCTCGCCGTTGCATACTCATCATTTGCTTTCATGGATTCGGACGAAGATGACAGGTTGTACGCATATCGCCGTTTTGGCAGCGAACCTCTTGGAGTCGGCTGCTTTGGAAAAACGTACAAGTGCCTTCACATAACGGTAACCGGTATCCACAGTGTCGACAGCTTTCGCTATTTTTTAGACAAACAAGATTCTTGCGGTAAAGCTGGTCAGCGCGGATAAGCTCGAGTCTCTTAGTCTACGACGAGAAGTTCCTATCCTCGAGGTGCCGTCATAAACCTACCTTCATTATGAATGAAGTTTGCAGGAGCTTCGCGCAGCGAAATGCGCTAACCTCATAGAAATGGTTGAGTACATTCCGAGCAGGCCAACTGTGTGGATCCTTATGGAATACTGCAATAGTGGCAACCTTGAAACTCTTCTGAATGAAACCCTCCGATGGCGATGGATGTACAACGGCGAGATGCGACACATTTTCAAGCAGATTTGTAAGTTGTTGCGGCGTCGATACAAATCGGTTTGCCTCTTATAGCTTCTGGCATGCAGGTTCTACATTCTAAGGGAATCATTCACCGAGACTTAAAGCCCGCCAATATTCTACTGCACAATCCGAAAGAAGATGCGAGCATGCGAGTGAGCGACTTGGTCGTGAAAATCACCGATTTCAACCTGTCCATCATGCTAAGCGAAAAAGGAAAGCTGACAACGAGCACCGAGCCACTTGGGTCGTTTGCGTACCAAGCACCGGAATGCTTGGAAGTCCCGCCAGGAGGATACGGCCAGAAGGTTGACCTGTGGTCGATCGGCGTCATGCTGTACCAGTGCGCCACGAAGGCGCCATTCAGCGCCGCTCCGTTTCCGTTTATAGTGAGTCAAGCATCCGTTGAAACTTTCGGCTTACATACGCTTTTAGGGCGAGAGACCCAAGCAGCTGCTTGAGGAGTACGCATCTGGCTGCATTCCGACGTTCCCTAGATGGTGGATAACGCCAATAAGAACTAACGGCCTTAAACAGTTGATACTGCACATGCTGACGGTCAACTCAAAGGAACGAATTGAATTTGGTAGGATGAACATCAAAAGACGTTGGGAAAGTTTTCTGTTTCAGAGGCTTTCTTCGCACATCCCTTTGTATGTGATGCCTGAAGTACAACAATGTGCAAAATAATACGCTTGTGATGATATTGTGCGATGCTTTCTTACCCCAAATAAAAAGTTTTAATGTGTTAGGCTAGCCTGTCAAACCGAGTTGGGCGGTAATCAACCTTGGAATCTGCATCGGACACTGGCTACTTTAGAATCCGAAACGTTTAGTTTTGGAATGGGATCGCAATCGGATACGGTTCAGAACTTGAAGTTCGGTTCTAAGGACGCTCGAAAACATCAGTGAAGCGTTTATTTTGTTGTTGGCTACTACAGCAAACATTTCTTAGAAAGCACTGATTCGATTGCTTAATCCGAAACTGCGCATAATGAATTAAGCAAGTAATTGTCGATTCTGTTAGCCGTGATACTGCACGAAGCTTAGTTAGTGGCCTCGTTGAAGAACGGGTGGTCGAAGAAGTCGCCTAAAAGAGAATGACAAGGTAGCCTAAATCGAACTGCTTGCCAAAGTCAATTCGATGTTGAACATCCTTCTTAAGCAGCCCGCGTATGAGTTGTCGCAGCGCTGCAGGGCAGTCGGAAGGCACTGATGCGACGCTATCCAGCTCCTCCTGTGTCTTCTCTTTGTAGAATTTTCGAAGTTTCCGAATGTCGTCGCCTACGGCATGCTAAAAGGAGCCCAAACAATCCGCGACTAAGGGCGCACGCTACCAAGAATGGATGCTTGCCGACGTAGCACTCGTATAGGATGACGCCAACCGAAAACAGGTCGATCTTCGCCTTATATCGGTAGCTAGCAGCGTCAGCATAGTAGTTATCGGAGAAGTCGGGATGGAACCACACTTCAGGCGCGAAGTAACTTGGTGTGCCGCACCAGGTGCGCAAAAGCCCGTTGCTGTCCAGAATGCGGGAGAATCCGTAGTCCGAGACCTTCACGACGAGTTCAGTGGCAGGCGGGTTTTCGCGGCCCAGCGGATCGTGTAGGAGTATATTGGCTGGTTTCATGTCCCGTTGCACAACTCGGTTGTCGTAGAGTATCTTCATAGCGGCCGCTGCCAATGAAACAATGTAAGGTTTATATCCAATCGCCGGGTCAGATGACCTTGAGTGTTCGCCAAATATAACAACGGCATAAACGCCTCCAGTGAAAATCCCTCCGCCCATCAACTATACGGTCATTGACAAATTATTGGAAACCTCTTTGGGCACGCCATTACCTGATATAAAAAACTGATCGACAAGCGATTTCCGAGAGGAAATTCGTCAAATTCGAAAATTACTCGATCGGACGCGTCCGGGACGGTCCCGTTACATACCCCTTATCGCAGGAAACTGGCCTAGAAGCATATTCCCGGCCCACGGGCCCGGTCCAGGTGCGCATAGTAATGACCCCTTGAGGTGCCAGTTGTACGCTAGTTGGTGCACTGACCTATCTGTCGGAAACAATGACGAAGAATTGGCAGGCTGAGCACGCCTTCATGGGCTGAAAGGTAGCTAGCGAGATCACCGTGATTGCAGTATTCGAGCACATATGTGAACCGAACGCTGGGGGTGGAGAGGAATGTCAGCCTGACGGAGAGACGGCCGGGATGCGAATCGTATTCGTAAACGGTGACCAAGTTCTCGCTAGTTTTCGTTACCAGCTTCAGATGCTAAAAAAGTTTGTTGTCGAGGTCTTGAAATCACTTTCTTACGTTCAACAGCTTGATCTGTTGGCTGTAGCGAGCCCAGGTGACTTCGGATGGCAAGTCAATTTTGACAGCGACCTCAGTGCCATCCTAAGATGAACAAATGACACTAATAAAGCCTTGGTGCATGCCTCAGTATCGGTACCCTTGTATACGTCGCCTTCACTGCCGTGACCGAGACGCTTCTCCTCATCGTATTCGTACTTCCCGATCCTTCCCATGTCGAGCAACTATTGCGTAAGGAAGAGAACGAATAAAACCCGAATCGGAATGTGACTGTTTTATAGTCGAAAACGGCAGAGCTAGAGAGTTGTTTGCGTTTGGGTCGTTTCCGAGTCAGTCTTGCGCATGGCGCTGTCAAGTTTTTATGACTTGACGCGTTATTGGCACCCCACACTCCATCTGGGTGTGGCTTTCTCAAATGACAGCGACAGTTTTGCTAGCAGTGTCATCAAATCCATTGCATCATGATGTGGTACGCCTTCAGATAAAAATCTTCAGAAAGAGCCTAAGGCTCGTGCCAGCGTCACCAGGAACCTCATGGCCTCAGTTCCGCCTGAAATGTTACTGTGTACCACACATTTAGCGTTATTAACCAACACCGGTGCAGTGTACTTTTTGGAGAATGTCTAACATTAAGCATTGCATGCCGCTCGTTCATTGCACAGTCAAATGTCGACAAAAGGACGAGTTTTGTCCACGTGAGCATCAGTCGGAAGTCGAAAGTAGATCATCGTTTACCCTTTTCGAGTGAATACATTTCATGCTTCCGCATTTGTTAGTGCGTGGCACGCTCCACTACTCGCATGTCGTCCAAGAGGTTGCTCCAGGGAAAATTGCATAATTCTGCTCGACTTTAAGCCATCCGGCTCACAGCGTGGCATGCTGTCTGGACTTTCCCACATCCGGTACCGCTAGTATGCATGTAGGGCACGTACGCATGACTGGACGGATGCATGCTCATATCTTGGCATGCCGCATGTATTTTCCAATAAGCGAAGTTTGTCGCTTTGTTACCGTTTAGACAAATTCTATCCGGGAAGTTCATTGCGATGTGAACGATATGGAAGTGATATTGTGACACTGATTGTCGTTTTTGCATTGTACCACTTTCGCGTCGTGGGTTGCCGAGAACCACGCTTAACCCGAATCACCTATAAGTTATCTCTACCTTTAGACGATGTCGAAATCGCCGCAAGACAGTTCCTGTAAACAAAAAGAAGAAACCGCGCACAGAAGCTGCTGGCGAGGTGGACAAAGCGCGTATACGGAACTAACAAGCTTATTATGTATGGAACAATGTAATTTAGGACTCCTATGTATGACATGTATACCGCATGCCAAGCATTCCGCACAAATTTAAAGGTTTCCATTAAAATTTAAACGTCGTAACTTTTCTATCGCTTTCCAAGCGATTAAATGTTTTTTTCGGAAAATGCCGCATTTAGCCAAGCCAACCGCAGGCGGTACGCCCGACAGCCCGTCTAAGTCAGGAAACGGCTTGAAATTTGGCTACTATCGCCTGCGACGAGTTTGATTTAGCCCGCTTGTTGTACCATCGTTGATTTTAGTATATTGGTTTTATTAGTATTAGCTGATATTATTGTTGCAGTTGTTTCTTAGTTGTCCCTGCCCCTGTGACCCATCGTTTTGTCGAAAGTGCTGAAATAATGCGTTTAGGGCAGTATCATGATGCTGCTGCTGCTTGTTCACGGATGCTTGACATGCCAGAACACGCGAATCTGTTTGAAGTGCATAGTTCCGATTTGCGAGCTCTAGGGTCACTGATATTCACGTCACCTGGCTCGGATAAGTACAAGTTTTACGCTTGGACCTGTTGCGGGAAGCCGTCCGTAAACTCTCATGGTTGGTATTTTAACTTTGCGTTTTCGTGCTCCAACATAAGGAAGGATTAGCATAAGGTTGGTTACCAACATGCAGGCGAAAAAGTGCAATACTACGCGTGCACGGGCTGTCGACGCTTACGTGATCGTGACGGAAATACATTGGTTCCGAAGAGAAAGGCAAACCTGACGACGAGGCGCATTGCACTTGCATCTTCACGCCGACACTCGTGCAAGCCAATACAGGATGCCTCTCTGAAGAAATGGATTTTGCGCGAGCGACAGAGCGTTTTCTTCGAGGACTCGGTTCTGTCAGCGAATCCCATAAACATCACGAAGCTCAGAAACCACCCGAGAAAAGCTGTTGTATCTCCGTTTATCGATGAAAGCCATCCTTATTACTTAATGGACATGCCAGTTCCGGTGGACACTGAAATGCTCGAGCGTCTTGAAGATCCTACTACGCACATCGATGGTCAGGTCATCAAGTACCTGCTGACCTATTTCACATGGGTTGCTGCCAACCTGCCTACTCCGAAGCGATCTGCCGTTGTCGAACCTCATTTCACCCATGAGATCATGCGCGAGGTAGAGACTAGGAAGCGTCCCCGCGAGCAACCCATCACAACACCACGACTATTCTACGGACCTATTCTAACTGGCTGCCGGGACAACTTCGACTACCTCTTGATACCGCTTTATCACGAACGCCATCACATGCTGGCTACATGGACGCGCTCTACAGGTCGAATTCTATACTATAATCCGACGCAGCCTGCTTCGGAGCGTTATTTCCCGCCTGACCTTTTTGTATGGACTATCAACGAGGTATTCCAAGAAATGTCGGTTCGCGGCTGCGTGGTAGGTTTCAATCTTTCTCTAAAGTAGAAGCAAGCGTCTTATCGAAAAATAGACAAAAATATTGAGGGCTAATCTGAACCCTTAAGGTCAAACTCAGAGAAATACAGTCGGCACCGTACTACACGTACCTGCAGCAAACCGACTTGACGAGTTGCGGAATTCACGTCTGCCTACTAAGCGAAGCGTTTCTGTTACGCAACGAAAGAAGCCACCACATGCGCCTTAGTGGGATAGTAGAAGCCGCCGAGCGAAAACGGTACCACTGGTTCATCGAAGTGATCCGAAAGGGAGGTCAGCCGTCGTACTCGCCACCTGGTTGGAAGGTTTTGAGTAGGCGCAGTGATCTGCCGAATGTTAAAGGGCCTTGTAACAAACGTGCTTAGACGGGCTCGATTCGATGGCAATACACAATGATCGACGGCTTTCCGGTTCAAACGCTAGAAGTGCATGGAAAGACCATCGAATCCGAACGCCATTTCGGACCGCCAGCAAACCCATCTGCGACCATATTCAACGCAGATTCGACGGAAAACTTTTCCTGCGTTGAACACAAGATTGACTTAGTAAACCTGCGAGAATACCTTACCAGTAAACCAACGTGTTGTGTATTATTCTTCAACGACGCTGCGTACCGACCGGATTTTGAAACGACGAACTACGTCTTGCATGTACTGAAAGTGATTGGATGCGAGCGCATCCCGTGGTGCACAGTTGACCTCAAGGTATGTATAAGCCGTCCAGGTCGGGCGAAATTTTTTTAGCTCCGGGACCGGGACCAGCATTCGGAAAATGCGTTAAGATAAGGAGGGGGAGGTTTCCTATCTGAACAAAAGACTTTTGCCATAAGCAAACAGTTATAATATGTTCTTACAAACTGACAGAGATATTCTAGACATCTGCTAACGATATGCCGTTTCTGACAGTTAAACTCTACAAGGACGGAAAGCTGGTGAATCCGGACTTCGTTGCGTCAACTTCAATCATTACGCGCAATGTTTTGGGACCGATCAGGGGAGCATTTTCTTATAAAAATCATATATTCTTTAAGCCTTCGACGCCCACGACTTACTTTATTTAGCGCTAGTATTAGCTGCATTGCTGAACCTATGACACCAGAAGCCATTATCGGCTCGATTGCATTTCTCTATGGCGACCGGATGGCGAGTACTGCGATGTATACGCTCAAGCCAATTTTCATTGGCATTTTTGACTTCGACGATCTTGAAGGAACATTGCGAATGACGGACGTACTCTGTCGCTTAATGACTTCCGGCAAGAAATGTGGCGTTTATTATGACTTAGGGGTATGCATTCTCTGTCCCGAACATAAAACTGTGCCCATTTAAGCATCCTTCTAGTATACCCTGTTAAAAAGCTCTCCTCATCACCCCCACCCCCCCCCCCTCGCCGCGCGCCCTTTTCAAATTTTGACAGTCCACCAGAGGCTAACGAACCTTGCTGACCAGCTAAACTAAAGCGAACGACAAAACTTAGGCAATTTCGGTACTGCCCACGGTTTCGCTGTCTGCTTTCGGGAAATTGAAATCGTGGCTACCGAAGAAAACTCACTGTATTTTAGCATACAAGCCAGCCATGGTGGGCTGTGACCAACAAGAAATTACTGTTCGTGCACTCCAGCGAGGATTACGGCAAGATCGATTTTGCTGCAATTCCTGAGGACGTCGAGATGTACAAAAAATTGAGTCATGGCCGTCTCAAAGTCATTAGGGTTTAGCGTGAAGCTCGATGAACTCAACTCGGGGGCGATTTTCGACATGCAACGTGGGATACTCGAGTTGGACATGTGCAGTATAGATGCACGTTGGGTTTACGACAAAATTAAAATGGGGAACATCCCATGCTTGCGCGACGATGGCTTGACGTGGGAAGAGTTTGTGGAGGCGAATCCAAGCTGCTATATTGCTTACTACGAGGATCGCACTAAGCTAGGCGCAGAGATTCGAAATCGGCTCGTTGATTTGCATCGTTCCGGCAAGCACTGCGCGTACTTCCACCCGGTAGAGGTCGCTCAAAGCCACGGTGCACTTTTAATTATGTCTAGGATAGCACTTATTTGCCCAACAGTTATAGCCGTTCACCGAGAATCTGGCGATACCTCAACGCTGAACTTTTCGACGATGACTACCTCGGATATAACGCCGACCCAAAGACTAAAAGTTTGTCACAAGGTGAGAAAACAACGTCAGCTTCGTTTAGTTTGCAACACACCTCCACCAAGAACGTCAAAATTGACAAAGCTCTTCAAGAGTCTATTACCATTTCGCGGGATGGCAGGCGTCGCTGAGAAAAAAGCCGCAAGTTTGGACATCAGACAACCCCTGCTGAAGTCTGTTGGAAAGTACGAATACCTGGACAACGGTCAATCTCTAGGGTTCGGCGTTTACGGCGAGGTATTCAAGGGCTGGCAAAAAGACGTGAGTTAGAGGAGGAATACTTGGTTTTTACGAACACATTGACACACATCAACGTTTCTTTAAGGGAAGCATTGAAGTCGCGATTAAAGTGTTTTCTTCAAAGAAAGATGAAGCTTGCCGTGAAATCGAAGCGTTAAAGGTAACAGAAAAACGAGGGATGTGCCCATCTTGAAAGAAGCGCTGACGTCTGGCCACTAGTTATGAATATACATATCAGGCTTTTCGGCAGCCAATTTCGACGTTTACTTAAGGCCGGGGTGCATCGGCAAAAATTGAAGTCCACGACGGTCTAACTAATTCCCGCTCAGAGAGGAGAAAGTGAAAGGCTCTCAAATTTGAACCTATACGATACCGCTACCCGCATGTGATTCTGGCTATGCGCACGCGGTACTGCTAGATAGGGCTAAACTTCGTTATCACCCCCTAAATTTCCGGCGAAACCACCCCCCAGATAATAAACGTAAAAACTACCCCCACCCCCAAGTACTATTACGTCCAACTTAGCCAACGTTATGCAGCCAGCATAGTCCTTGTTACACACCCGCCGTCCATGCTTAAGGCTTACGCTGAGGCTTAGGCTGTTCGGATTTGGCTGAGGCTGCCGTAAGTACAAAAGTATTCGCAAATAACGATGCTTGTGGGTGGTTTCACTGAAAATCAGGGGGTTGTTTCGCCGGAAGTTTGTGGGTGGTCACACTTTTTGGGGTGCTTTCGCCGAAAATTTGGGGGGGGGGGTGTGTTTTCGCCGGAAATTTGGAGTGGTTTCGCTGTAGACGCGCTAGGCAGCATCCCATGCTGGCTACAGCGGTATGTCGTGCGTTTCGCGCTATCAATTTCACTTGCCCTCTGCAGTGAACCAAGACACAGATGTGTCCAGGGTGACATAATGTACGTGTTTGATGCAAAGCCAAGCTTTTCAAAATCATTAATTTTGAAAGCCGTTTGAAGCTGTCAAGCTTAGGCGAAATCTGTCAAGAAACAGGAGTGTTTTAGGAATGGACCGGAGACTATCGTCATCCAAACCTGTTGCTGTTGCTTGACTACAACCTGATTGAAGGACGTGTTCATTTTGTTACCGAACTTTGCGTGCCTGGGGCACTGGGAGAATACATCGCCAAGTCACATACCGGATTAGAAGAAGAAACTATTCGGCATTTTGCAACTCAGCTCGGTATGTGTATAATCTAATCGAATTAAGTGAGCCAGACGACTTGTATTACAGTGTCGGGATTGTCTTTCCTTCGGGCAAAACAAATGATGCATCGAGACATAAAACCGGCAAATATCCTTCTTCATGATGATTTGAAGCGTACCAATCCTCCACCAAAGGCCCTAACGTTGAAGCTGGCCGATTTCGGCTTTGCGAAGACCTTCAAGGATGGCTACAAAGCGGCAAACATGTCCCACGTGGGAACAGAAGCGTACATGGCGCCGGAAGTACTCCTCGACGAACCAAATGACGAAGGAACCGACCTGTTTTCTGCGGACTTGTTTTCTGTCGGTATCGTCCTATGCGAATGCTTAACGAAAAGCCGTCCATTCACGAAGGTATCCGAAAGAAACGCCCACAGGGCACGTTTTGCAGTTTAGGTCAGTCCGTCCGAACTAAAACAGATTTACCGGCAACTGAAAAATGAGAAATCGGTTTTGGACGGCACACCGTTCTTCAACAAGCCCTGCTCACCTGAGTTACATGACCTTGTTCTAAGTCTCACGCGAAGAGGGCCTCGATCAAGAATCAGATTCGGTATGCACCTACTAAAATAAAAATAGCTGTGGAGTGTGATCACGTAGCCCGTAAATACCGGTATGATGTTTAGATGACTTGAATAACCATCCCTTCTTGCTCGAACCGGAGATGTTACGCGCCACTACTGAACAGAGGTATGCTTGCGATATACAGCATTACCATCGGCCCTTGTCGGCTAAAAAAGCATGCGTTTGCAAGCTAAACATCGATCCGAGCTCGCTTTATTCATCTACCTTGTGGCCTGCGCTTACCCGATCTTCGGTCATCCCCTCCCCCTTCGAACCGCCCTTCCTTTATGCAACGACTAGCTTCTCGCGCGCGCTAAATACGCAGCGACGCTAGCAAGGTTTTACAAGACCCGCGACGCTTGTTTACCCCGATTGGCTGATCTGAAGCTACTTATTTCTAACAGTCTAGCATTTAAGCATACCACGCATCTATAATTCTCTCTTGCGGAGTGAGTAGCCTCACGTAAAATCAAAATGCATGCGCAGAACATGCATTACCACACACGTACAAGAACTGATGCGACATGCTGTTTGGATTTTACCGATATCATGGGTAGCGCTTAGTAGGCATAAGTGGACGGATGCATGCTTGTACATGCGATACCGCTTGGTACGCATGACTGCATGCATGCACGAAGCATAACATAGTGAATGTATCCTCCTATAACTTCAGTTATCCCTGGTCCCGGTGGATAAGGTTTTTATTATACACTAGATATCTGTCCTCAAAGCCCAGCTCGACATTGTTTGCCGGTCCCCCACAGCGCTTCAGTTTATAGCCATGAGGGTGCCAGGTTTGGGACAGGCTAAGAAATTGTAACTTGTCATATTTAGCACTCCGGTTATGCGTCACCTAAGCTGGAGTCTAGGTGTCCGCTTTATACCTGGCCAAGCTTATGACCAAGCAACCTGCACATCTTACTTTGATTTGGACACGATAAACGACGTTTTCCCCCGACATACAATTGACCTGACTAGTTTCAACCGTCTAGCAAAGGACAGATGGCACATTCATAGCACTGTAGACGACCGGTTCCGAAGCTTAACCGCCGACGATCGAAACAGAAATATATTGGAGGTATGTTTAGCTAAGCTTGAATAACGTATCCAGGGTCGCGCGTTTAGCTCGAAGTTAGAGCTGGCCTTCGCCGCGTTGACGGCTATGGACGTTACTTTATCGACCCTAAGATCGAAGGAAGGCCTTGCCTTACATACGCATGTTGTCGCCTAGCAATGGTATGGAAGCTCCAGCAAATACGTAAAGTTCACAAGGCAGGAAATGTGGTGCCGTGTGTTTGCGCAGGCAAGAATAAAACGGAGCTTGAAAAGATAAAAGAGTAAAGTAGGGCACTGTCAAACTGGACACGGGCAGTACGGCAAATTTGTAGAGAGCAGAACAGCTATGCGGACACATTACCCGAAGAGAGCGGTTGTAAAAATTTCTTGAAATTGGATGTCCATTTCAGAAAGACCGGGACTAAAAAACAAAAAGCGAAACCGGAATACCGGGACCAAAAGCACCTTAGTCCAGAGCGGTCATGGGTGCCGCTTGCTTCTGTTGTGCATGCTGCTCGCTTTGTGTCTATTGACCAACACGCGGCTGTGCACTGATGTTTGGCTGCTCCAGCGTTTGCGTAAACTCCCAGGGTAGGGGTCGATTACAGCCAGGTTCACAACTCTCATAATAGCAAGCAAAGCGGTCCACAGAATCAGATTAAATTTCGACTAGTGGTGACACTATGTCTTACCGAATCATTGCGGTTCTCATAATTATCACAGTTTTCTTGTACCGTTAATCATTAAACGCTTTAGGCTGAAATAATCTGCTGTAAAGACGGAAGCGAACACCAGACGTTGACTGATATACTTGAGCAGCGGTTTTATGCGGCAGAGAACTTATCATACAACGATGCCACCCATTTCGTTCGCGGCGTTTACTACGGATTTGCTCTTTTCTTAGCTATAACCGTCGAGGCGGAAACAGTGGCATTAGAAAGGGAATTTTTGAAGGTATTATATAGAACCATTAGAAGCTATATGAAAGAGATATGTTTAGCTGTTCTACCGCAAACTGCGCCACGTAGGCACGAAGGATGGCCCTTTAGAGAAGGCACGTGAAGGCCACATCGGCAAATTTTTCGCGAAGAATGCGGAGTACATACGAATTCACTTGTATGCTGATCCATTCTTCTCCCTCACGGCGCCCGATCCTGTAAAGATCGCGGACTTTATAATTGGCATCCGCGCATCTGCCACCGATTACGCCAAAAAAGCGTTTGCTTGGAGATGCGGAGTTCTGCTTTTCGACGCTTCACCACTGAGCGGCTTTATATCTGTGCCGAACATGGCATTCCGGACGCAAGTAGCCGGTATAGACGAACTCACCATCCAGAAATTCCTTGAGCTTCTAAGGAAGCTGTCTACGGAGGAAGAAAAATATCGGGACATCGCGAAAATTCGTCAAGACCTACCGCCGATTCAATCATTTAAGGAAAGGGCAGACCGAGTTGTGTCGGAGGCTCTGTCATGGCTTATCGAAATGCGCGAGACAGTCCGAAATGCTGTCGCTTCTGTCAGGCGCCAAAAAGAAACTGCTGACGCCGCCAGGACGCGGATAGATCTCGATCCTTCTTTTATTACTCGCAGAATGATCTTCGCCGAATCGCTCTTGTCCGTTAAGCTGGCATGTGGCATGGCTGACGCAGGCGTAAGCTACTTTGACGCCACTACAGGAGCGCACTTCCTCGTGGGAGATGAGCAACTTGATGGAGACACCAAATACGCCAAGTTCCCCGAAGGCTTTGTGGCAATCTACAACCGACTGCTTGTGCCGTTTCAAGCCGTGGGGTCATTCATCACCACGTATACAATAAAAACTCTGGCGGCACAAGGTCACCGATGCACACTTATTGACCTAACGGTAAATTTTGCTGCGTACCCATTTTTCTTGTGGCATTTCGATAACAGTCCCAGGACTTTGACGTACATTATTTGCTCGACGTTAACTAAAGGCCGGCAGTGTCCTGCCGTCAGGTGATGTTTTCGCTGATTTTAACTTTAGGAGACCGGTCTAGATCCGTGGGCCAAATACGATGCTACCCGTGTTTTAAACATTACCGTAAACGATGGCGTGCGGATAGTCGTCGACAACGACGTTGGAAAGAGCCGCTCGGAAGCCTGGTAAGTGATGCTTTTTTAAATGTTGCATAAACACCGTTCAGCTCTGTAAGGAGGATGATGCTCTACTACGACTTACAGAAAGAACGAGGTACCGTTCAACTCATGTACTTTGTGCGAGATACGAAGAAAAGCGCCAAATGAACATTTTCCTAGGGGGGACCAAGGCAAATTTTTCTATTTCAGAAAATTACGGTATTTAAACACAGTTTGAACCAAATTCCGATTAATTTTGCGCAATAAGAGCAAAAATCGCTCTGGCGGCGCCTGCGGCGGGCTATTTTGGTTAAAAAAGCTCCCAATTTCCATCAGCGAGTCAATTTTTTGACGAATTTTTTGCCAAAGGAGCCCGAAATTGTCTTTGGCGGCGCCTGCGGCGGGCCGTTTTAGGTTTAAATACACTAAAACACTGCTTAAAACAACTATCAGGACAAAATCGGGTCACTTCAGAAAAGTACCAAAGGGGGGGACCAAGGCATTTTTTCGGCGCCGGCCGAAGGCCGGCGCCGAAAAAATAGGTAAGGGTCCCCCCCCCCCTTTGGTGCCCGCCCCCCCCCCCCCCGAGGGGTCCTAGGTACGTCCTTGGTACAGACATAGGTCGGGTCAGCACCATGTAGATACAGTTTGTAACCCAGTGCCTTTGCACTGCAACTTTTTCTGGCCATTACCATTACCGCTACCAATACCAAAATTTTTGCCATTACCACTTCCCACTAGCCGATTTCTGGCCATTACCACCACCGCCACTACCACTACCATTACCTGCAACTAATTTTAGGCAATTTTGCCCTTTTTAAAGGCCGACTTTAGGAGAGCGTCATGTGCTTACGTGCTCAAACGAGCACAAATTCGACCGATTGGTCAAAACGATTCAGCCAAAGAAATAACAAGGGATCCCAGCGCATTTTTTTGCCTAGCGACCTAAGGGTTTTGAGGTACACACGCGGTTCAGCTGTTAGGTAAAACGGCCCAACCGCCAGGCGCCCCAGAGCAAATTTTCATTAAAATTTGTCTGGCTTTGGTTAGTACCGGCCTTGTTGGGCCTTTTCACCGTGACTATCGTGTTGTGTTTGGGATATCTATGCAATATCACCCAGGCCAAATTACAAAGGCCCTTACCCCTCTTGGAAGGAGGGTCACTGCCACACCGACTAATTGGTCAGTGTACAACAGTACAGAAAGGCATTGGAGTCAAGTACCTATGATTAAAAAGGCGACACCCACGGAATTTTAAATACCTAAAGACTTGGCAGATATTGTGAAAATTTGCGCTGGCGGCGCCTGCGGTGGGCATTTTATCTAGTGCTTATTTGGTAGCGGCAAATCAAAATTTGCAACTACCGTTACCATTACACTTCCCACTGAGCTATTTTGGTGCCATATCCACTACTTATGACTACCACTTCCCACTAGACAAATTCTGGCCATTACCACTACCACCACTACCACTACCAATTACAAAAGGCACTGCCTAGTACAGACCCGAACCAAATCCAGTCATTTTTCTCGACCCTTACTACAATTAACCGTTTTCGAAGTAACGTCGTTCGGACCAGTGCAGCGCATTTTGTCGTCGTATCTCAACGAAACTTTCGACCCATCCAAGTTACCGCTGGGTTATGTTGTATTCTTTGAAAAGGCCATTCCATCGTTCCGTCACGTCGTTCCCATGCTAGATGACCTTGTTTTTCAACTGCATGATGCGGGCCACGCGTGCACCTTCTTCTTTATTAAGGTATCACGTCCCAAAGCTTATGCAAGGAAAACTTTTTTTCTTTCAGGCGAACGACATAAAAAGGAAACAGTCGTACGACCCTCCTAGAGTAATTGAAGTCCGACTAGTCGACGGAGTCGCCACTGTTGTCGACATGGACGTCGGCAACATACGATCGACACTGAGGTCAGTTTGGGCCTCTTATGCATGCGGGCGGCCCTTTATGTGGTGTTGACCTACCAGCGTGTGTGTGTGTTTGTCCAAATACCAGTGTTTGAGTTTAAGTCTTGCTTGAGCTGGCATATAACAACGCTAGATCAACTCGAACGTGAAATGATAAAAATGTCAACTGGAAAAATCATGTGGTTGCTAAGCCAAGAGCTCTTGGTAGCTAGTGGTTAGTTATAAGTTAGTAAGCAGCTCACGAAAATGCTTTAGGGTTTTCGAGTTTGAGATTAATTGGTTATAGCTCCCGACAGACTACTTATCCGCCGGGATAGTGTATTTACCCGATGACCCGCTTTTCACCATGGCATGGCGCAAGGTGCCTAACTCAAGCGGTCGATGGGTTGGCCCAGACACACTGCTATTGAGAAAATGGGGCAAATTTGTTGCTTATTATGTCACCGATATGTGTTTATCGAAAACACATAATTTGATTTGCTAGTATTTAGCAACATGCAACGTACACAGGCTCTGCCGCATCATTCGTGGTCCGGGTGATACCGATCAACGTACTTCCAGCTGCCCGACGACTCGAAAACGAGCATGTCCTGACTTTCCTACTTCCCCTCTTAGCAGCCTATTTTTTCGTCGCAGAGATGGCTCTACGTTGAATTAACCACGCAGTTTTCTGTTCGTAGCGTATTTCCACACACCCATCGGTGCAGTCCACCATACATTGTATTCGTATTCTTTGGCTACCCCTGTCACGTAAATATAAAGACGAAAATACATTTTGAAATATCAGCGCAAAACTAGATGAAACCATAACGCATATCTTGGATTAGTTGAAGCTAATCAGCGACAACAGACTGATTTCGGTCAGCATTCAAACCCTGCGATTAGCCCATGCCCCCCCCCCCCCACACGCCTTCCGCAAGCTGTAGCCGCGGAACAGCTTTTCCACACAGTCTGTTGTGGCGGCTGGTGGAAAAAATTAGATTCGTAAACTGGGTACCTGTAATCTGGGCCACGGCATTTTGAGACCCCTTAACATTGTGCAATACCGGTTAAAATTTGTTCATTTTTCCGAAAAATGCACGGAACATGAGGGAGATGGATCAGAAATGGTTGGACAATGCCGAGTATGCCCCAATGAGGTAGGCCGAGACATACAAGACAATCGTATGTCGTCAGGAAGAACGGTCTATCTCGAGCTAGATCTAGTTGCGCCCGTCCGAGGTTCTCTGCACTTCTAGCTGCTGTTCTAGCTGGTGTTCTTGTTCACGGCGGCCTTGACGCAGGAAGAAGCTTTTATTTGACCTCGTAAACGCGATTGTGGAGCATATGCGAGGAGAAGTCGACCATGGCGCAGATGCTGCAGGCCTTGGTGTAGAGACGGATGACGTAGGAGAGGAGGATCAAGTGTCATAGGGAGGCGACGTGGCGCTCTAGAAGGGCTTGGATGTCATCGCACAACTTCTCGTTCTTCCTTGGGTCACCGTCCAGCCATCGACTCGCCTGGATGACTTTTAGTCGTCGGAGTGAGCGGTGGAAGCACCCTTGTTCTCATTCGCCGTCGCAGCACGTGAGCGAATCAAAGGCGGATTCGTGCGGCGCAGGGCTGTGCGGCTGACGCCGAGGGACGCCGTTTGCGTACGTTTGGGTGGCATCAAGTAGAGCATTCTCTCATCGATGTATTCGACGAGCGGCGGTGTCTGACCTGGCGAAGTAAAGGCGAAGAACAGCCCGGTCCTGAGCTCGATGGCTTCCAGCGACGGGAATTGTTGCCAGGTGGTGTTCATTGGCATGGCACGGAGCAGGGCCTTGCTGTTCAAGGATGGCCTGTTGGTACGAGCTTACGGCGCTGATGCCGGTGAAACAAATAAGGCGGCTGCCGCGTCGTTGCTCTGTATGTTAGCTCGACGTGTTTCCGCTGCTGCTCGAGCTCCCTTGATGAGAGATACTGCACCTCGGCTGGTAGGAAGCGAGGCGCTCGTAGGGACGGGATGTTCTTCCGACAGGTAGATGTCCGAGGCATGGGTACCGTTGAGATCGACCTTCTCCCAGAACTCAGCGTTAACTGACAGCCAATCTGCTACATCTGGTGACTGGTTGACAGCCGGTTGCTGGGCTGCCTCGGCGTCTGCTGGTGGAACATCGACGTCGGTGGGCACAGGGGGGGGGGTCGGTGTCCGAAACCGGAGTTTCCTCAAGGGCATCCGTAATGGGTACTGGTGCTGGAGTTTCCTCGACAGCACTCGTGGTGTCTTTCGGAGCTGGAGTTTCCTCGATTGCGTCCATGGTCTGGTCCGTCTGCGTGCACTTCTCGGCTCGTTCGTCTTGTCTGCGTGCTCTGGTTGGCATACGGATCAATCAAGCCCTGGGGGGCCGCGGGTGATGTGAAGGGTGTGAGGTAGCGCTTCATGTCGTCCTGCAGGCTGGCGTAATTTTGGTCGAACGGAAGTACTTAGGCGTACTGCTCGAGGCAGCGCTCGAAACGGGCGAGGAGTTTGTCCCAGGTGTCAGCTCGTGCGTTTATAGCATCAATGATCTGCTTGGCGTTGGCGACCTTCTGTTCGTCTGGTTCGAAGAAAAGTGGTCGCGTAGCAGCAGCAGCAGCCGACTGCCCTCAAGGAAGGCTGCTACAGTAGATGGCTGGTAGGGTGACGTCGCGGCAGGAGTGGTGTGGGCGACGTTTAAGAGCACGATTCCTCCGTTGGCGTCGAAGGACAGGGTGCTGATCGGGGCCACGTTGCTGCTGGTAGTAGAGGCTGGTGCGGGGGTTCTGCGTCGGCAGTGGTGGGTTTATTGCCGGTCATGTTGACGATACCCGAAATTAGAACAAACAGCGTGGGGCCGATGCGCGACTCAATAGAACACGCAGAAGTAGAACGCGGAATTTGCTCGTTAGGGATAAGGTGTTCCAGGGCCCGGTTGGTCTCCCTTTCGGTAGTGGAGTAACGGATCCGAGCAGAGCGGTAAAGGCCGTCGGATTATTGTATGAGCTCGAGGAGCAAGGCCAATCGCCATTCGGAGCGGGGCACGTCTTTCTCGGAGACAACGACGAGATCTCGCTGCTGGATGGCTGCTTCTACCGTCTGACGGCGCTTGGCAACGACGCCGCGGTTGCGCAGGTAGAGTAGGGCGCCGTCGCAAAAGTTTTGCCATAACGAGTCGGCAAAAAGGCGAGCCTTGTTGAGGCCCTTCATGATCTTTACATGAAGTCTGTTCTCTCCGGGTCCAGGTGAAGTCAGGATCGTCCGGGGAGTAGTCGTCTGCCATGGGAATCAACGGGAACTGGTGGGCTTCCTCATTCAGCATAATATGAGAAAATCCTGGGCCGGATAAGGAAGGAATCCGTGTCACTGTCCGCCACGTAGGATAACGGGTGGCAGTTGGCCGTATGTTCCGCACAAAGTAGCAAACAGAAATACTACGACGGTCGGTTTTGCATTGCCGATACTGCGTCGCAGACAGTGCTTGACGGGCCCGATGAGCCTTTTGTAAAGCCATGGACTGAGCGCGGTGATTCTCTGCCATTCGATGTTGTGATGTTGGCAGAAATCGACGAGTTTTTTTTGTCCCGAGTGATGATGTCGCTGGCTTGCGGCGATTGATTGTCTCGCGGAGTCAGCATAGCAGCGGGACCTGCAAAGAAGACAGAGACTTGCTGCTGCCGCAAGCAACCTGCAAAAAAGGCTGACCAATGCTGCTGGGTTTCGTGAATCGATAGGGCCGCGCAGAGCGCTGGCATGTGGCGGGCGGCGAGTCGAACACTGACAATTTTCGAAGGTACAGCGTCCTTTTAACTGCGTGCTGGTGCTCGGGGCGTCCGCGTCCACTGATTCGATTAATGACCTCGCGCGCATTGAGAAACGTAAGAACGTTGTCCGAGAGGGTACTTCGGGGCAATTCGCGTGGACACTTAAATCGTTTGAACGCGTCGAGAAGGCGTCCGTACAGAGAACTTCGCATGGCTCATGGGTCATGAACACGACGAGGCAGACGTAGTATTTAACGACGTAGTAGCCGCAGGAACCGTTTGAGGCCCACAAGTAGACTGAAAAAGTTCAGGCCGGCGAACAAAGCCCACGTCAAGTAGTTGCGGGCATGGAAGGACGGCGAAAGGGTGCATCGGTTCTTTGCGGCAAGCGAAGCAGTACTTGCGGAGAACGTCCCGGATAGTAGAACGGCCAATAACTCCAGTAGCCAAGTAGAACGGCCAATCGCTTGGTGGACCAATAACGCATGCATTGGCCCGTGCTTCTTGCGGTATGTACAGGGGTATCAGAGCCGTTGGGGGCAGCTTTATGTAGATTCGAAGATACCCAGATTCCGGCGGTCGTTGTCGGACGGCGGATGTCTAAGATGGGTCTTTCTTAGGACGATTCATCGTGACGAGTTAGAGATCACGAAGTCTAGGTTTACGGCCGAGCGTGGTGAACCATTAGCCCAAATCGAATCCGCGAGCGGGTACGTGGCGGGGCGCCTTTTTGTTGCAAGCCAAGTTGTGGGGCTGCGCAGGTTGGCAGCGGCGAAGCGAGCGGCATAGTACTGGATGCGTACCAGTCGTGGCCAACGGTCGTACTATTTTCCATTTCGCGTGAAAGGATGGGTTTTGACGGAAGTTGGGCGGCAGCATCATAGAGGGCTGCGTCAATCATCGCCATTACAGCGAGGATGTGGAAGCGTGTCGACGAAAGAGGTTTAATGAGCTTGTCCAGTGGATTGCTTTTCTTCCGTTGCGGCCGCTGACGAATCTACCGCACCCGAGGCCGTTTGAACGATGGTCCCTGGAACAAGGTAGTAAATGCCGTTGTTCCGTAGACTTGTCGCCGTTGGTGCGACAAGTCTTGCTTAATGTACGGCGTGGTCTTGTACGGCTCCTTGAACCAGCCTTGTTCTTCCCAGTCCTAAATGACAGAGTTGTAGTCGAGGAGTTTCTTGGGATGCGGCATGAGCATCTTTCTGGACGAGAAGGGGCGACATTTAGTGAGATGGACGTTCGTCGGCAGTTTGTTGTTCGACGGGGGCTCGCCGTCCGATGTCCGGAAGAGAAGTGGAACCTCATAACGTCCGTCCGCATGGCATTTGTGGATTTTCTTGAGCATGTTCGCAGCTGCCTGGTTGTCCGATGTCATTTCGCTAGTTCCGATGCCGGCGCTCGCAACGTGCGAAAAGTCTCCGAAAACGTCGGCATTGTTTGCTTCCATTAGCACGCATCGTTGTATGGTGGCGTCGACGACAGTCGTGCCCCCGCATTCCGGTCCTGCATGGAAGGCTGGTCCCGCCGCGGATTCGCTAAGCCTGGCCTGCAAAGATGGCTGGCCAGGTGCCGGGTCGTTCTCGTCCAAAGTCCAGAGATTGAGAGGATCCTTCGGGATGATGCCAGGTCTGATTAACAAGATGGTGTCTGCGGTTCGGAAGGCTCTGTGCTGGCGATGTTCTTCTTCGACTTGGGACCAGCGGTTTGCGATGCATCCTGGACTGAAAGAATTCTAGTCCAAGTGCAGAGTTGGCCGGCTGCTTGGGATCCGTAGTGTCCGCATGGATGGAGATAGCGGCCTGCCTCTGGTTGGCTACCGTCTCAGCTCCTTCGATCACTGGTCCGAGATTCGTCAGGCGATGGAGAATCCGTTGGGCAGCCGGAATCCAGTTCGGCTCCGACTAGATGCATGAGGTCCTGCCCGATGAGGGACCGGTGTTCCTCGAGCCGAGATTAGGGCGCACTCGTTTTTCTGTAGCAGCGCAATATCATTGTCGTTGACGAAGCCGGTGGTGATAAGAGGAACTATGCGGTCAGATGCAGTGAGCGCGAGGGCACTATGGCCCCTTGGCATCAATGCCAAAAGTGTTGGCACGCAAGGCTAATTTGCGCACTCGGTGGGCACGATGGAGTCGCAGTTAGAGTGCCATTCACGCCGGCTTAGGTGACGAGATCAGACGTCCGGGCGTGCTGCGGAGAGCTTGAACCGCTAGTTGGTTCTTTCTTCAGGATGCCAGTCAGTCCTAGTGTTGATGCGCGCACCGGCTTCTGGTGAGACTAGTCGAGCGGCGGGTGTCCCTGGGGCATCGCCGGATGGACTGGTGGTGCTGTCCGTCCTTGCAGAGTTTTTTTACGGTTTGTTCGATATCTTTGGGCACATTCCAGATCGGTGGCCCCTTTGAGGCAAAGGAAGCAGAATCCCAGCTGTTGTACGCGTCGTACGCGCTGCATGATGGTGGTGTAGATGTCGCACTTGAGAGACCAGTGCTCGCATCCGCAGTCACGTGCGTTGACGACTTAGGTCGCGTCAGATCGGTCTCGTACGTACCCTGCACCGTAGGTGGGTGGAGTTCCTCAGGGCGGGACGACAGTGTGGGCCGTCACGTGTTTCCCGTGGTCGCGGAGGTGATTCACAACGAGCAGGTGATCCCGCTGGCTTCAAGCGTCATGATGTGACCGGAGAGCTGCGAGAGAATCTCGGTGTCAGGGATGCTTAAAGCGTTCTTGCCCAAGCCTTTACAGATCTTGTTGCGAACGGCGGAAAGCAGTTATGATGTCAAGATCGTCCTGCAAATGCGTTCGCGTCGATGTCTTTTCCGTTCTGCTTCATCTCAAGAGCGATTCGGCGGGGTTCAACGAGAAATGTCGAAGCGAAGTTATTTGGTGAAAAGAGTTTTCGGTTTTAGAAGTAGCGAGAAGGTCTTTAATTTAAACAATAGGTTAGTTCGGGTTCTAAGGGACTGGACTTCGACGACCGTCCTCTTGTGGAGGGAGGTGGCCGAACGCTCCTGGTAAGCAGCCGACGTTGTCGAGAATAGGGAGGGCGACTGGTAAAACCTCTCGTCGAGAGCGAAGTCGTCGTCCATCAGAGAGGGATTGCGGAGAGGGGCGATTTCAGTTGGAGTGTCACGAAAGCGTAAATGACGTGGTGACGCTTGTGGAGCAGCAGATTCTGCAGTTGGCCGTGAATCGCAGTCTTGTCTGCGTGGTGTCTCCTGTCGGCTGCCTTGGCCTGCATAGAAGGCCGGTCCAGGTATCCCTGCAGGAGTTGCACCATTGGCGGCGTTCGATGCGGTTGTGACGGTGGAAGCGTTTTCGTTATCGTCGTCAGAGTCGGCTGGGACGTTGCCGATCCGGTAGGGGCCACTAAAGAAGGCTGTACTCCCAGTCGAGCTTGAGCGACGACAACAGCGAGTGGGATGCTGGCTAAACACGGTGGAGGGCGTTCTGGTAGTGAAGGATGGGTTCTCAAAGTACGAAGTCGAGTTAGGCGCCTGCATGAAGAAGTCGTCGTGCTGGCAGCGCATGTTTGCGGCCCACTCGGATTCCTCGGTCGCGATGGTGTAGCCGCGCATGATGTTGGTCCATTCCGACATTTCGGCGTTGAGGATGGCGGCATGTTGGTTGAGATGGGTGATGTTACCATGTTGGTAACATTGGTGATGGTGATGGTTCTGAGCTACAAGCTGTGTCTTGCGCTGGCTGTTGTCGCCAGCGTCTAGACGGAACTCCTCGAAGAAGTCTTTGGCGTCCCCGGACACGTCATGGCAGGTGTTGATTCGCTTCTGGATATCACGCGCTGCGTCCTCATAGGCGCTCTGGTGCCTCGCAAGCGTACGTGTCATCCTTCCGTTGCCAGCCATCGTCGGTGGGGTTTAAGCCGAGCGTTGCCTGGATGGACGTGCGTCGTAGCTGCTCAAAAGAGGAACTACCAGCAAAGAAGGCTAGTCAGCTCGAGGTCTTATTGCAGCGCGAGAATTCCTGCAAAGAAAGCTACTCACTCTCAGAAAAGTGTAGAGTCGGACGGCGGCGTCCAAGTATCGGCTGATGCTTCCACATGTCGAGTCTGCCCCAATGAGGTATGCGGAGACACACAAGGTAATCATATGTCGTCAGGAAGAAGGGTCTATCTCGAGCTAAACCTAGTTGCGCCCGTCTAAGGTTCTCTGCTCTTCTAGTTGCTGTCATAGCTAGTGTTCTTGTTCACGCAGGACGAAGCTTTTATTTGAGAGGGCGAATGAAAAACCCAACTAAAAGTATAACAGTTAGTTGGGATGAGACTAAAAGGTAGGTAAATACACGTGGAAAATAGGCACAATGTAGGTCAGGGGAAACGGCGGGGCTGCCGTAAAGAAGGCCGCTCTCCACCACCGTTTGAGTCAGGCGAAAAGGCTCTCACAGAGTATGCGGGCCATCCAGTCATCTTCCTCAATGGGGGAAGGAAGCACACTGCGTCGAGTCCGTCGGTGGCTGGTGAATGGCGTCCTCGGGGCTGCTATGTCGGCTGCGTAAGTTGGCCGTTCACCACATTCGAATTGCGGCGGGAATGCGGTGATAATGGAGTTGTGAAATGGACGCCACTCCCGGCTGCCGCAGAGAAGGCAGCGCACCGAAGAGGACGTACGCAGCCAAGTAGGTGTTGTCACGACTGATGCAGGGAACGGCGCGGGAGTTTAAATCGGGCGTCGCACCAGCAGCTATGCAAATTCGCGACTCCGTTGGACTTTCGAAAACATACCTATGCACCTAATGACCAAAAATTCATCTCACACGATTTGCGCAAATCTGCCGAAAAAACGACGACTATCAAGTAGCGTTCTACTTCTAGAAAATATCATTTGAGGGAGGTTCAATGCAATCTAGCATCAAAGTGTCCCTCTTTCGTTCATCAAGTCATGATGCAATAAATTAGTGTGATAAAGTATTTTGGCGTCATGAAAGTCTATCGCAAAGTGATCCTCACATTGAGGGCTTAACAGCGAAACAATCCCCTAATTCAGTGAAACAATCCCCTTTTTTCTTGCCATCCCCCAATTTGATGGTGAGTATCCTACAGTGTTCTGCGGGCTTCATTATGGGTTATGCAGTGTTCGCTTAGTGTATCAAGCCTGGAAGGTGCCCGCCGTCCCACCATCGAAGGGACGCCACTTTCGAAAATTACTGGATCCTAAAAGTGGATGGAAAAAGTTAAAATTTCAGAGTTACAAACGTATACCGTAAAAGCTCTTACATAAGCACGGCGCTTATGTTTTTCGTGGGGGCCAAGAAGTGTGCTTAGCTATGTTACAGATGTGCCTATGTAACTTTGTTAACATGGGTTAACAGATGACAAACAACAACCGTTATTAACGAAAATCTTCTATGCAACAAACGCATACTAAAATTCCTTTAGTCCCTCAGGATGTGGTTTTGTCTTCCGCCCCGGGATCTTCTTCACTTGAAGTCGCTGATTCGTCGTCCACGACTTCGATGTAGCCCACATGCCCGTTGTCGTCGTTCGCCCGGAGATTCGATTTCGAATCCCGTGAGGTTCTTGGGTAGCCCCTGCGCTTCCGCAGCTTCACGTGATTTGTCAGCTGGTCCCATTGCTTTCTTTCAGGCAGTGGATGACGTGACCTTCTGGTCCGCCGATAACGCCGATGCCACAAGTTTTCATGTAGTTTATCATATTGTCCCTCGTAACTCGTCCTTACCGGGGCACTAGCTCACATTCGAAGTGCATCTCGGCGGCGGCGGCTTTGTGTTCCCATCGGCGGCAGTCTCGCGCAAGACGCGGACCATCGTTGAGCGCTGGGAGTGGATTACTTGTAGGCCACGTGCGGAATTATACTATAACATTTTTGGTAAATAAATGTGCCCAGAGTAGTCTCTTTACTCATTGTTCGGAACTTAGCCTATCGCAACGATATTGCGCACATTCGATATCGATTCAGGGCAGCCTGTCTGGCGCGATGTTGCTTTCGATGCTCGTTTTAGCTTTTGCATTGGTGTGCTTATGTAAGAGACGTGTATTTTTTGTGTGTGGGGGAGGGGTACTATTTTTCATGCACCCTCAGACCCGGGAGGTGGGGGGATTTCACATTGGTTAATGATTGAATGAACTTCAGCGGTCCGTAAATGCCGTGCATGTTCAGTTAGGCTCGTTGTGCGGTTGACTAGCAACGAATTCCTTTGACTCGTTGACCCTTAAATCTTCCGGTTATCTGGCAAACATGGTACTTCAAAAAAATGCAAACGCGACGACTGCAGCCAGTTTCTTTAAGAGTGCTGGTTGAATAAAATATTAGGCCGCAGCAGCCAGACTGTACTTGGCGGGCCAAGCCGAGCCGTGATCGATTCCGTGCCGTTCTAACGAAAGATGGCCCGAAACGGCGAAGGATCAGAAAGCCTTTTTCCGCTCCATGCTAGCACGAGACGGAAAACGGAACCGCGCGAAAACTGACGCCTTTCTGTTCATTGAAGAATGGAATGGAAAACGGCCCTTTTTTGCCGTTCCATTTTCCGTGCCGGTCTCTACGGAACGGGGCTCGAAAGGGGACGGGTCCCGCAAGTCTAGTTTAGACGTTCGCGAAATTGTCGCAGATTAGTAAAATCGGATTGGCATTCAGTGTCACAGTTTAGTCGGATTCGGCTGCGACATTCCGTTGTTTTTGTACTTCATTTCGGTTTAGTTTCAAAGATATAGATTCGGTTCGGGTGCTTGCTATGTTTCTCAGGCGTTCGGCAAAACACACCTTCGAGGGTCATGCTGTTGAGACGTACTCCCCATGCACTGTCATAGGAAAGACTCCTGTTCACTTGCTTAGTGAACAATGACGTATTTTCGAGTTCACAATTGCCGACTGTTCCAAAAGTTACAGAAGCCGAAGCTAGCTCGGTGAATGGTGGAGTTCTAAAAAGTTTAAGGGTTCAGTCGAAACTAGCCGCAAATGGCCTGGTTTTTCCGGCCTAAACAGCACCCCAGAAAGCTTACGCTTCCGTCCATATCGAGACTATACGACGATCCAGCAAGTGGCCTATTCGTCCCAGAAAGGAATTATTGCTTATGGCTGAACCAAGAGCTAACGTTTGTTCCGCAGGTCCGAAGGGTCCCAAGTCCCGAGCTCATTCGACAAGGACGAAGTTTTGTTTCGGTATTTGGAACGCGCTAACCTGAAGAAATTAATCATTCGTACTTTTGGCGCTAATTGCCATCACCTTAAAGGTGTCCGAAGCCCAAAATCCTGTTATGCCGTAATCAGAATCCGCAAATGGCTTGCTACGATTGACGAACGTTTTCGATTGGCTAAAAGCATTGCTTGCCTAAATGTCGGAGACAAGAGCACGGGTATCGCGTACCTCGGTACGTAGAAGTAATCAAATTCGTCACCGTCATAAAGGAAAGATACTGGGGCATCCAGCGCAAAATCCACGATCCCGCGTGAATCTAAAACAGAGAAATGGCGCGACGTGTTGTGTCGTGTTCCATGTCATTTGGCCACGGCACACGAGGGCTCACACCGCCGCCACCACCCATCACCGATCCCTGGTACCCCAACGAAACAAAAAGAACTAACGTGGAAAGCCCTACCCGTACTTCCGGCACCGACTTCGCCTAGCAGGTACATGCCCATGTAATTTATCAGCTGGCCAGTCGAAGCAGAAGTGCGAATCGCAGCATTGCCACCGAGATCCCCTTCAGATGCAGCGAGTAACGACGACGAGGTAACGCTTCTATGGAAATGATGGCGCCGCATTTTGGCCAGTAGGCTGGTAGCGCATTAGCTGCCCTGAAGAGAGTAAAAAGCAGTAGACCCGCAGAAAGAAGAAAGGGCGTCGTGCAGGTCATTTAGCTAAATTTGAAGGCGTGTCATGGTTTGTGCAAACACAGACAAACGAGCAATGGAAAAAACCATGTACAAGAGAGATGGAACCGAAGTCGGAAAGGACAGTGGAACGCACTGAAACGGAATAGCGAGCCCATATTTTTGGGAAGTGGGGGAGGGAACTTTTTCGGTGTCCGACACTTCGGCCTACCAGAACAAGACCTTAGTGCTATAGCTAGCCTTCGAAGCAAGCTGTGTTTGTCATTTTAATGAGTCTAAACAATGCTAGTAGTGCATTCTAACCACGTTGTTCACGGCTTTGTAACGCTCGATAAGAGTGACCAGCGGCTTTAAGCAAGTATAAATGAGCACAATGGCCTTCGCATAAACAAATTCGTCTCAGGCTGCGGAGGTATGCTTCAACAGCCCACTGAGCGGGCCAACGGGCAACTGTCTATCAGTGTGGACATTTCCGCACAACTGGCTTCTCCGAGAATAGCAGCTGCCGGCACCACTGGCGCAATCCTTCCTTGCCAATGGGTCACCGGAGGCCTGTCAATAGGATGGACATTCAGTTTTCAGTCGTCGTTGAATCGGCATACTCTACAGATATCTGTCTGCAGATCAAGGGGCAGTGTTTTGGCTCTATGCGCCAAAAACACTTCCCTGTTTGACATAAGAACGCGCTTTACTAGAGATTCATCACATCAGCTGACAAGAAAAAAGAGGTCTACAAATGTACCCCCTCGCCAGTTCGCAAATTGCATCATTTGTCCCATCGTCGGCTCCGGAAGCAGGACAAACGAAGCACCGTTTTCGTCGTAGAAGACCCTGGAGGGCTTGTCGTAGGCACGTGAATAGACCTAAACTCGTACAAGTTACAAACGATGCAAGCATATATGTAAGGAGAATCGTCGCGCCTTACGAAAGTAAGCTTTATGGGCGATAAAAAGCGCTCAGTTAAGCCTAAACAGATACGAAAATGACCAACGGAGAGTTTTGAACCGCATGCCGTCTAGGCTTGCAGATTTTGACATGTTTTATTCGCCGTTAAACGCGCACCAACGCTATACCTGATCCAGTTTTCCGTAACGTAAACCCAAAAATCGCCTGAACCTGAAACTTGAACCTGCAATTATCAGATACTAGGTATCTGCAAATCCATGTCATATTTGAGAGTTCTCGCGCCGAGATTAGTGGGATGTCAAAGGGATATCTGCCGTGGGCGTAACCGCGCAATTTTTGCGGAGCTTTGGGAAAATACCAAGTGGAAAATAACTTCTTGAGCGGCTTAGTGGCCTGAATTAAAATTGGAATCTGAAATAGCTGATTTTTGTCCAGGAAAATGTACATTGAAAACTGAACCCAATAATCATTGAAACCTCTATTCATCTGCAGCCTTGACGCGCCATGGAAGTCACTAGTCAATGCCTTCTTAAAAACATTGGCTTACCTCTTCCCCGCCTACGGTCATGATGGGCTTGACCCAGGAGTTCGGGCCGCCAATGAAGTGCGTGTTCGTCGCTAGGGCCAGGTTGATCGCCGCTTCTCGTAGCGAGACTTTCTTTAGTGCAGCCCCTAATGGCCCTCGGCTGAGCGCAGCTTCTTTTAGCGTCATGCCGTGCACAACAAGCGGAACGAAGGCCAAAATGAGGGTACCGTAAGCCGTACTGCTTGCCCCACCCGTACCGTAGCCGTACAATACGGCTACGGCTACCAAAGGCCGTAAAGCTACGCGATCTCTTGAATTCAGCCATCCATGTTCGTTGCCCCCCCCCCCTCCTACCTCTGCTAGGCTGCCCCCGAAACGGCGCACCGAATTCCGTAAAATGAAAACTGAACCGCTTTGTTAGGCAAATTCTCAACACGGTCGAAACAAGCCGTTTTTGTGAAAATTTAACAAGATCAGCGAAAATTTCCTTTTGGGGCGTTAAACGTCGGGCCAAGAGTAGCAACGTAAATAGCTGAATTGTCTCCCAAAGTCTGAAACGTGAGCAGTATTCGAACCCTCAAGGACGGACGTTTTATTAGACTTTCATCCAGAAAAGACAAATAAAATCCATTCGTTGTGTCTGGTCAGGCGTCATACTTCTGTTGTTTAGGTTTCTGCTTCGATGATGCTGCCGCTTGCGACATCCTCCTTCGTAGGGACGGTCATCGTCGGATGCAGCTACAAAATCTGGCATTAAAACACTCGGCCACCCGTACCGATATCCCATCGGGTGCTCGCCACACAAAGTCAGCTGATCCGCATATGGTTGCTTCAGGTCTGTTCAGTTCAAAGTAACATAAAGTACCATTTGACTTTATGCTCTTCTACCTCTAATACCGAACGTTGTCCCATTGTCCGCTACGTTTCTCGTGCTCATGTTCCGCGCAGAGACGGATCATCGTCGCAGCGACCAGCGTCCACGCTTGGATCCCAGCACTTAATCCGCTGCTCGCCATCTGCTTCGTAAAACAATACCGACAGGAGATAGTCAACCTCTTCCGGAGGACAAAGATCGGAGCTGAAGTATCTTCAACGCAAGCCGTTTCCGCAACGAGGACAAACACCAATTTCGATAAGGTGCAACCCTAACTGACAATGTTAATTAATTTTACCTCTCAACATTACCAAGCCAAATTGAGGGAGCCTTGGGCAGCTAATTCGCCTGACCAGCGTTTGCCCTACCAAATAATATGCACCCGATAAGTACACCAACATCAAAACGGAAATATTTATTCCATACAAATAAAGAGAAATATCAGAAATTTGCGTGACAAGCACTCAGTTAACATGCTCAAGGATCTCGGCATTGACCGGTGCCATCACTCCTTTCCTGCGGTCTTGACGGCGACGGTTCTTGAACCAGTTGCTCACGGTCTGCCACGAAAGAGCCGGACTTGTCTGGCGATGCGAGAGCGCATTGAGCTCATCGGCGTACTGCTGGCATTGAGCCTTTCCGGGGAACTTGTGCACGACGTACCAGGCCTGCAGCATGGGCACCTCGTAGATGGTGTCGAAGCAGGGCTTCACCGGTCCCGTCATCGGACTGTAGCGGCGGTGTTTAGGCGATGGCGAGCGAGACATCTTTGGCTCGTAGTGTCCGATGGAGCTTGTTGACGAGGCCGCTACGTCGAACAACGGCCCCTGATGCTGGAGGAACTGCTGGAGCATTTCTTCCAGTGTAACCAGTAGCTCGGACGCTAACTTTGGTGACGGCTCGTCATCCAGCGTTTCCTTGCAAGAGACAGAGCTCTCCGTGACGCCATATTCGGAGTCGCCGTCGACGGTCTAAAGCTTAGCTCTTCAAAAGATCTTCTTAAGAAAAGTTAGAAAAATACTGTTTTCCAGTGTTGACTTTTTACGGTCAAAAAGATGGCCGTTCTAAAAGGAAAAAAGCATTTGTGCTCCGAAACTTGCTTTTTTTATCGTCGGAAAAGAAGATGGCCTCCGTAAATAAAAAGTTTGAGTGAAAAATACGGGCTCCTGTTATGCTGTTATCGCAGTCTGTGTACCTACGTCAGAATCACTCAAACGAGGATCGGTCACATTCACGCGCTCGTCGGTCTTCTTCGGCGCAGTTGGCGTGGTCGTGGGCTCGGCGTGAGAGTAAACGCCCAGTTGGTTCGGACGCACGACGACTTTCAGAACCGCGTCGTACGCA